>JAGFMF010011830.1:24207657-24220310 GCA_019455555.1 Galemys pyrenaicus | reverse complement strand
CCATAATGGTTGGACCATCTTGCATTCCCACCAGCAGTGTAAGAGAGTTCCTTTTTCTCCACATCCCCACCAACATTTGTTGTTGCTACTTTTTTTGATGTGTACCATTCTCACTGGGGTGAGGTGGTATCTCATAGTGGTTTTGATTTGCATTTCTCTGATGACAAGAGAAGTTGAGCATTTTTTTCATATGCCTGTTTGCCATTTGCACTTCCTCTTCGGAGAATTGCCTTTTTAGCTCTTTTGCCCATTTTTTGACTGGGTTGTTTTCTTTGTTTCTGTTTAGTCTGGTTAGTTCTTTGTGGATCTGTGTGATAAGTCCCTTGTCAGTAATGTTGTGTGTAAAGATTTTCTCCCAGTTGGTGGGTTGTCGCTTTGTTTTGGTTAGCGTGTCCTTTGCTGAACAGAAGCTTTTAAGTTTGATGTCATTGATGTGTATGTCATGTAGGGTTTTGCCTACTTTTTCTTCTAGTAATTTTATGGTTACAGGTCTTAGGTAACATCATTTTTTATGGGAATGTATCTTGTATAATGTGATTAAAGGCTCTTTGAGTAACTGGCTTTCAAAATATATAGAAAGTTATAATCCCAATTGAAATTTGCTATAGAAAGATGTGACTAGATAGAGGTATAGGGATTGAAAAAAATTAAAATTGTTTTCTCCTTGAGGCCCTTATAGCATTTCCATTGTATCATTTGCAAACTGTCAAAGGCTTTGAAAAATATATATATAGTTTCTGCAGTGAACTACCCAAACCACCTCCTCTCTCTTCATCTAACCTCTTCTTGTTGGGGTTCAGTGAGTAGGGTTTCCCATTCAGAGGCACACAGCAGTTTATTAAAGCATGGCAAGTTCTTTAAGGAAAAGAAGTGTGATAGACACAAGCAGAAAAGCTGCATTTGAAAGGGACAGGTTTATAGACACAGATGAACAAAAAATTGCATTTGCCAGTGTAAGGGGTATCCTCATATAGTGTTTTTTTGCGGGGTGGGGGGTTGATGCATGGGGGGGAATTCATTCCTTTGTAGACTTTTATCTATTGTAGAATATAGCACTTCAAAGATCTGGCTGGGTTAATCTATAAGGACTGGTGGTCTTTTGTAATGACTGACAATTCTCCATGTACCCACCTCTGGTTCTGACTTTGCCCTCTTCTATCCACCTATCTCTTCCTCTGGTTCATCCAGGAAGCAGACAGTCTAGGTGACAGAAGTCAAGGTCACTTATTTTCCCAACAGGGCGGTCTATTAGGGATGTGACACAATCAATTTTTTAATTGGGAATTAAAATTAAATGTTATGGGAATACATTTGGATCAAGTTAACGGTTGATCAGGAGGAGGGATTGTAGGGAATGTAATTCAGTGAATTAGCAGTTAATCCTAAAGTGAAAATACAGCTCAGTGGTCAGATTTTAATTCTGCTTATTTTTAAATTCAACTCAAATATTCCATCACTCTCTACCATTAACCTGGTCCATTTTCATCCATGTACCCACCCATGTGAGGTCATTGTAGTCACAGTCAGGATTAGTTAAGAAACAATGGTACAGTTCTATTTCTATTTTTTACCCACAATTCCAACACTGTTATAATCCAAATAGGGGTGGTGATGCAAAGTGGAACTGTTGTCAGTTTTTGAATTGTGGGTAAAATAGAAGTTACAATAGTAACTTCTATTTCCAGTAACTTAGGTGAGGATAGACAGGTACACTTAAAAAATAATTGTGAGTGGGACAGTTTAGATGAATTTTAGATATGGAGATGTATGTGCATGTATACATACAGGAATACACAATTGTTCACTTTTGTGAACATGTTGCAAATCATTTCCATAATCATTTATTGGGTTCTACTCTCTCCTCTTGTACTTCTGATTCCTTCTACAAGTTTCCATTCATCTTGTCTAAGAGAGCACACATTTTGGCAATAAACTCATTGGGTCAAATTCCCAGGAAACACAACTAAGCTTCATCAGTAGGATTCTAAATATTTAACTGTTTGAAAAAAAATTCATAAGATTGATCAAAGTGCTAGGTTTTCATAAGAGAGAAGCAGTGCGTTAGGAAAGGGTGTGAGGCTCAGGTGGAAAAGAAAGCAACATTTCAAGCAAGCACTCATTTTGGAGTTATTACTTAGTGTCTGTTTTCATTTCTGTTATCTCTCCTTCAGATCCTAAGGAGGGTTCCAAGGATTATTTGTAAAGCAGTTTAAGAGTCTCCTGAGGGTTCTGATGGGCGATCTCAGAATCTTTCTCCAGAACAATCTATGTGCATAGGGGCAAAGATGGTGATATGAACTACAGATTGAGAGAAGAGGAAAATAAGTTTGGCCAAACTGTACTTTTCTAAAAAACTGTTTTCTTCATCCCTTGGAACATCCAAGTATTGATAGAATTTAATTGCAGCTTCTCCAAAGTTCCTTTTTATTGTCTTCTTTAGCTTGTGCTGCCTTCAGCCTCGTTTCTGAAATTTATGCTATTGTCAGAAATCTTAGATGAAAAATCTAGCAGTGTGGCTAGATACACTTAACTGTCTTCCTCTCTAGGTGTTCATACCCTTATCAAGTGTTCATCTCTTCATTTAGTGATCTATGAGTGCCTCTCTCTCTCTCTCTCTCTCTCTCTCTCTCTCTCTCTCTCTCTCTCTCTCTCTCTCTCTCTCACACACACACACACACACACACACACGGCAGGAGCTGACAACAGTTCCACTTTGCATCACCACCCCTATTTGGATTATAACAGTGTTGGAATTGTGGGTAAAAAAAGATCTATTTCTTTTCCAAAGGGTGAGAAAAATGGGAGGGTGTCAGGCAGAGGGAAAAGAGAGAATATGAAGTGTGTTTGTGTGTGGGGGGGGGGAAGGGGGGGAAATGGGTGAGTGTGGAGGGAGGAGGAGAAATGAAAGGATATTATATATTTTTTTGTATCTGTCATTTCCCTGCTATCTCCCATATGACTTCTTAATCCATCAGAATGCTGGGAAGATAATGTTTTGGGCGAAATAACATGAGAGAGAGGATAGACTCCCAAGGACCAATATCTTTATTGCTCGGAGGATAAACGGATTATGTCAGCCATTTTCTGTTGCTGACAGCTTTTCTTATTAACCGATTTTATTTTTTAATCTTCCAGGGAAGAAATATGGTTTTATGTCACAATAAAACGCCGGTCACATCTAATTCTGCCCTCAAACAAACAGATTTCTGAAAGCCTTGCAGAGAAATTTGAAATAACTTTAAAGAGGGGGTTTTTGGATAAAGTCTTTATCCAGGGGCTTGTTCAACTGCAGTGTAAAAGGTTTAGAGAGAGAAGAGCAGAGGGAAGGAGAGAGGGGGGTGGAGAGAGAGAGAGAGACAGAGAGAGAAAGAGAGAGAGAGAGAGAGGGATAAGGGGGGAGATAGAAGGAGGGTGGGAGAAGGGAAGAAAAGGAGGAGAAAAGAAAATCCACACAGCTGTTTAGCTTGGTGATCTCTTCAAACACACAGGAGTATAGTCAGGAAAACACAGTTGGATGAAAGGCCTGAGTAGGTGAGCAGAGGGCCAATGGGCCTCCTTGGAGTTGGGTGAGGAGAGGTGTTTACACCCTTTTAAAACAGTCACTTGTTCCCTAGTTTTTCTGGAGACATGAGTAGTTGAGGGCTTGTCTTTCAAGAGCCATAAGCAAATCAATGTGAGTTCTATGAGCCGTTTGGAACCCAGAGGCAACTGTACTCTTTTTTTTCCTTATGATTCCTTTGCCAGGAGATTTCAACCTGCTTGAAGATTTCAGTCTTCTGTTCCCCCCAAGAAAATCTTCTGTCAAACAACCCAGACAGCTCTGGCCTTTGCTCAGTTCTGTAGGACCACAGCAAGCACATCACCATCACTAATATAAAAAGAAAAAAAAACCCACTAGTTTCTTCTCTTCTGTGGGGCACAAAGCAATTTAGCCAGACAGGGCCCCTGCCCACCAGGGGCTTAGCCCAGAAAACGTCCTTAATTTGTGCCTCTCACTTTGTTCAGCCCCCTGCTCACTGCAGATCTTGTACTTTGATTGATAATGATGGCCGAGTCTTACATTGTGCCCTGCAGGCAAGTATTTGTGATTTAGAGCACTTTAAGAATCTGTTAAAAATAAATCGTTTGGGTTTTCTAAGGTGTTGTTTTGTATAGGAGGAACTGGCTTTTCAAAAAAGCATTCTGAAACCTGGGGCAGATTGGGAACTTAAAACTTGTCCTAAAGCAAGTCAACTAAGTCCCTCTAGTGAGCTGTGAGAAAGGAAAGATTCTGAGGAATAGATTGAGTCAAACATTTTCTTACCTAGGGGCAAAGCGATGGGTTCTCCTTCATTTCCTTACCTAGAGACCACAGAAGTGGTAGAAATAGAGACAAAAAGGTCATAAGAGTTCTTCCCATGATTCTGTGCGAGGCCTGAACCAGAGGTATGGGCAGTAGAAGGTGCTGTGATCTAAAACAAGTCTAAACTTCCAGGAGGTGCTTTTGACTCTAAGCTGTGATTTAATTTTTTTTTCAGTTCATAAGTCTTAAGAGGACAGTTTTTTGGCTTTGACCAATATGTATATAACTGTGTGACTGACACTGCAATCAACATTTAGATCATCTCTGTTGACCTGACCTAATGAAGGTGTCGGCAGCTCTGTGCTGCACCCTCTGTGGACATTTATGATGTCCCAGGAGCAAAGGGACACTGGGGACCAAGTAATGAGAAGATGACTTGGCATGGTAATCATAACTATTATATTCTGCTTTTTGACTATGCACTTTCACATATATTATTGTACCATATATTTCTAGATGCTGAAGATAATGATGATAACATTTTTAATAATAGCAACAGTAATCACAAACACTGGTGTGTATGCTCTGTGTCAAGGTCATTATCATTACCTTTAATCCTTTCAATATCTCTTTAAGGTACTATTTTATAATTGAAGAAACTAAAGCAAAGAGGATTCATCCTTCTGTGCCAAAAGTTGCTGCCTCTGGGCAGTCCCTGCCTTGGTCCCAGCCAGGTTAAATGGCCCAATCAGGAGGCATCAATTAGGGTGGAAGACTCTGAAAGAGAATATAAGGTCATGCAGGTGTCAGTTTGGGGTCCTGCCCAGACTCCCCACACACTCCAGCATGCCTGGATACATACACCAAACTCATATTACTCAGCACTTGATCTTTGAAGAAATAGAAACATCCTTTAGTGGCTGACCTCCAGAGAGAGGAGCCAGAGTTTTTGCAGTGACTGGAGGCTGAACTTGCTAAAGACCCTGGGCCTGATATCTCAAAGAGCTATTTATATGGTCATCAGGTACTGCCCTTGTGCTGCTATAAAGACACACACAAATGTTCGTGATAGTGTTAATAGAAAAACATATGCAAGATTGACTTCTTTAATAAAAATGGTACATTAATATGAAAAACTTTACAGGATTAACTATAAGAGGATGTCAATCTTGTATTAATAATTGTAAGAATCAAATATGTTATTTTTGTAGGTATGATACTGAATAATTTATTTAGAACAAATAATTGATGCTAAGATTTGCAAAATTAAGCTTGCAAGTGAGACATTTGACAGGGAACAGAAATCTAAGGAAGTGAAGGTATGGCAAGAAGAATTGTGACTGGCACAAAAGGTGTAAGGATAATAGAGAACTTCTTGGAAGATGGTGGATTAGAAATTCCCCAATTCCTCCATGGTCTGATAAAAACAAAATTAATAATTGCACCCCCTCCCTCCATGTCTGCTTAGGAAACAGCAAACAAATCTAAGTGCAGTGACCCTGATTCAATTAAACAGTTATGCAAAACCAGTTGAAGAAACTACCAGAGAAGTAGGACCAGCTCCTGAAGGAGGCAGAATGTTAGGTTTAAAAGAAATAAACTATGATTGTTAAAAGTGAAATAAATTTAAAAACAGAAGAATGACAAAATGTGGAGATACTATAAAGAGTGGAAAACAGTGATAGAAGACTAAGAGCAAAATCAAGTGTAGAAATTCAAGGATGTCTAAATATTCAATGACACACAGTAGAAACTCAAGGTAAATAGAAAATTAATAAATAAGAGGGGCTCTAGAGAAAACGGGAAAGGCTGGTCCTGTGGATACTAAAGTCAGGAATATACGGAAGCAGGTGACTTATTACATGAGAGAAACTTCATCATAGAAATTATAAAGGTCTGGAGAATTCCATTTTAGAATAATCCTCCAGGAAAGCGTCCACTTTCTTTGAAATGTTTGAGTCAAAAACATGTTACCAAGGAAGAAAATGAAAGAAACAGCAAGGTGACTTGTATGTTTATTCTAAGAACTGACATTTAAAGGTATAAGAATAAACATAATTTTATTACTTCAACACTTGGATTTTGAAGAAGAAAGGAGTTTCAAAATGGCATGCATGTTTGTGTGTGCTCATGCAGGTGCACACACTTGGTTTGCAATGCTATATAAAGCTAAATGTAGAATTATTGAAATGTAGTTATCTCCCCACTTACCCATTTAATGTCTCTTTTTGGGGGTCGAAGAATAGTACTTCACACAGAAGCTCCAAATAAAAATGAGTTTCATACTTACTCTTCCCCACATTTATAAAGAAAAATGATTTGCTTAGCTGTGCAAGGTGAGAGAGGGCTTGGGGTGGGGAGTTCAGGGAGGCTTCTTGCCTGTCTAATTTTCCTAACAAATTACAGACCAGGTGCTCAAAACAGCAGAAATTTATTCTCAGTTATGGAAGCTAGAAGTCTGAATACAAGATTTGGCATGCTATGTTCTTCTGAAGTATCTGAAGAAAACCCCTCATTCCTTCTTCTACTTTCTGGTTGTGGTGTTCCTTGCCATGTGACAGCATCACTCCAACATCTGCTTCTGTATCTACATGGCCATCTATCCTGGTGTTTTGTGTGTGTGTGTGTGTGTGTGTGTGTACGTCCAAATGTCCCTCTTCTTATAAGGACACTCATCAGTGATTTAAGGCTCAGCTGAATTGAGTATGATTTCACCTAAACTTGATTATATTTACAAAGACCCTGTTTCCAAATAATGTCATATTTCTAGGTTTTGGAAGTTTGTCACTTTGGAGCAGGCATTTTCAACTCAGCGTACTGCTACTGAGAAATTCTGGAAGAATGTGTAGGAAGTCTACCAATGTGGGAGCTACACTGGGGATATTCCTTGCCCCTTGGTGGATGACACCCTGGGCAAAAGGCAAGGTGAGCAGTGAGGAAATTCCTGTAGAAGTCAGACTGCTCAAACACATCCTGGCCCTGCCCTTACTCCCAGACATGAATTGTGATGGGGCAAACAGGTTCTTGTAATTACTCTGTGTTCCATTTCTCTCTGTGCATTCAAGAACCTCAATGTGAGCCCTGTCCTCTCTCTATCTCCCTAAATAAAGCCCAGTGCTTCCTCTCTCCAGGCTCCTTTGTTATGAGATATAATGCAAGGAAAACACTGTTTTTGTATATCTGTGTGTCCTCAAATCTACCATGCAATATTGTAGTTAGGAGAGCAAGGTCCAGAGAGATGCAGATTTTTGACATTTGTTGTGTGACTTTGAGAAAATTATTTAATCTTTCTGGGTATAAGTATCCAAAATTTTAAAACTGCAGTAATGATAGGAATACCCTCAAAAGGTGTTTTTCAGATTTAAAAAAAATTAGAGTCAGTTTAAAATATGTTAAAGATATACCATGCACTTAAATATGCTTAGGATGGTAAATTTTACATTATGTATATTTTGACACAAAAATGCTAATGAAAAGAACAGCAAGCAAAAAAAAAAAGATGCTAGAAGAGAAGTGAATAATATTTGACAAATTTTTCATTAAAAATAAGAAAATCTAAGAAGTTTTTTCTTAAAATGATAAAGATTATTATTACCTAAAATACAATAAATCATTGGGACAACTCAGAATGTCTCAGTCTTACAAATCACACTCCCTATTCAATAACAGAAAAAGAAAAACATGTACATTATTGAGGAGTAATACCTGAATACAAATAAATATGAAATACTCAATGAACTGGATAGTTTTCTAGTATAATATTAAGTGATTACAACTTACCTGATTAGATGTATAAAACCATAATAGGTCAATATCTATGAAGAAGAGGCAAAGTTTTTATTATTTGCAGGTAATATTGTGATCTCAAAAGAATTACATAAAAAACTTAGAAAAGTGACATTTTGCATTTCAATTTGTGGCATAGCTTTTATTTATAAACCACAATACTATATCAGTAATTTTCCTATAAGTCAGCAATGGCCAGCTGTAAGTAGATTTTTTAATGGTGTTTCCATAGGAAAGTCATAGAAAACATACTGACAAATAACTGGGTTCAGAATGTAAACTATTGTTAGATTGCATGAAGAAATCAGGGAACAATGAATAATTTTAATAAATGACAAACTATACAGTACAATATAGACCTGATAGTACTAAATACTTCTTTTTAAAAATGTCAATTTTCCCCAAATGAATCTATAACTTTAATTTGAAAAAAATGATACTAATGTTCACATGAGAACTCTGGTTCAGATAATTAATCAGAGGCATTTACTTCTCCTTCCTCCCAGGACTTCACTGAGAATTAGATATAGGAAAACTATTTCACATTATTTCTGCAACACTGTAAGAAGTATTAAAGCAATTAAGAACACACTAGAAAATTAAGAAATTACTATAAAACATAACATAAAAATTTAGATTGAATGTTAATACTCAACAAATCCACAATTAAAATCATGAAGAAAAGAGTTCCAAAATAGTGAATATTCCCAGGAAAATCCCAGATCAGGGACAGTGGAGCTAGGAACAGAAAGCAAGATTTTTAATTACCAAGTTATGAATGGCTGCTCTTAGTTCCCAGAGTGTCTGATTGTGGCATCTGTTACCTTTTTCAATGAGGTGGTGGAAGATTTTCTATTACAACTGCCAAGAGTGGGTATGGAGGCTGGAGAAGAAGCAAGCATAGGTAACTGAGCACTTGACCTGCCAGAGAAGAGTATGTGTGTCCTGAAATAAATTCAGGCCAAGAGTGAGGCAAGGAACTCTAAGGGGCTAAGGCTCTAAGGCTGAGCAGTTGTGGTACCTTATCTCAGTTCTCTCCATCATGTAGGCAGATCCATCTCCTGAGTGGAAGAGTTGGTAAAAGAGAAAGAGATTGGATAGTTGTCACCACAAAGGAAATGATTTTATTTAAATTGATTAAAAAAATTGTGACAACATATAGGAGATTAAGTGCAAGGGAGACATTTTTCAAATTATGACAGTGGCAGAAGGTTAACATTGCTAATAATATCAAAAGTCTGCACATTTGTGAGAGTAAAACAAGCAACCCACATGATTCCCTCCATCTGCAATGTGCTTGCCCTGGGCCACGTGTCATAGCTGACTCCCCTCCTCTCAGGTTGTTGCCCAAGTACTACCTTTCCTGACCAATATATCTAAAGCAGTCACCCCATCACTTCTGTTATAACACCCCATTTTAATTTTCTGCATACCTTTCATCAGTATCTGATATGTTTCTTATTACTTTTGCTTATGTGTTGTCTTCTATTTCTATTAGACCATGTATTTGTTTACCATTGATGCTCCTGCACCTAGAATGCTTTACCTAGCTAAAGTAGCTTTCTAAAATGAATTGAATCTTTCAGATAGATAAAAGCTCAAAGATGGTGTCAACAGCAGACTTGCATTCTAAGAACTGTTGGAGTCTTTCAGGCAGAAATGATGCTAAATTAAAATCTGAATCTAGAGCTCTCTCTTATTATTATCATTTTTTGTATTGATTTTCCTTTACATTCCTCCTAAAAGTGAAGCCATCCGATATTTTTCTCTTGCCTTCTGACTTGTTTCACTGAGTATATTACAAACAAAACAAACAAACAAGCAGACAAACAAACCAAAAACACAACAAGAACAAAAGGTCAAAGATAAAGCAAAGGGATCATTGTGGGGAGGGTGGGGAAGAGACTGGGATGACTGTAGAAAGAGCACAAGGGACTGAGGTGATGGTGCACAGGTGAAATGGTGGTGGGAGTTCCCTGGGAACTACAAATAATGTCAAATATAATTAAATAAATCTAATTAAAAAAAGAAAATCTGAATCTATACAAAAGAATGAAATAAGGGTAATGATATACATAACTCATTTTTTCCTGCTATTGAATGATCTTAAGAAATAACTTACCATTTAAACAATCTTAAAAATTAAGCCTGGACAATATATAATGTAAAAGTAAAATGTTTGAAAATAATGTTTGAAAAGTTGAAACAAACTTTATGATGAGGAAAGGGAGTATACTTTCACAAGATTCTAATGCTAAAGATGAAATGATGTAACATCACGTGAAGATAGATTCCAATAGGTTAAAGATGAATAGTGTAAACCCAAGTGATTTTCAACTGGGCTATTTTAACTCCCTCCTTCCTGGAACATTTTGCAATATATGCAGACACTTTTTGTCACTCTGAGTGAGGGAGTACTACTGGCATAGAGGGTAGAGATCATGGATGTGGTTCAGTATCCTACAGTGAAAGGGGCAGATTTCACAGCAAGGACTTTTCTGATTAATAATGCCATGAATGAGAAACCCTACTCTAAGACACCTTCTAAATTAAAAGCCAACAAAGGAAAATTGAATCACTCAAAAATAGTCGATTAATTTTTAAAAAGAAAAAGAGAGGGTGGGGGAAGGACAGAAGGACAGATAGAACAAACATAAAATAATTAGCACCCATATCAATAATAACATTAAATCAATTACACACTATGAAAAATACACACAAATATATACACAAATAAAGTAAAAGTGTGGTAAAAGATATACCATGTTAATAGACAACAGAAAACTGGAATGTAGATGAATATCAGATGAAATAGATTTCAGAGAAAAAATTATCACCAGAAATAAAGAAGGTAATTTAATAATGATGAAGTGGACAATTCATCAAGAAGACATAATGATCTTAAATGTATATATATACACATTTATATATATATATATACACACATACACACACACACACACACACATATATATATATATACAGAGCTTCAAAATACATGCAGCAAAATCAGATAGAATTACAAGGAGAGATATACAACAGTTGAGAATATTATCATTATTATTACTTTAAATTTATTGTCTTACATCATTGTTCTCCTTCAGGTGTAGTCCCTATAGTTTTCCCACCACCATAGCACTCATGAACCACAGTTGGAAATATTATTACAGGAAATTTGAACAATAGCACCAGTCAATTTGAACCATCATTTATAGACTACTCCACTCAACAACAGAATGCACAGTCTTTTCAAGGGTGCATAAGCATGCCTATATATTTAGAAACTAAATAACATGCAATCAATGGGTTAAAGATGAAATAAAAAGGGAAATCATAAAATGTTTTGAATTGAAAGAAAGAACATATTAAAATTTGTAGAATGACTACTAAAGCAGTACTCGGGAGCATATTTATAGCATTAAATGCCTAAAGTAGAGAAGAAGAAAGGTATTAAATCAATAACTTTATGATTTACCTTAAGAAAGTAGTAAATGAAGAACAAATTAAAACCCAATATAGATGGAAGAATATCTCAAGTCAACAACTGGGCTTATCTCTGAAGACACTAGGAAAGAAAGCTGAAATTAAATTCAAAATAAAAGAAACAAAATAATAAAGACCAAAGCAGAAATCAAACGAAAGCAAAGAGAAACAATAGAGAAGAACCAATGAAAGCAAAAACTGGTTCTTTGAAAGATAAAGTAAATTGGTAAATGTTTAGCTAGAATGATGAAGAAAAGATAAACAACAAATTTATTAGGAACCAGAGGGATGGTAGCATTATAGATTCCTCAGATACTAAAGGAATAATAAGGGAATGTTACAAACAGCTTTGCAAGTAAAAACAACAACCTAGGGGGAATGCACAAATTCCTGGAAAGACACAGACTACCAAAGTTCAATCAAGAAAAATTAGGGAACATAGCCTTACATTATTAATTAAATTGAATTTGTAATTAAAAACCTTCCTACAAAGACATTAGACTCAGATATTCACTAGTATATTATACCAAACACATAATACTTAAATATAACATAAAACAATAGCATTTTTTATAAACTCTTTCCAGAACATTTAAAAGGAGGAAATACTTTCCAACTTGTTACATAAGGTCAGCATTACTTGGCCACTAAAATTTGAAAAGGACACTACAAGCAAACTGTGGACAAATATACCTTATGAAGATGATACAAAGCAAAAATTTAGCCAGTTGAATCCAATAATATGTGACATGATTGCACAATACTAGTACGGTATGTCTTAGGAAAGCAAAATTGGTTGAACATTTGAAAATAAAACCAGTATAATTTACCACATGAAAAAAGTAAAAGAGAAAAGCCACATGATTATCCCAACACACAGAAAAGCATGTGATAGCATCTGAAAACATTTGTGATAAAAATTTCCAGTGACATGGGAATAGAAGGAAACTTCTTCAGATTAATAGTCAGTCTTTACCTGCACCCCTGTGTTTACAGCAGCACTCTTACAATAGGTAAGACCTGGAAACAACCTAAATGCCCAAAAACAGATGAGTGGATCAGGAAGCTGTGGTACATATACACGATGGAATACTACTCAGCA
>JAGFMF010011830.1:24168385-24191515 GCA_019455555.1 Galemys pyrenaicus | reverse complement strand
CCCGCTGCTCCCCTCAGCAGTGTACTTCCGTTGATCTGCCTGTTCTGCTCCCCGCTCTCTGTGGTGAATCCTCTCACCCCCCCCCCACACCTCTGGCCTATACCCCAGTGCTTGTATGCATAAATAAATAAATCTTTAAAAAAAAAAAAGAATATTTTATCTGATAAGTTAGAGCAGAAACATGGGAAATGGAAACATACTTTCTTTCCTGATGCTCTCTAGTTCTCTTTTCTTTAAAGTTTAATTCTTGCTCAGTACACAGATAAAGCACACTTACCCTATTCATTTAATAATTATTCATGAAATAGTACCATACGTCTATTTACTCCCTACTGTATCATTGGTCTGTTTTATGGCTCCTAGGATGCAGTATAGATACTTAACATGTAATATGTACATGCTCAATATGTACTCAAAAGGTATAGCTACTCAATATGTAAATTAATGGGGCTTGACTATGAACTGATGGTCCTTTGAAATGCAAAGATGAATGAGCCTAGTCCTTTGGCTGAGGAGGGAAGCAGGTGGATAAGTGCTGTGACCTAGGCTTTGCAGAGGCAGAATTGGCTGGCTTTTCCAGGGCAGGATGAAAAGCTGGCACATAGATACAGGTGTCAGAGGAGGGTTAGAAAACTACCCTGTGGAGAAGATGGGAAAGCATTCACGGTAAGGACAAAACATCAGGGTATCTGGAGGTTTGCAAGATCTAGGAATATCCTGGAATAATGAGTAGTGTGATATGGATGAGTATAGAACTCTTGGGAATGGAGAGGCAGGAGCTGAGGCCCACATGGAATCTGGGTCCAGATCTTGACTAATCTTTTGTTTCGTATTGAGAAGCTTAGATTCCATTATAAGGACAATGGAAACCACTGGAGGTCTTTTTTTTTTTTTGATATGGCAAATTTTTATTAATACCATACTGTTCTATGAGACAATTGATTGTTTTCAGTAATATGATTTAATTTTTTTTGTTTTTTTATTCATATTTTTTTTAAATTACATATATTTGACATCAGTTGTAATCCCCATGTGAGACTGGGAATGGAAAGGTCAGGGTTGTGTTTAAGATCAATGAGTGATGGTAGATAGGGTTGGGGGTGCATTTCAAAAGCTGGGAGACCAACTGGCAACTGTTGAGGATATCTAGGAGATGCTATGGTCTGAATAGTTTGACAGATATTTTAATGATAGATTTGACAAGATTTTGAGATCAAGTTCATGCAAAGAACCAAGGACAGAAAGCAATAGAGAAAGTGGCAGCCAACGTGCCTACTTGGATAAACTCTTAGCTGATGGAGTGATTCCTGGATCCCACTTGGAGGTAGGTGTGAGAGAGTGAGTTGAGGTATACACAGGTGTGTCTATTGCAAATACCTGCACACATGTCCATATATACCATTTGTTTACTCATGATTGTTGACATTAAAACAAGAAATGAAGACTGAAAAATGACACAGAAGTTTGTATGGCTACTTAAAATGAATGTAGAGGAGAATTTTCATCCTCCCAAGAATGTTCATACTGAGATTAGCGCCAAGAGGGCAACTAAATGCATAGTTCTTGGGTTGGCAAATTATCTAGATTTCTGTTTTCCATGACCTCTGATGCGCATGACTTTTTTCCTCCAAAGGTGTACTTCAATAGATAAAGTGACACCCTGTGTCTATAGGTATAGTGCCATCTTCGGCCCACCCTCTGAGACCCCCTCACTTGCTGGATGATGACGTTTTCACAGTGGCAGCTGGATTGATGACAGGTACAACTGGAGACTTTGGAACAGGAACAAATGGAATGGCCCCGTGAGAATGGAGATACTGTGATCTTTACCTTCCTTGCTAATGGCACTCTCATTAGCAAAGCAAACCGGCCACATCTGGCAGAGGGTGCTTTATTCTCCAATCACTGCCTGTTTTCTTGGAAAAATGGACTGTGCAACATAATGCTGAAATTAAATGCTGAATTCAGAGGAGGGATCATATGGTATGAGACAATTCAAAACACAGCAGTTAAGAAAATGAAGACCTTTTTGAGGGGTGCAGAGAAGTCTAGGCTTTTAAACACACCAGGAGCCCCTCATGCCTCTTGCTGCACATGTGCATCCCAGGGGCAAGGGGGACCCAGGATGCACTTAGTACTGCTGTGACTATAATAGGACAGCTTTATGGCAAGAAGGAGACACATTTATTACATAGAGTTTCTTGCTCCAAGCTGCAGATGAGAGAAATCCTCTAATCTTACTCAGTTTTAATCCTGGATTAAGGCAGATTTGTTAATAAAACACTAGTAAAATCAAGAATAGTTTGCAATTATCTTTGACTTCTATTACATACATTATATGGTTTTAAAAACATACAGAGACAAATTAAAGTAGGTTTTATATTCCTTGAAGAAATAATTCAGGAAAATTAAGAGTTTCAATAGTAATATGACTGCTAGAAGTCTCAAGGAGAGGAGGGAATTTTTCATTTAGAATAATAGATAATTTTTATCTAATATGTTAATACAAATCAGAAAGATGACCCCAAATAGTGCTGACATTGAGGGTAATGGTGAATTTGTTGACATTCATGTAATCTGTGTCAAGTTCAGACATAGATCTACTGTCCCAGACTCTCCCTCCCACCTAAGGGAGAGCTGTGCTAGTTATGCAAACAGGTATTTCTCCTGCAAAACAGGGAGAATTAGCTGTCCTGACCCATCAGCTCTACACACAGGACTCAGCCATAAATCATCATATACCTGAGGAACCTGTGGAACCTGAAGCAGACAACCCTGTTAGATTGGGCTGAGCCTCGTTCTCTGAATAGTTTGTGGTTCCAGGGAGTGCTTAAGTAGATGACTCTTCTCATTTCTATGAGTTGGGTTGGTGGTGGTGCCAATATTGTGTCAGTGGGGATACACAATAGCTCCATCTCTCTGAATCCCTAGGAGAGAACTTAGGTAGCTCCTGTCTGTGACAACTAGTCACTTTTTGTGTAAACGAGTCCATATTTGTTCATTTAGTTGTGCACAGTTCTGCTTCTAAGGGACCTGCCTGATCTATCTCTTCTCTAGGAACTGATTGGGATGTAGGGAGGATACAGAAATAACTACCTAAAGTCATCCACAGGTGGAGTTCAGGTAATATATGTGTTTTGTTTGTTCAGCACAGAATTATGTCATATAACTTTGGGAAGGAAAAGAATACACTTCACATAACAAGCAGATTCCTGAATTATTTTGAAAATTGGCGGCAACTCTAGCTTGTGTTCCACCTAGTGCCAAACCTGGGGTGAGCAGGAGTGGGGTTAGGTTGCAAACACCTAGTCACTCCAGTCCCTGATCCTACTCCCTGTTAAGGTTGACTGTCACTACCGTTGCTAAGTGCTTGCACCATTGTTCCTCTTATAGTAAAGAAGAATAGACTAATTCATGTTCCTGTTCTCTTCAGGGGCAAATGAGAGAATGTGAGGGGATGAGATTTTCATCAACATCTCACCTATTTATAGGACTTACCTGGTCCATGTGGACATCTGTTTTTATAATCCTTGTAAGTCTAGAAATGGATATGGTCAAGAGCCTGAGCTCTTTGAGAATTAAGATCTAGTATCTATGATGGGGTATCTAGTTAGAACAAACATTGTCAAGTTCTCTTGGCAACATCAATCACTCTTAGAGGCAGTATGTCAAATTTGACTAGTTACCATGAATCTTTGAAGATGCTAACTTCTTGAATTCATGAATATAAAATCCACAGACCTTGATATGATGTGGAGAATCTAGGTGTAGCATTAAGAGGTTCAGAACACCCTGGAACTGTATGCAAAATATTATGTAAAGAAGAGGAAGTTTTTCTGTTTGTTTGGTTGTTTAGTTTTGCTAAGTATATATTTCACAAGAATTAGTGACTATTAGTGAACTGTACCTATTTTCATTCTATCTTATTTATCCTTTAATCTTAATAATTAAGGTTCTTTACAAAGTTTTCCATAAAATATAAGTTATAATTAGTTAGAACCAAGTATTAAAAATGAATATTGGTTCAGCTGAATTGACTGGTTGGAACCAAGTGCCTTCCCCCTGGCTTTTTCTATATCCTCTTGGATCACTCATTATTCTGTGTCATTGAGTGCTCATAATTCCACTGGATGGTGCTCACACACACATTCATGGTTGTTGCAGTGCTTATACCTAGGGTGTTGTTGGCCCACAAAAGACTTCAGAACAGATGACTGCAAGGCCCTATTTCCCAGCCTATGTAAGAACTAACTGAGGATTCTTTCTCAGAAACACATCTAGGAATTTATATATTATGGGAATGTTTATGTGAATATGAATTTGTAAGTAGATGTGTATCCTTATGTGAATGAATGTGTATATATGAGCTTGAAAATATAAGTGCATCTGATGTTGTGCTCAAAATTACACATTATAAATTTCATTATGTGTTTGTGTATATGAGCATGTATGCAAACATGTCACAGTCCAGAAATACTTAGAAAAAGGATGGCAAGGGCCTCCCTGGTGGCGCAGTGGGTTAAGCAACACACTGTGAAGCAAACCGCAGCCACTGCAGCACGAGTTCGATCCCTGCTGCCGGCCAGGGGGGGGACCCACATGGTGTGGCAGACCTCTCCTGCTGTGCCCGCTGCTCCCCTCAGCAGTGTACTTCTGTTGATCTGCCTGTTCTGCTCCCCTCTCTGTCTCTGGTGAATCCTCTCACCCCCCACACCTCTGGCCTTTACCCCAGTGCTTGTATGCATAAATAAATAAATCTTTAAAAAAAAAAAGAAAAGAAAAAGGATGGCAAGACAAAGAAGAAAGATAAGCACAGAGGGGAGGGAGGCATCCTCTGGGAAGACTGGAGCAAGATGTTAAAAAGTGAAGAGCTTGAACAGTATTTCAAGGTATATTCAATAATCTAAATATGCCTGTGAGTTCTACTCATGATAAAGTCACAGGTACCATTAAGACTACTGTAGTTTGTTTCCTTTTTTAATAAGAAGGAAATATTAAATTTCAGTTTTGGTTAATTTAGATCAATATGTATGTTTTCCAATTAAAATTTATGAACCCTTTGACATATTTATTGCTCCCCTTAAAAGGATCCATTGACACTGTGTTAAGAGCCCCTGAGTGAGAATCAAGACCAATATTTTAAAGGGAAATATAGCATAGAATGCAATGGGACAGGATAAAATCAGAATAAAATTAAAAATATCTCACCTGAAAAATATATTGAATATTTTTTGATGACTGTGTGTGTATACACTGGTGCACATATGTACACATGAGGTGAAAATAAACACTTTAGTTAGAAAAAAGTTGTGCCAGAAAATATTTTTTAAATTATTTTCTTACATCATTTTAAATTTTTGGTCAATATTTGATTTCTCCCTTCAGGTGTCATTCCCGTAGTTCTCCCACCACCGTAGAACCCATGATCCATTTCTGTTGTGCTCTTCCCTCCCCTCCTTTGATGCTTCTGCCTCCCAACTCCCCTCCTATAGGCCTCAGATCTATGGTCAGCTTGTAAGTTTTGTCTTTTTCCTGACCCTTTGTTCAGTCTTCTCTAGATTCCACATGTAAGTGAAACCATCTAATATTTATCTTTTTCCTTCTGCCTTACAAAAAATATTTAAACAAAATATTTACCTGTTTAAATTAATTGATTAATTAAAAACCCTAAAACTTCTGGAATGCTAATGGATTTTAAATTCTAGAGGCACCCAAAAAGGATTCAGTTGCAGAAACCATCCTCTAATAGCTGTGAGGAGGATGCACATTACCTCAAAGGGTGAAGTGAAGAGAAGGCAGAGGTTAGTAAGTCACCACAGAATTCAAGGATGCAAGAGAGCATCTATGTGGTGGTGAAAATGAGAGGAGGAGCAAACACCAGGGTTGTGAAGGAGGTGGAACCTAAGGACTTGGTGATCTATCAGATGTGGGAGATGCCATGAAGAAGGAATCGTAGTTGACTCTGGGCCCCTAATGGATGGGCAGATCCCCTTCTGAGACAGAATTCCTGCAGCAGTAGTTAGCATGAGGAACACAGAATCTGGTTTTGTGAATTCAGATTCTTGGTGCTTCAATCTGGACTGTCATTGAACTTCTCTCTATGTTTCAGTTTCATCATTTCTTAAATGTGGAAATTTAACTGAAGAGACATTTCTTGATTATTACATCTCTAGATTCTACCTCATTATGGTATTAAATTACATGTAAAAGTCATATAAAATGATATGATGTATGCGAAAAGGACTTTCTAAACTGAAACTTCAAAATTTTTCTGCAAATAAGAAGTATCCAAGACCCAAAAGTATAAAATATATAGAGGAAAACATAGGTAAAATGCTGCAAGACATACATCTCGATAGCGCTTTCGAGGTGGCAGTCCCCAAAGCAACAAAAATGAGAGAGAAGATAAATAGGTGGGACTACATCAAGATAAAAAGCTTCTGTACAGCAAAGGAAACATTAAACAGAACAAAAAGAAACCCCACTGAATGGGAAAAAAATCTTTGCGCTCCACACAACAGACAAGGGTTTGATCAAAAAGATATACAAAGAACTCATAAGACTCAAGAAAAATAAAGTAAAGAACCCAATCAAAAAATGGGCAGAAGAACTTAAAAGACACTTCTCCAAAGAAGACATACACATGGCTAATAGACACATGAGAAAATGCTCAACATCCCTTTTAGTCAGGGAAATGCAAGTCCAGATCACAATGAAGTGCCACATTACACCAGTAAGAATGGCACACATCAAAAAAACAAACAACAAATGCTGGCAAGGATGTGGAGAAAAAGGAACCCTGGTACACTGCTGGTGGGAATGCAAGCTAATCCAACCATTATGGAGGGCCGTATGGAGGCTCCTCAGTCTACTAGAAATGGAACTACCGTATGATCCGGCAATCCTGCTCCTAGGAATCTACCCAAAGGACACAAAAACATCGATCCAAAAGAGCACCTGCACTCCTATGTTTATTGCAGCACTATTTGTAATTGATAACACCTGGAAACAACCCAAATGTCCAAAAGTAGATGACTGGATCAAGAAGATGTGGTGCATATATACAATGGAATATTATTCAGCAATCAAAAATGACAAACTAGGGCCATTTATAGAAACATGGATGGGGTTGGAAGGAATTATATTCAGTGAAGCAAGTCAGAAGGCAAGAGAAAAATATCAGATGGCTTCACTATTAGGAGGAATATGAAAGAGCAACAACTACAACAACAACAAAAGGAAAAAGAAGCTCAAGGAAATGGGCAATTACAACCAAAAGCAAACAAAAAACTCAACAAGACCAAAAGGTCAAAGATAAACCAAAGAATGGGGTGGAGGGGTAGAGAAAGGAGGGTAGGGAAGAGGAGACAGGGATGAGGGCAGGAAGAGCAGAAGGGACTGAGGTAATGGTGCACAAGTGAAAAGGTGGTGGTAACTCCCTGGGGAATACAAATGATGTCAAATATAATTAAATAAATTAATTAATATTTTAAAAAGTATCCACCATGTGAGCAAAGTATCCTTTTTTATTCTTTGCAAGATAGAAAAAAAAATAATTGAATTGGGTGCACAGGAAACATATCAGCTCATTTAAGTAGAAAATGTAGAGATAGGTCTAACTTCAGGTAGAGCTGAATCCAGTGATTCCTACTTTTGCTCCAGTCCTGAGCTGGCATTTGATCTCCTCTTTGTGATGATTCCATTCTCAAGGAGACTTTCCCCTTGAGGGGTCAACTTGGTGGGAGCAAGTCTAGACCCCCAGTCTTCCAAGCTCCAATCTAGGATAAGAGATTCTTTTTTAATAAAGATTTTATTTACTTATGCATACAAGAGCTGAGGAAACAGTGGGCAAGGCAGAAGTTTGCCAAGTGGGCGCCCTTCCTAGCCCAGGATTGAATTCGCGCTGCAGTGGCTGTGGATGCTTCATAGTGTGGTGCTTAACCCCTTGCACCACCAGGGAGACCTTAGAATAAGATACTCTTTATTCTCCTACAAATACATTCTTCTGATTAATGAGTTTAGTGTACATGTCTCCCTGAGACCAATAAAGGTGACCAGAGGAAAATGACTGACTAATTTGTTTAAGGTGGAGATGGGGTGGATCCCATTCAGATCACTGGCCTGAGAAGGGGAAGGTATATCCCTGAGTAAACATTGGGGGCTACTGTCAGAGAAATAGAATGGGCACTGGGGAGGCAAACCTCAAGTCTGGATGTCTAGACCAGAGAGGATCGTATCTTTAGTAGATAAAGAAGGTGTCAAGTATACTTTTGTTCTAGACATCTGGACATCCAAGGTCCAAAGTTAAAACACAAACATTCATAGGGCTCTGAAGACTCAGGCTGCTTTTATAGCGCTGACTGGGGTAACAGTTCAAAAGTCCTCATAACTAGGAAGTTTCATTCAGGGAGATCAGGATTTGGCAGGTAGAGGTGTCTAAAAGAATTGTAGTTCTCTTCTATATTATTAAATTGAGAGATTACTTGACTTCTGACTGTGTAGACAAGAATTTGAAGGCCCAGGATCTTTCTGGAACTTCACAGAAGGAATAACATCACATCTCTCTTACCCTGAAGCCCCTGCTGCAAGAGCTTGTTCTGACTGAGATTTGGGGTGGGGGGGGGTCTCACACCCTGAACACAGGTAAAGTGGTCTTTGACAGGTAAGTTTGCATTAGCACTTTAGCTCTGATCCAGTCAACCATAAATAGATTTTTCCAGGTGCACATAAAGTGCTCCAATTTTCCATACATACCTACAAGTGGACTTGCACGTGTGTGCATGTGTATGCAGACACACACATGCGCCCGCACACACACCTCAAAAAGCAATTTTCCCTTCAGAGCATCAAGAAAGTTCCCCTTTCCACTTAAATGCTTTTCCAAATAGTCTTATTTTATTTTATTTTTTTTATTTATTTCTCTGCCATATCCTTTTCAATCTGGAAAGTGACTTGGCCTCTTTTCCCCCATCTATTTTCTGCCTTCCCGCTATTCAGTTTAGGCATGAAACACAGAACTAGATTGAAAGCATTCAATGGCTATTCAATCGGAGAAGAAAAGAGCCCCTTGGAGCTTTATTAGATATGAAGATCCACAATAAAAATCAATTTCTGCCTCTTTATGCAGTTTAAATGACAAAGCACCCACCCATTCTGCAGCCATTGTGCCGGGGAAATGTAATTCAGTCCCCGAGCTGGGCCCAGAGCACCGAGGACTCCCTGACCTGCACTGACAGATTCCAATATGATACAGACCTTCGGAGATAATGACAGCCACTTCATCTCACTGCAAGAAAAAAGTTATCTGATATCTTTGAGGGTTAAAAGGCTATGTGGGCAGCATTTTCAATAACCCACTAAATCAGCATCTTAAAAAATACCTAAGCTTTGTTCCTTTAAAAAAAATTTGCCCCTTATTCCTAACTCCATTTCTGAGCCCCAGATGACAATGTCACAAGTGTCTCCTGCCAAACCTATTGAGGCTTGTTCTGCACAGAAGGGGACCCTCCTAGATAATTAGTCCAAAGGAAAACAAGGTGAGAGAAATGTCCTTCTTCCTTTAAGGAATAAAGGTCTCTAGGTCCTGACAAAATAAATGGGATGAAACTTGTAAAAACAAAACAAAAACAAAACTGGTCCAAATCTCTTCTAACCTGTTTAAAATGTTAGTGTAAAAAGTTTTCCTTGATAGAAAGGAGCACAGTTCCTTCAGAAGAGAAAAGTTTGAATCCGAAGAAAGTTTGTGACAGTCACTGCCAAGGGAACGACTGGGGACGCAGCGGGTCATCATGAATTTTTATGAGAAAACCCTTATCTGATAGAGGGAAAAGTTGAGGAATGAGATATATGTTTCCCCTTTTGTTTAAGATGGTTTACTTGCAGGAAATGTGCAATGGGAGATCAGTCCCCATGGTTCACGCTCACCAGGTAGAGGAACACATGTCAACTCCATTCTCTCACGCAGACCAAAGAGGCAAGAAGCAAAGCAATGCAGGAAGACAAATCTCAGTGCTTAGTGCTGGGAGAACTTGGGGAATGAAAGCCTCCAGGACCGGGGATGGACTTCATCCTTAGGTGGAGAAAAGCTCAGTATGTTACAGAGACAATTTATCTTGGTCTGAGAGTGACATGAGGAATGAGGGTGAGTCAGAACAATGATGCATTTCTGGGGTAGCAGTAGAGGTGATGGGAGTGGGGTTCAAACCCAGAGTGACTTTAGGGAAGCTTCTCAAGTCTGGGGTTAAGTTTCCTTGTTGATAAAGTGTGAACTCTGCCAATTGATCCTTAAAGTTTCTTTTATTGCCTCCCATATCTTGATTCCCAAATTGTAGTTATTTGCTATCTAGTTATTATCCTTCAGTTTCAGATTCTAAAAATGCTTTGCAGTCAACTGTTCTAATAAAGCATTCTTTAAAAAGTCAAGTGGAAAATCTCAATTTAGTTCCATATCTGCAAAAACATGGGGCCAACTCCCAGGCCTGGCATGGCCTACAGGTTTCATCTAATGTGACCAGAGATGGCTTTCTGGAACATTGCTCCCAATAGAAATACAAGACAAACAAGTATGAGTACTATATTGTTTTCTTTTTTCTTTTATATATATATTTATATCATAGTAAAATATACATAATAGAAACGTTACCATCAACCATTTTAAGTGTGAAGTAGAGCAGTTTCACTCCATACATCATGTTATGCAACAGATCTCTAGAGCTTTCCTGTTTTGGATAATTGAAATTGAGACCCATTAAACATAATTCCCTCTTTCGCCAAATCTATCCTTGGCAGTCTCCTTTGTATGTTTTTTCTTCGAGTTTGTCTGCATTAGAAACCTCATATGAGGGCCTCCCCTGGTGGTGCAGTGGGTTGGGCAACGCACTACGAGGCAAATCACAGCCACTGCAGCACGAGTTCGATCCCTGCTGCCGGCCAGGGGGGGGACCCACATGGTGTGGCAGACCTCTCCTGCTGTGCCCGCTGCTCCCCTCAGCAGTGTACTTCTGTTGATCTGCCTGTTCTGCTCCCCGCTCTCTGTGGTGAATCCTCTCACCCCCCTACACCTCTGGCCTGTACCCCAATGCTTGTATGCATAAATAAATCTTTAAAAAAAAAAGAAACCTCATATGAGTAGAATTATGTATTTGTCCTTTCATGATGGGCTTATTTCACTTAGTATAATATCCTTGAGGCCTGAGCATGTGACAACATTTCCATCTTCTTAAAATCTGTTAATATTCAATTTTATCTATCAACCACAATTTCTTATCAATTCATCTGTCAGTTTAGGTTACTTCCATATCTGGCTATTGTGAATAATGCTGCATTGAACAGGAGCGTGTAGATAGCTCGTCAAGCTCCTGCTTTCAATTCTTTTGGCTATATACCCAGAAGTGGAATTGTTGCATCATATACTCATTCTATTTTTAATTTTTGAGAAACCTCTGTACTGTTTTCTGTAGTGACTGCACCACTTTTATACTCTCATCAATGGCACATGAGAGTTTCAATTTCTTACCGTTGTCTCTAGTATTTGCAATTTTCTGTTTGTGTTTTTACAGTGGCCATCTTCACAGGCATGTGGTGATGTCTTATTGTGGTTTTGATTTGCATTTCCCTAATGACTGGTCATGCTGAGCATCTGTTCATATGCTGTTGGCCATTTGGATGTCTTCTTAGGAAAAATGTCTATTCATAGTCTGCTGTCCATTTCTTAACTGGATTCTTTGATTTTTGGCTGTTGAGTTTAAGTTCTTTATATATTCTGGATATTAACTGCTGATTGGATATAAGAATTACAAATATTTCCTCCCATCTTTTAGGTTTTTCACTCTGTTGTTCTACTTTGCTGTGCAGAGGTTTTGAAGTTTGAAGCAGCCTCAATTTGTCTATTTTTTGCTTTTGTTGGCTGTGCTTTTAATGTCATATACAAGAAATCACTGGCATTGTCATGAAGGTGTTATGCTCTGTTTCATTTGACTTTTACAGTTTCAAGTTCAGGTCTTACATTTAAGCTTTATTCTATCTGAAGTCAACTGTTAGATATGGAATAAGCAAAGGGTTCATCTTCATTGTTTTGCATGTGAATATCCAGTTTTCCCAGAACTCTTTGTTGAAGAGACAGCTCTTTCCCTATTGGATGGCCTTGGTGCCCTTCTCAAAGATCATTTGATCATATACATGAGAGTTAAATTATTAAACTCAATTTTACACTTTCTAGAAGTTATATTTTAAGATATAGTAGAATGTAACAGGTAAATAAAAATTTTAACTTGATATATTCAAAACCTTCAAATAAAAAGTTATCCATCATTTTGCTTTTTTAAAAACTAAACCTTTAAAATATAATGTGTTTTACCTTTAAGTATATCTCAATTCAGACTAACCACATTTCAAGGGCTTGATTATCCGATGTGACTGGTGGCTATAGAATTAACAGCACATACATGAGTAGACCTTGAGTTGAGAAGGATTGTGAATTCCTTCATTGGTTAACAATGTTTGCAGTAGTAATCTTGAGCAGAACACCATAGGAATGTTAGCCAGAATTAGATCATAGGCTAACAGAATGTTAGCCAGAATTAGATCATAGGCAAGACTGTGACTAATCTCCCATTTAACCTAATTTCAAGTTTGGGACATCTAAAAGACCTGCTGTCACTGAAAAAACAATGGGCTTAGAAACTTGGGGGTAAAAAAGAAGAGTTTCCTCAGCAGATAAAACTTCCTCCCTCTGGAGAAGTTTCTGCATTAGAAGAATATCGCCTAAGAACTGAAGTCCAGTTAATTCTCTGTGGGTTGACATAGTACGCTATTTCTTTGTCAGAATAGATAATGAATAACAACCAAGTCTCGTTATGTATTCAGAAGTTCAAGTGGAAGAAAAGCAAAACTGAAGAAATATTCATTCTTCTTGCACAGTTCCAGGTTTATCACTGTGACATCTTGTTCTAAGATAGAAAGAGTCTAAAAGGAATTAATCAGATTCCCTTTAAAAAGAGTCAAGTCTTTAATTATCAAATCATTTTCCTAATTATATAAAAACTTTATCAAGCCTATGACCTGATAATCTTTCCTTTCTACAGAGATGTTAGGAGGTAATTCGTGTCGGTTTTACTATAATGCAAGAGAGACAGAACTATTTTTCAAAATATGAGCAGTTATTGTTACCTCCCTTGTGAGTTATCTCTTTAATATCTTTGTCTTTGAAGGAAGCTGTGGCATAATCTTTGACATTTTAAAATTTATCTTCCCAAGTCTAGTTTACTAGGCATAATGGATAAGTCTTGTCTTCAAGAAGGTCAAGAGAATGAAACTGGAAAGGCAGCCAGTCTATTTAGTAGGGTCAGTCTTTCTAGGATTTCATATTATTTCTGACCTATTTCTCTAGATTTCAGTTCATATTGGAAATAAAAGCTATAGCTACTGTGTATTGATTCTTAGTTTATAGATTAACTATTCTTAGAGAAGTGATCCTAAAATTCATTGGATAATGACATATATAGTTTAATCACTATAAAATATTTCTTGGGTAGATTATCTACTATCTTATAACTCTTACATCATTATGTGGCCTTAAGAAAGTTTTCTGATCACATTAGAATCAATAAAATGTAAATGAAGTAAGATGTGACAAGTATTAATAGAAATGTACTTGGAGCCTATAGAAGAAAATGTCACAGTCAATTAATTTGTCATTAATGGTTTTAGATTGTTTTCTTATATTTTGAAGCCAAGGTTGGATTCATTCTAATTTTAATTAGAATGAATTATTATAAATTTATTACTAATAATTAATTAGTTTAATTAATTCTAATTTTAATATCTGGAGAGATCAAGTATTTAGCTGTGCCTACATTCACAGAAGACTTTCTAGAAAATTAGAACATTTAGTTGAGGAGCTCCATCATTATTAGGTGCTGTAAGATAAAATATTAAAAAAAGGGCAATCACTTTGCTCAGCAGACTCAGCTATGATGTCCCCTTGTACCCTAGTTCATAGAGAGCCAGCTGACTTCATGGACCAATGAGATTAGGGAAGCATACTTCCTTGTACTCTCATTTCTCAAGATCTTACACCCCAAGATAACATAACTGGCACTGGAAAGGTCCCCCAACCTAAAGATTTTGCTTTTATTACCACATAAGTTGTAAGGTTGAAGAGAGCTGTACTTGGCTAAGTTCTGGAGATAGAAATCCTATCTATTGATTCTGCAACAAAATCTTAACTTCAGTTGGGTCATCATTTGTCCAGTGTTATATTAGCTATGATTAGCAAGACCAATGATTAGCTTTAAGATGAGATTATGAATCAGTTCTAGTTAAAGAAACATAAATAGAAATCTCTAGAGGATTTACAGAAAGTTTCCCCTCCCTTAGGACATTGAAGGTGACAAACAAACGTCTCTGCCTCATGTCTGTCCACTTCCTGAGTGGCGGCTTACAATAAACCACTGTTTCTCAAAATGTGACTCCAAACAGCAACATCAGTATTACTTGGAAACTTGATAAAAGTGTAGGTTCTCAAAAGTTAACAGCAATTTGGAGGTTGATTTCCTGTTTATAAACTTGGCCCTGGCTGGTGTTCAAAGCTGAGCTTTGAGAGGGTCTCATGGCTCCTGATTAGATTGGCTTACTCTTCCTGAACTGCACATCATCATCCATGCTGACCACCTGCTTTCTGGAATTTTGTTACTTGCTAGGCACAGAATGCCTGGTGACTATCCCTGGCTGGAAACTTTGGACACCAAGTCTCTCGTGAACTTTCCTGGTAGAGGATATTTCATAGGTTGTCATAACTCATTGCTTGGAGGAATCAGATGCATCCCATGTGACTCCATCAGGAAAAGACCATTGGAAGCTTGGTTTCCTCTAGAATTCACCCCATGTGTCTTTTCCCTCTGCTAATGTTACTTTGTATTCCTCTATGGTAATAGATCTATTATGAGTGCTAGAAAAAAAAAAAGAAATTCTCTGGTCTACTACAGAACTACTACAACAGAATTCCCAAAGGTGAGACCCATTTACTATTCTTTTTCTTTCCCTCAATTTTTTTTTAATTGACAACGATTTATATAACTATATGATTATGGTAATATAATTTCATACCTCTGTATGTGCCCATGCTTTGCACATCCTCCAGCAAAGCTCCAGTGCCAAAACCGTATCACCTTCCTCCTTAAACCTTCCTGCATTCTCCCTACCACTCCCCTGGAAACAGGTATAATTTTTAGAATCTAAAAATTATTTTTATAGAGGTTTTTCAGTTTGTTTCCTGTGGTCATTTATATTCTGCAAATGAGTAAAGCTATCCCATAACTGTCTTTCACTTTGTGATTGATTTTGCTAGCAGACAAAATGAAGGGCATCCAGGGATGCTCAAGCCTACCTGCTCTAAATGAGTTCTGTCACCTGCTATATCAAGACAAAGCATACCCCAGTGCGTAAGAGTTTCAGTAGAAAGGAACTTTAATACAATTAGTGTGCAATTGAAAGAAGAGAAAGAATATAGTTTAAAATAATTTCCAATTAAACACTCAGTACCCAACCTCTTGTGGGTTAGCCCAAAGTAGGGCTACTGAGGCACAAAAGCTTGCCACAAGTCTAAGGCATTTCCTGGTGGGAAACCATAGGGAAGGGACATAATGGGCCAGACTGAAAGAAGCAAAAACAAAACACAAGTCAAGGTAATAGCAGCCATTGTCATCCTCCCCATGGGTTTCTCATCCATATCAGTTTCAAGTGTTTCCTTCTATGGCCCCCAAGTCCCTGGCACAAGTCTAAGGCTAAGAGAACAGTGAAGCTTTTTTCATATGTCTCTGCTCAATGTGATTCTTCCTGTCTTCTTTTTCCATGTCAGTTCTTTTCTTCCTTCTGCTCTCTCTCTCTCTCTGTCTTTCTCTCCCTTTCCCTCTCCCTTTCTCTCTGCCCCTC
Source organism: Galemys pyrenaicus (assembly GCA_019455555.1). Classification (NCBI taxonomy): domain Eukaryota; kingdom Metazoa; phylum Chordata; class Mammalia; order Eulipotyphla; family Talpidae; genus Galemys; species Galemys pyrenaicus. Next base: position 24,175,585 of record JAGFMF010011830.1, on the reverse strand, counting down.
TTCTTTCTCATTCCTATTCCCAGTCTTTTCACCTCTCTGCCCAGTTCCACCCTTCCTTAGGGTGGGGTAGGGAACCTGGAATTGCCCTTTTCCTTGAGGATACCACTATAATTTCACTTACCATAATCTTTGACAAAGGAGCCAACACATGTTGTTGGGAAACTTGGACAGTCATATGCAAAAAAAAAAAAAAAGATAGCCAGCCAGTCAGATCAGATCATTACTTAACTCCATACACAAAATTAGTTGAAGAAGATTAAATACTTAGATGTAAGACCTGAAACCATAAAATACATACAAGAAAACATAACATACTCCTGGATGGCAACTGCAGAGATGAGGTGCAACTTCAATGGTAAGGGAAACAATGGCAATAAACAAATGGGACAACATCAAACTAAAAAGCTTTTGCATCACAAAAAAATAAGCCATCATGAAAACAAAAAGGCAACTATGGCAATTGGGAGACAGTATTTGTTTATCACATGTCTGGCAAGATGTAAGTTTTGAAAAAATATAAATAACTAACACAACTCAACAAAAAAAGCAAGAAACCCAATCAAAAAATGGACAAAAGACTTAAATGGATAGTTTTCCAAAGATGACAGACAGGTGGCCTTTAGGCACATGGAAAAATGCTCAACCCACCTACTGTTTTTTAATAAATCCTCCAGATAATTCTGATACATACTGAAGTTTGAGAACCACTGGCAAGGAGGGGATGGTTGGACCATGAAGGCTCCATGGTCCTGACTCCAATAGTGATGGCAGTTACAAGGATTTAGAGCCTGAATCCTTATGCTTCTGAATTAACCAATTCAGGAATTTTATACCTCTAGACATCTTGAATGTGATCATAATATATGTAGGTTTAACACCCTCCCAGTCAAAAATCAAATTGAATAATATTTTATTACTATAACTAAGGGATTGGCAAACTATGACCCTCAAGCCCAATTCAGTCCGGTCTCTTTTTTTATAATGACTTGTGAGCTTAGAATGATTTTTACATGAAAAGACAAGGACAAATTGGGGACACTTGGTGGGGAGGGGGAAGGGGGAGGGTTGAGGGAAGATGGGAACATGGGGGACTGAGATGATGGTGCACTGGTGATATGGTGATGGGGAATATATGGGGATTACAATTGATGTCAAATATATATAAATTAAAGGTAAAAAATAGAAAAATAAATAAAAGTCAATTTATATATAAAAAAAGAATGATTTTTACATGTTTAAATATTGGAGGAAAAGCAAAAGGAGGATATGTGGATATGTCGTGATATGTGAAATGTCTATTAAATTCATATTTCAGTATCCATAAGTGAAGTTGCATTGGAATATAGTATTTTATTCATGTATTTTCTATAGTAGCTCTCACACTACAGTGGCAGTTGAGAAGGTGTGACAGAGACTGTGCGATCCACAAATTTAAATTACTTACTATGTAGTTTACAAAATGTTTGCTGACCCTTGCTCTAACAACTGATCCACTTCACTTTCTTAAGGCAGAAAAATTTTCCTATTAGTTTATACAAGTACCAGTAGAGTCTTATGAACAGAAATGATTTGTCCTCCCTTCTTTAGAATTGTCCAAAACCCTTGAGGAGTTAGTCCTACTTCTAATCTCCAGGCAGAGAAGAACTTGATAGTCTGTCCATTGCTTCTGTCACTATCATAGTCCTCTGTAATAGGGCCCCCACCAGGTGGATGGTTGGGCCCAGAAGTGTTACCAGAATGACCTCTTTTCCCCAAACACATGGGCACATGTGTGGACCGAGTCACTAATCGTGATGCACTTTCTGACCTCTTTGGGAAACCTGATAACCTTTTCTGTTTATGGACTTTGGAATTACCAGCATCCATCCCCAGTTTTACTGTGAATCTTACTTCCCAGAAAGTTCCTGGGTTCCATATACAGATCTGCCTGGTTCTTCTTCAGAGCTCTGGATAACAAGGGGTGGGACAGATATTGCTAAACCATATTGAGGATGAAAAATCTGCTCCCATTCTTTTCCCAGGTAAAGGGTAAACATCTCCCAAGCGACTCATCAGATCAGTAGTTCCTCTCTAACACATAAAATTAGCTAATACAGTCATTAGTCACAGCAAATCCGAGTTGATGGTGATATTTCAACACTACTTCAATTGAGAGGAGACTATGTGTTTCCTTGAACCTGGGCTTACTTGGGTTTGCTTTGACCTGCAGAGTACGTATGGTAGGAGTAACGCAAGGCCCGGCTTTCCAGAGGACTCTCAGTTTTTACTTCTTTGCTTTGTGCCCTAAGGCACCTAGAAAAAGCTCAACTATCCCATGGCCAACACGCTGTGAGGAAGTCCAAGGCAGTTCTGTGAACAGTCTGGAAGGAACTAAAGAGCCGACCCAGGGCCAGTTTCAGCTGTTTAAGCCCCTACTCTTTGAATCTTCCCAACTGAGGCCTCAGAAATCATGGAGCAGAGATAAGCCATTCCTAATCATATCCTGTCCAAATTTCTTAACCACAGAATCATGGGATGCAGTAAATAAGACTTGTTTTAAGTCATGACATTTCTAGCAGTTTGTTTTGTGGCAGTCAAGGCTGCTGGAAATTAGAGAGAACTTCTGAGACCTTCCAGCAAGGCCCTCCATGACTCTATCTAAAGGTATGATAAGTAGAGATGAGCAACTGGGGGTCACTTACCTCATAAAAGAGACAAGGACCAGAATGCCCATACCCCTCAGCTCTGCCTTTATAACTGCTGGATGGGGAGTGACTCTCCCTGCTTTGTTCAGAACCTTACAATGCTTGCTTCAACCTTCATCTTAAGAAAACAACTAACTTTAAGACTTGCTATCTACAGATATTCCACCCTAAGAGCCATCAAGTCCAACCCACTTTTCCTAATGAGACAGTGTTTGGAATCACCTCTCTGGTATTATTCACTGTTGCTGCAGTAAGTCAATTAGACTTAGTTTGCTTGTATTTTACCAGGTTTCTTTCTTTTAGGAAGGGTTTTTCTACATACAAGAGGAGGGAAGATAAAATTGAGCTTCACTGGGTAGTGTGATTTTTAGGTGGTTGTAGAGAAGAGTTTTTCTCATTAAAAGAATAGATTAAAATTTTGAAGCAGGAAAAAGGCTGGATACCATTCACTCATTTCATTTTTCATCTAAATGTGCCCAGTACTAGGGACACAGAGGATAAAAATACATCTCTCTTTGTGATGCAGGAGATAGTTTGTATAAACAATCAGGGACAAATAGCAATGACCACAAGGACAGAGAGAGCACAGAGGGAGGTCCTGGGAGAAGAGCTTCAGGAGTTTCATTTTGCCAAGCGCAATGTTAGTACCCATTTTCTTGCCCTCACTCAGTCTGTTACAACCACACTAGCTTCTCTGCAATTCTTCCAAAATGTCAAGTTCAGACTCCACCTCATAGCCTTTGTATTGGCTACTTTCATGGTCTAGAACACTCCACTTCCACACTCTCTCACTTACTGTAAGTCTCTACCAAATGTCACTCTGGCTAAAATTTCAACTTCTACCACAACCCATTCCCTTTCTCTTCAAGATTTCCTTCTTTCTTAATACATATTTTATTTCCTCCAATGAAATTTTCCTCTAATGAAATACAAACTTAACAAGGGCACAGAATTTGTCTATCATGTTCACTGCTTCATCCTCACCACCTATAATGGACCTGATTCTAATAGGTGACCAAATAACATTTGTAGAATGAATGAGATAGAGAGAACTTTCCTGACTTTCCATCTATCAGCTTAACCCAATTTTGCTTTATAACATTTGTCACCACTTGGCAAACTCCACATTACATTTCTGGTGTTGATGTTCATCAGTGTCTGTTACCCTCTCAGTGAGGTCTCTGTATATTAGACTGTGTAACCTCTGCACCCAGTATACTGTCTGTAACTGAACTCATGCTTAAACTTTTTGAAAAGTGAACTTATAAATTTGTAATTTTATAAATTTATCAGTGAATAAATAAATGGACAGAGCACATTTGATGACTACTTCTGCCCATCCTTGGTTCAGTTCTGTCTCTAAAATCATGAAGCTCAAAGGCTATGTTGACTGCACCGGGCCTCTCTGGAGGTGAACAAATCAGGCTAGTAATGATCATCAGAGGGAGGGATCAAGAACAATCTGATAGCAAGACCTTAGCTTAGCTCACTTAGATGTTCACTTGTGGCCTTGCTATACCCTGAATTTGGCTTAGATGTGGAAAGACAGGAAATGGAAACCACTTTCTTTCCCCATGGAAAGTTGCTGCAGCCTGCAGACAATACAGAGACTGGGATTTCATCTCCTAAATGAACAAAACTTCCCATTTCTCTGTTCTGCCAGTGCCTATACACTTGCTCCTGCGTTCATAGATGTGAGAGAGTGCAGCAGAGAAGAAAAGAGGAAACCATTGTTTATTTACAGCACTCCTGGCCCTATCAAAATATGAGAACAATCTGGACTGGAAGGAATTTGCATAGCTCCTCACTAGGTCTTCATTCCCTCCTCCTCCCTTTTATTCTGGCCTTTAGAAGCTTTACAGGCTTTTTAATTACAATTACAAAAGGGCATGTACAGTAGCTAAGTAAAATAAAATAACTACTTAAAATTACAATTGAGCCCCAAACAATCGACAGTTTTTCTCTGCCTTAAAATAGCTTTCATCTTTCCCCCTTTACAACAGCCTCCTCCGCCTAGATAATGCATTTCGTTAGATTTATTTGCTCAGCCCCGAAAACTTGACACTAAGGGGATTATTTAGTTTTAGATTTGCTGTAGTCCATAGTAATAGCCAACAGGGAAAGGAATGAAGCAGCAATATTAGCAGGGCAATGGCGGGGGAGGGGGGGAGGTTTCAGGAGGGGGTTGTGCAGTCTGCAGCTAAGCAAAACTGCTTGCATAAACACCATTAAGAAGATTTAGACATCGCTTTCCTTATCATCAGCACTCCTGGAAGAAATAAAAAAAAAATAAAGAAAAAAAAAAAAGAAAAAAGGGGAAAGGGACAGGCCTTGACTTGCTGTGTATGCGTTTCCATTAAAGGTTCAATAGAAAATAAAAGCAGCTGAGAGTCCAAATGCAATGAGGCTACAGACCTCTCCACACTACCTCATCACTGTCCAGGACAGGCATTTGTTCATGTGTTACTGGGAGGAGCCACTGGGTAAACAAAACACCTGGTGTCGCCGCATACGTGGTTGAATCCATGAAACTAAAGCTGTTGATGTGTTGGTGCTGAGCTCCCACTGATGGCACCCCATCTCTTTTCCTTCACAAACACCCTTTCCTGACCCCCACCTTCCTACACACATCCTGGGATAAAATATTCCTGATTTTCCATGCTCTTTCCAAACAACTAATGTTTTGGGTGTTGAGGACAAGAGATGTTGGGAAACTGGAGGAAACTGTGATGACTGGGAAGACTGGCCCTCTGTGTAAAGACTGGGAAGACAGGATGGAAAGGGTTCTGTGAGAGAAAGATGAGTGGGGTCCAAACAGATGGGAGAGTTGTGCAGAAGACTATGGTCAATCTCCGGAGGAAACGTGGGAAAACTTCAGAATGGTTAGAAGTGATTTTAAAGAATTTCTGGAAATGAACAAATGATTTCCAGAGGAGTGCCAGTCAGTTTGTCTATCTGATTAGTTCGATGTGCCTCTGGGTGAATGAAAAAGCAGCAGCCAGACATTCCATAGAATATAGTGTACCATTAACAGATAATAATTTTGCTCAGGAGTCCAAAATCTACATTTGGGACTTTAAACACTGTTCCATTTTTTAGATGCATCTTAAAAAGGCATCCCTGAATGGTCACAGGGTAGGTAGGTAGACAGATATGCATAGAGCTCTATTGTGAAGTATTTGCAGGGTTTGTAGTACTAAATGTGATTAGGTAAATACATATCAACATGAGAAACAACATATTTTTCATTAGTAAGGTATTGGCATCCCTGTGAGTCCACACCTTTTTTTTTTTTTTTTCCCTCCTTTCACTCACTGGATTTTTCTATTCTGTGGCTTCCTTCTCCTGGGAGCCAGAGATCACAGGGGCCACTAAGGATCATGCCCACAAATGTTCTTATCTTTTTGGAGGAAATGGGTAGAAGGGATTCTGTCTCCCATGATAAGCCAATGGCAGCTAGTCACATTGATCTTACATCAGAACTTCATCAGTAGATACCAAAACCAAATCAGATGAAAGGAGGATTCCATGGGTCTCAACTGCTTAGTCAAATGACATAACATATAAATGTACATACAACTGTATATATGTAGTTACAATGATATTACATAATATATAAAAATAATTATAATATTTTGAGTTCTTATTATTTGCCAGATACTGTAAAGTGTCATCATGTACTATCTCATTTCCATACAAATGCAAAAGCTGTGCTTAGAGAAGTTGAATACAAAGTTCTAGTTACTAAGGTCAAAGGTGACAGCCTTTCTTCTTACTTCCTAAGCCTATGTGTCCAACTAGGACTCTTATGCCCCTGCAGGATGAGGGGCTATTGTCTTTAGGTCATTCATTCTCAAAGCCAAATTGATTATTCATAGCAAATTCTTTTTAATGACTGAGGTTTATTAAACTCTTACAGGGAAAGAGTGTGGGGGTGACAATCTTCAGTCTCAAATTTTCACATCTGTGAAATACGGGGGTAGAAAGAGTTATGTGGATGGGATGTGCCAGTGATAAGAACACAGGTCCATAGGCTAGAGACCAGGTTCACCAGTCAGAGGGTCATCCTGTGGTCATGGGTTCAACAGGAACCAAGATTAGCCTGATTTATTTGGACAAACTGAATGGGAAACTCCTGCTTAGTTCACAGTCTTAGATCACATCTGTCAGGTTTCCAAGGTGTGGTAGGGGATAGTGTGGTCATTCACCTTAACGGGCTTCGACCTCCAGCACCTGAGAACCCCTTGAGCCCCCAGACACATGGCTCATATCCTCAGCTCACTGAGAACAGGAGCTGCTTCTGGTTTAGCTCCATTTCCCTAGCACCAGAACTTCTGGCACAGAGTAAGTGCTTAAGAAGTATTTGCTGAGTACCGGGCCTCCCCTGGTGGCGCAGTGGGTTAAGCAACGCACTACAAAGCAAATCGCAGCCACTGCAGCACGAGTTCGATCCCTGCTGCCGACCAGGGGGGGGACCCACATGGTGTGGCAGACCTCTCCTGCTGTGCCCGCTGCT
>JAGFMF010011830.1:24145622-24165754 GCA_019455555.1 Galemys pyrenaicus | reverse complement strand
TGGTGCACTGGTGAGATGGTGATGGGGAATACATGGGGATTACAATTAATGGCAAGTATATGTAAATTTTAAAATATTTTAATAAAAAAAAAAGATGGTGATGGGGTAAAAAAGAAGAAAGAACATAGAATAGTTTTCAAGGAAAGTAAACCCGGTATATTTTAGATGTAATTTGCTTACATCATGTGAAAACAAACATGAATTAACAAACATTAATCTAAACATACAATATAAATTCAGCTGGGACCTAGAAAAACACAAAGCAGTGGCCACTGACTTCAAATATTTTGGAATATAATTATAGGGACAAAATGACTGCCATGGAATCTTGGAATTAGAAAGGCCCATACAGTCATCCAGCCTTTCTTATTTGGGACACAAAATCATGCATGACTATAATCCTGTCAACCTTCCTCTACAATCCTACCAACTTTCTTCTTCACTCACTTGCTCCAACCAAATAGCCTTCCTCTTATTTCTTGAACGTGACTAGTAGGTTCCAGTTACGGCCCTTTATACTAGCTGTTTTCTCTGTCTGGAAGCTTCTCTCCCATGTTCTTTTTATTTAATTAATTAATTGTTTTTTTTATTTTTGTTTTATATATTTTTTACATCATTCTTAATTTTTACACAGTGTATGCATTCTCTTCTCATGTATAATTCCCGTGGAATTCTCACCACCAATTCACCCACTCACCATTACCACAATCCCTTGTGCTCTTCCCTCCTCTGTTTTGATCCCATTCCCTCCTCCCACCCTACAGAATGTCTCTGGTTTATAATTGCCTGTTGATTTTGATTTTTACTTTACTACTTCAGCCTCAGAGATCAGAGACGCTTTTAACATGATGTCCCTTCAAGTCAGAAAAAGCTTCCCTGATCTCTGAGGCTAATGCAGACACACACACACACACACACACAAATGTTTTAGTCTATCTCCTGCTTAAATTACCTGATCTTTATTTGTTTATGCAATTATCAACTGTCTCCTCCACTGAACTTGATGTGAGTGACAGCAAGTTGATGAAATTGATGGTGTCTCCTGCATCAAGTGGTGCCTGGCACTGCTTTTAGTAATTTGATTGCTTTTTAGTCATTTTGTGTATGTGGGGGGAGGAGGTTATAATTGATACATAATGAAATTCACCTATTTTAGAATAGTTAATTGAATTTTGGCAAATATATATAGTCATGTAGCCACTACTTCAACCATGAAGTCACATGGCAAACCTCACATGGATTATTTCCCTCATCATCCCAAACTGTCTTCATGCCCTTCAGTAGTTAGTCCCACTCTCACTCTGGTTATTGGTAATCAGGGATCATGTGTTTGTATGTTTATGTATAATATTTCTGAGTATAATTTTGAGACATTTTGTAGCTGTTTTCAGTCAATTTTACCAAGCAAATGTTCCCTAGTTGTTTTTCTTTTGTTTTAAAATTTACATAAAATTTACATAAAATAAAGCACATTAAAATGTGCAAATTAGCAAATTTTAATGTATCCACATGTGAAACCATAACCATATACAAGGCAGTGAACACATCTAATACTCCTGAAAAAAATCTAGTGTTCTTTTGTAATCACTCCTTCAAACCCTTCCACCCTAGCCCCAAACATTGGGTGGCTTTTTGTAATATGGTTTGCCTTTTCTAGAATTTTGTATAAATGGAATCATAAGTATATTTTGTTCTTTTGTCTTTCAATTAACATGATTATTCTGAGATCATCCATGTTTCAAAAGTTCATTCTTTTTTGTAGATGAGTAGTATTCTATTATATGGACATGCCACAATTTGTTTATACATTCATATATTGAAGTGCATTTAGGTTATTTCTAACTTTTGGTTATTACAGATACAGCAACTATGATAATTCATATTCAAGTCTTTGATTGGACGTATGCTTTCATTTTGAGTGAAAGCAGCAAAACAAAATAAGATAATCATATGGTAACATAATTACATTATTTAAAATTAAAAATTTTAATAATTACATTATTATTATTGTTCTTATTCCTTTCCTTGATTAAATTATTTAAAATTAGCAGAAAGCTAATCAGTGGTTGCCTACAGATGAAGGTAGAAAGAGGTGGGAGGAACTGTTTATAAAGAAGTGAGGAAATTTAAGTGCTGATACATAAGTTTATTATCATGATATGGCAATGATTTATACATACATGTGCATATATATCTCAAAACTTACTAAATTAATAAATTTAAACATGTAATTTATTGAATGTCAATTATACCTCAATAAAGCTTTAAAAATACTGGTCTCTCAGAATTAATTTAAAAAATGGTGGTGCTTCCCCTATGTTTATAGCAGCAGTCTTTACAATAGGTAAGACCTGGAAACAACCTAAATGCCCAAAAACAGATGAGTGGATCAGGAAGCTGTGGTACATATACACGATGGAATACTACTCAACAATCAAAAATGAAAAACTAGATGCATTCATATGAACATGGGTGGAACTGGAAGGGATTATGCTCAGTGAAGTAAGTCAGAAGGCAAAAGGAAAATACCAGATGGTTCTTCCCCTAGGAGGAAAATAAGGGAACCAAATAAGGATCAAGGAAAGGAATTAAAAACAATCATAATAATAATAACAATAAAGACACAAAAACCAAAAATTAAAAGACTAGGACAAATTGGGGACACTTGGTGGGGAGTGAAGAGGGGAAGGGTGGAGGGCAGACGGGAGCATGGGGCACTGAGGTGATGGTGCACTGGTGTTACAGTGATGGGGAATACATGGAGATTTTAATTGATGTCAAATATATATAAATAAACAAACAAACAAATAAGTAAATAAATAAAGTAAAAAAATGAAAAATGAAAAAAAAATGGTGGTGCTTCCATAATGGAATCAAACTCAACAATAACAAACTATGATACTCATAACAGCAGGCAGAATCTCAAAGCCATTCTGCCAAATGGAAGGAGTGGAACACAAAAGACTACAGAGTGTATTAAAAAGACAAAAGCATATGGCAAGCATCTGCTCCCAAGCAAAAAGAATATTAGGTTCCAGATTATTCTCCTACCTAAACAAAACAAGACAAGACAAGAAAAAGAATAAACCTGACATCACAAAAGATAAAGACATATGAAACAACAGTTTCATAACTGTTTTTGCACAACACATTTGAATCTTATCAAAACAAATCCAGTCCCTTGAAAAATGACTTTCTAGCGATTTGTAACAAAAGTCAATACTTCATAACGTCTTGTAAGGCCAGACAACATCTGTCATTGCTCCTGTTCCCCCATAAGGGGCACGTTCCTGCGTTCACTTCAGCCAGCAATGCTCATTTGATCATTTTCTTCTTCAGTGCTGCAGACTCACTATCACTTTGGTTTCCTGTGTTTGTCTTACTTGATGCCATTACTGCTGATAGAGTCATCACGTGTGCCCTCACATTCTTCAAGTTTCTGCTCAAACCTTACTTTCCATTGAGGCCTTTACTCACCATTCTACTTGAAATTATCGCTCCCTTAGCCTTTAGCTCTTCCGGTTCACCTCCCCTGCTTAGTTATTCTTCTTTGTGCTATTATGATCTGACACACCCTATATTTCCCGTTTATTTTTTGGTTCTTTCATTTCCTTGAATGTCAGCTCCCTGAAGACTGGTGGACACAGTCTATGGAGACTCCATGGAGACCATAAAGACGAGTCTTCCTGGTGCTTACTCCTTTTCATTTTCCTTATTGCTCTATTCTCATCATGGAGGACTATGCCTGGTATATAACAAGTACTCAGTAAATATGTACTGAATAAATGGCTGAAACAGACGAGGTAAAATGAGCACATGAATAATATTTACATCAAGAATTGTTGAAAAGACTAGATAAGATCGAATATAGATAGTGTTCAGCAGGAAAGTGACTGTAAGCCATGCAATTAGTCTGTTTCTTATAATAGTACATGTGGTAGAAGTAGAAGTAGTTGTAGTAGAATCCTTATTACTAGCAGTAGTAATGTCTATAACACATTAAACACTCTTCCAGGCACTATGGTAAATATTTTCTATGTATAACTCATTGAATTCTTACAACAATTTTATGAGATAGGTAGAATAATAACATTCATTTTACAGATAATAACATTGAGACACGAAAGTGAAGTATATTTCTCAAAAACAGAGCACAGCTGTGACTTGAGCCCAAGCAATCTGGTTTTGGTGTCTACCTTTGGACCATGATACAATAATGGCTCTTGAAATTCTAAATCTAACCATTTTCCATCTAAAGATTTCTTTGACTTTTCTAATAAAAGACATTGGAATGGAAAAAACAAGTATTCTCAAAGTTGAATTTTTATACAACTGTGAGTTTATTTTCCATTAATAACAGGAACCAGCAATGCTTTCTCCATTAATGGTAACAGAGGTCAAAGAGTTGTTCTCACAGTGATGCTGAGCAGACCACTGATTCCAGAGATGTCATGTAACAGTTTTATGCCTCCAAACAGGCCCCTATAGGCTAGAGAGGAATTTGTCAAAGACAGAGCAACTTCTTTGCTGCTACCATAAGAATTTCCTGGATCATAAAGATCCACATTATTCAGTAAGCTTCCTAGGTGTGCATGCTTCCCCCACTCCCAAAAAAAGTACCAAGGACTGCTATTCTTTTTAATAGCCAGGAATACTTAGATCCATAAATGCATTGACAAGAAACTCCTTCAGTCTCAGCTAAAATACTGCTTCACCCAAGGTCAGGATTAATTTATGCTCCTGAACTAGCCTCAAGTTAAGAGACATGGAGACAGCTTTATTGGCCTGATTTTCATCCCTTTATTAAGTCAACCTCACAGAACCTGTACAGTGGACTTATCCTAGACTTTAAGAGGAAGCCGGCATTTGAATTAGGAGTTTTGTGCAGAATATGAAATGGGATTTATAGGCATCATATTTAAGTTTACTGAGTATTTGCAACACAAGAGCTTACATGTAACAATGTTAAATGTGAATTGAAAATAAAACCTGGGTGAAAATATATTTTGAATAGTGGAGGATAAGGTATTCAGGACTGACTTTATCTGACTGAAACATCTCCCGTTTATGATCTAGACTGGCAAATCTATCCCAGAGGCAGCCAAGCACATGATCAGTCATTTCTTGAACTGGCCCCTTACATGGTCTCCTTCAGATCAAAACTCATCCTTGGGATACAATTCCCACATCATTCACACCCTTCCTTTAGAGTCACTTTCAAGAATTCTGAATAATTTTTACTTTGATACAAATTCTTATCTTTCTAAAACTATCCCAGCAAAGCAAGGCCATTGTATAGGACATGTTCTTTAACTTTCCCAAGGAGCAGCAAACTTAGATGACCTGGAAGAATTGTTTTAAAGATTTTTTTATTATTATTAATTATATTTGACATCATTTGTATTTCCCAGGGAGTACCCACCACCATTCCACCTGTGCACCATCACCTCAGTCCCTTGTGCACTTTCTGCCCTCATCCCCATTTTTGCCCTCTCCTCCTTCTCCTCCCCCCCATTGTCTCTTTGGTTTATCTTGGCTTTTTGGCCTTGTTGAGTTTTTTATTTGCTTTTGGTTGTAATTGTCCATTTCCTTGAGCTTATTCTTTGTTGTTGCTGTCATTCTTTCATATTCCTCCTAGTGGTGAAGCCATCCAATATTTTTCTCTTGCCTTCTGACTTGTTTCACTGAGTATAATTCCTTCTAGTTCCATCCATGTTTCTACATATGTCCCTAGTTTCTCATTTTTGATTGCTGAATATTATTCCATTGTGTATATGTACCATATCTTCTTGATCCAGTCCTCTACTTTTGGGCATTTGGGTTGTTTCCAGATCTTACCAATTACAAATAGTGCTGCAATAAACATAGGAGTACAGGTGCTCTTTTGGATCAGTGTTTTTGTGTCATTTGGATAGATTCTAAAAGCTTCCCCTGATTATCTTGTGACAATTACTTGGGTTCAGTTCTTAAAAAAAGGTTTTTGTCTGAAGAAATAGTGATACTTGAAGATACGAATGTATGTCCTCTAACTGTGGAGGTGGGTAGGACAGAACTGTGGGAAGGTGTAGGATTCTTGAGAATGTGGAAGCAAGTAGTGAGGGAATAAAGGAATTCCAGAAAGGAAACAGTTAAGGGACTAATTCTTAAGTTAACTCAGGCTATAAAACCAAGATCAACCTTAATGAATCTGTACTTGGAAATCATAAGAGCTGTTCCCTTTGGGAATAGTATACTTATTCCTTCATACATGCACATACTTCACTCACATTCTGCCAATCTCCCATGCTAGTGTCCTACCCTTCTTCTCCCCGCTCCTACCTTACTTAGTTATGTGAGATTAGTTGTGGCTGTGTAATTCATTTGCTGAGATAAAAGTAGAATTCTTAGGAATCCAATCAAAAATTGGGCAAAAGAACTAAATAGATAATTTTCTAAAGAAGACATTCAGATGGTATAAAGACACGTGAGAAATTGAACAACATAAATTTTATAAAGTAAATGCAAATAAAATCACAATGAAATATTACCTCACCTCTATATGAATGGCCTATATCAAAGGAATGGAAACAACAAATATTGGCAGAAATGAGGAGAAAAAGAAACACTTATCCAATGTTGGTGAGATTGTAATTTGGTAAAGCCTCTATGGAAAATGATGTGGAGGTTCCTTAAAAAGATAAAAATGAAATATCATATGATCCAGTAGTACCTCTGCTAGGTATTACCTAAAGAATATGAAAACTCTAACATGAAGCAACTTATGGACTCTTGTGTTCATACCAACATGGTCCACAATTTTTAAATCATGGAACCAACATAAGTTCCCATTGACAAAAAAACTAGGTAAGAAATTATGATATATATATATATATATATATTTCAAGAGAACACTACTCAGCTATTAAAATATATGAAAGTGTCTTTTGGGACAAAATGTATTACCTTGAGGTGATTAAGTGAAGTAAGTCAGAAAGTGAAAGAAGGGGGCCTCCCTGGTGGCGCAGTGGGTTGAGCAACGCACTATGAGGCAAACCGCAGCCACTGCAGCACGAGTTCGATTCCTGCTGCCGGCCAGGGAGGGGACCCACATGGCTCAGCAGACCTCTCCTGCTGTGCCCACTGCTCCCCTCAGCAGTGTACTTCAGCTGATCTGCCTGTTCTGCTCCCCGCTCCCTGTGGTGAATCCTCTCACCTCCCACACCTCTGGCCTGTACCCCAGCTCTTCTATACATAAATAAATAAATCTTTAAAAAAAAAAAAAAAGAAAAGAAAGTGAAAGAAGGTAGTATTACTTCTTTATGTGATATAAATAACCAGAAAACATACTGACAAAGTATAGCAAAATAAGTGTTAGACATAGTGGAAAAATATACTGGTTACCAGGGAGGTTGGTGGAATGTGAGTGAAGTGTGTGCATGCTTGAAGGAGTAAAAATGTAACCCTAAAGATATACAGTCATGTAAATAATTGACAAATTTAAGTTTAAAAAATAAATGTGACCATCTCCTCTTCTATCTGACATAGTGAATAGCAATATTTAAGATGTCACTCTCCACAAACCTGGGTTCCTACCAATTGCTTTAAATTGCTGAGATTTGGGGGATGATGGGTATGGAGTAGATCTTAGCCAATCCTGATCGAAACATTAGGAGAATCAAATGATTGAAATATTTAAACAGGAAATAAATTTGGAAAAAAGTGAGATATTGGGAACAAGATATTCAGGTATATCTGGCTCACTCTTTTGTATGAAGTTAGTTTTTAAAAAAATGGAAAAATTAAAAAAAAAACACCTGAAAAACATTCCAACTTAGATGAAACTTGGAAAGAGATAAACAGAAGCAAATCCATAAAAAGGTGAATGCCAAATATCTTAAAGATTGGAACCAGGTAATGAAAAATAAGAAGCTTCTGTCACTCTCAGGCTATACTCGAGTCTTTTTAAAAGAGGTTGCCCTTCCAGAGAACTAAAACCCACTTTTCTTCTTGGAAAAATAAGCTCAGGTGTGCAGGTAGGTCTGTAGTAGTAGCTCTGGAACTTATCTGATGTATGGGTCAATGTACAGGTAGAATTAAATTAAAAAGTATGCTGAAAAAGTAGCTAGTGATATTCACATTATGGCTGCTGGTTAGCTGAAGAGAAACTTCTTATCAGTGATTCTCCAGTGGTGCTCCCTAAACCAGCATCATCCTCTTAGAACTCATTAGAAGATCAAATCTTGTTTTTATAAAAATCCTATTTAATACGGTACTGTTAGTTTACAACAATGCATGTTTTAGGATATGGTTCACTCCTCTACAAATATGTGTCTCACATCATGTCTGCACCAAAACCTCAATAATATTACACCATAGTCCACTGGGACCCCTCCTCTTTTAGCCCCCAACCTCTCACCCTCCTCTTCTGATAGCTTCAGTTCAGTCATCAGATTTCTTGGGCTTATATTAGGGTATTTTTTTAATGGTTTCCTTGTTTATTTACACTTCAAATATGGTGAAATCATCCAGTCTTTTTCTTGACTTACTTTGTTTAGCACAGTCTCCTCTAGTTGCATCCATATTGTTACAAGGGGCAAGAATTCATCTTTTTAGACCTGAGTAGTATTCCATGTATCAGTGCATCACATCTTCTCGATCCACTCCTCTATCGTTGGGCACTTAGGTTGTTTTCATAACTTGGCTACTGCAAATTAACATAGGAGTGTGTATATCCTTTTGAGCTGGGGTTTAGGTTCTAAGGGTAGATTCCTAGGAAAGTAATTCCTGGGTCATATGGTATTTGATTTTCAAAGTTTTGAGAACATCCATAATATTTTCCATGGAGGTTCCACCACTCTATAGTCCTACCAGCAGTCTCCATTTTAGGAGACTGATTCCATTTTCTCCAGACCTTAATCGACACTTCTTTCTGGCCATTTGACACAGACCATTTTCACAGGTGTGTGTTGGTGTCTTATTATGGTTTTAACTTGCATTTTTCTGATAATAAATGTTGATAAGCATTTTTTCATGTGCACGTTGGTTTCTGTATCTCTTCCTTGCAGAAGTGTCTATTTATCTGTTCTGCCTATTTTTGATAGAGTTATTTGCTGTCTTACCATTGAGTTGTACTTTACATATCAATCCCTTGTGTAACATATGCGAAAATTTTTTTCTCCAACTTGGTAGGTTGTCTTTCTGTTTTAGTGATATATTTTTTCACTATGCAGAAATGCTTTAATTTGAATTAGCCCATTCATTTGTGTTTGCTTTTGTTTCCCTTACTGTTGAAGTTAAGGATCAAAGATATACCTGAAGCCAATATTGCAGTATTTTACCTCCATTTTATTCTATGTATTTTATGGTTTCAAATCTCACATTCAAATCTTTGATTTATAAAATCTTTTATAATTTTTTTGTGAAATAATGGTCTAGAATGATAACATGTGGCTGTCCAAATTACCTAACATGGTTGAATAGACTTTTCTGACTCCATTGTATGTTCTTGGCTCTTTTATGATAAGCTGATTGTGCATATAAAATTGTGGGTTTATTTCTGAGTTCTCTGTTCTGTTCCGTTGATCTGTGTGTCAGTTTTTATTCATATACTATACTGCTCTGATTACTATTGTTTTGCAGTATAATTTGACAAATGGGACCATAACACATCCATTATTCTGTTTTTGCTCTAGTCATTCTAGGTCTTTTGTGGTCCCACAACAATTTCTTTATTGTTTGTTTTATTCCCTTGAAAAAAATATTGAAATTTTGACAAGGATTGCATTAAATCCATATTTTGCTTTAGATCGCAGTCTTTTTAACAAAATTAATTCTTCCAATTGATAAGCAGAGTGTTTCCATTTCCTAATGTCTTCTTTTATTTCTTTTAACAATGTCTTATAGTTTTTATTGTATAAGTTTTTCACTCCTTGTTAGTTCCTAGGTGCTTAATTCTTTTGGATGCAATTGCAAATTGGATTCTTTCCTTCATTTCTTCCTCTTCTTATTCAGTGTTTGCATATAAGAACCCAGTAGACCTTGTGTATTGATTTTCTAGCTTGCTAGTTCACTGCACTGATTATTATTTCTAATAGCTTTTTAGTGTCATACTTAGGACTTGCAATATATATTAACATATTGCCTGAAATAGTGATAGTTTTACTTCTTTTCAATTTTTAGTCTTTTTATTTCTTTTTCTTGCCTAATTATTCTAATAAGGACTCTAATACTATGTTGAACATAAATGGTGAGAATGGGCATCTTTGTCTTCCATTTAATCTTAGAGGAAAAGATTTGCATTTTTACTATTGAGTATAATGTTAGAAATGAGTTTGTGGCCTTTATTATATGGAAGTGTGTTCCTTGTATCAACATTTTATTGAGGATTCTTATAAATGTATGTTGAAAAAAAATGAAAAAAGAAATAAAGGCAGGGGTCTTAGGTTCCCCATCAGGTAAAAAAAAAAATTATGTTGGATTTTACTGAATGTTATCTCTTCATCTATTGACATGGTTACATAATTTGTATTTTTCCTTTTGTTGATGTGGTGAATTACATTAATTGATTTGTGAATGTTGAATCATCCTTGCATCCCTGAAACTAATACCACTTGCTTATGATGTATGATAATTTTAATGAATTGTTGTATTTGATTTGTTAATGTTTTGTTGGGTGTTTTTATATCTGTGTTCATTAGGGATATTAGTTTTCAGTTTTCTTTGATGATGTCCTTGTCTGCTTTTGGTATCAAGGTAATGCTGGCATCATAAAAACTATTAGGAAGTATTGCCTCTTTTTCAATTTTTTGAAGAGTTTGTCTTTGAAGGTTTGATCAACTTGATAATGAAACCAACTATTCTTAGGTCTTTGTTTTTGGGTAGACTTGATTACTATTACAATTTCCTAGCTTGTAATTGTCCTTTTCAAATTTTCTACATCTTCTTGATTCAGTCTTAGTCTTGTATGATTCCAACTTAGCAGGTTGTATGATCACACAATTCCATGATTCCAATTTTCTTTTTCTTCTAGATTTTCACATTTGTTGGGATAAAGATATTCACAGTATTTTCTTGTGATCCTCTTTATGTCTGTGATGTCATTGTAGCTTTTTTTTCTTTCTGATTCTACTTGAATTTTCTTTTTTTTTGTTACTATTTTTTTTTATTAATTATATTTGACATCATTTGTATTCCCCAGGGAGTACCCACCACCATTCTACCTGTGCACCATCACCTCAGTCCCTTGTGCACTTTCTGCCCTCATCCCCATTTTTGCCCTCCCCGCCTCCCCCTCCCCCCATTGTCTCTTTGGTTTATCTTGGCTTTTTGAGTTCTTGGATGACTTTGTGAAATAGTTCTGTTTCAGACTGAAACAACTGGACTGTTGAAAGGGCTAGGCCTCTTACTGGTTTAAGCCACTATACTTTAGGGTCATTTTGCCATATCAGCCTATATTTTATCCCAATTAGTATGATACACAAAAACCAACTTTTTAAAAATGATTTGGAAATAAAATTTGCTATTATAATCAGGTAAACAAGAGCCAATCTAAAATTAGAAATAAGTTGGGGGACAAATTTCAAATAATAAGGAATTCAATGAAATATAACATGTATTTCTTTGATACTATGCAGATAAATAGGACAGTTGAATGAAGTAATGACTTTTCTGTGAAAACACATATTTCCAAAATCTACCTTAAAGAATTCATATAAACTGAAATAGTTTCAGAGATGAATGCAATAAATCAAATAGTTAAGACAAATAAAATGTCAGTGTTATGCAAACTGTCCCAAACCATAAAGGAAGAAATAACTATTCCAAATTCTGTTTATAAAATGAGAATAATTTTGATAATAGAACTTGATCAAGAAGACACAAAAATAGAAAACTGCAGAGCAACTGGCCCAGAATACCATTGTATGGTCGTAGATTATTATTTGCTTATTCACAAGTATAACTGGAGCATACTAAAAGTAGAATGTATCACAAAAGTAACACAAAAATATTTCATTACTAGAAAACACTTCATTAAAATTATCTACATTATTAACCAAAGGAAGGAAATTTGAGATGAACAATGGAATTTTAAGATAAAACATAACATATATTATTGATTTGAAATGAATTATTATATAAAAGTCATTTATTAATAAAAGCCTTATTATAATTATGTATGTGTAAGAGTGTTGTTCATTTTACATATACTGTGTTATGGCTAGTGTCCTGAGGCACGTTCCAGTAGAGCAGGAAGTTAGAAAAAGATGACCTCACTAATACTTTTACTTGGCATTGGTTTGGAAATTCAGACTAATGCAATTTAACAAGAAAATGAAAAAGTGGTAAAAACACTTAGAAAAAAGGAGACAATAATTATACAACATATGGTATATTTTTAATGTAGAAAATACAAGAGAACTGACTGAAAAATGTTTTAATGAAAAGATAAAATTCAATACAGTGACAAGTTACAATATTATGCACTAAAAATAGCTTTTCAGTGAACAAGCAAGCTACAAACTTTGATGGAAAAAATATGTTATTTAAAATAGTAACAAATAGTACTAAAGAAATACCTGAGAAATGTGTTATACTTACATGAAAAAAGCTTTTAAAATTTTTGAGAGAGGGAAGACTAGTGAGATCTGTTGTATTCTTGCTTAGGAGCTAACTATGAAAAATATGTAAATTCTTTCTAAGTGAATCTATAATTTCAATAAGACTTTTCTTTAGCATAAGAGTTTTAAAATTTCAGATGAAAATTAAATATTTAAGGACAGCCAGAACAGATCTGTAAAAGAATTATGATGGGACCAAATTACACCAAATGCTAGAAGGTGTGATAAACTTATAATAATTAAAACAATCTGGTACTAGTGCATGAATAAACAAATTACTGGAAAAGAGAGTTTAGAAATAGACCCAAGCCCATACAGAAATTTAATTTATGAAGTAGGTCATTATCATTCAGGGCAAAATGATGGATTAGTCAGTAAATGATGATGTGGCAACTGACAAACCATTTGTAACAAAATAAACCATGTTCATTACCCTATTTATCACATAAAAATGAATTACTTGCATCAAAAATTTATTTTTCTTGTATTGAAAATTTATACATGCCATAAAAATAATAATAAACAGGAGGAGGATATTGATTTGTAAAACTTGTACAACCTCAATAATAACTATATAAATGTACTTTGAAGTAAAACCAAGAAAATGTGTTTTGCCTATCAGATCAAGATTTAAAAATATGCAATACAGTTGAAAATAGATACCTTCACACTTATTGGTGAGATGCAAATTAATGCTAACTGGGGTGAGGGGGAAGTTAGGCAACTATAACCCTGAAATTCCATGTCTGAAAATTAATTTTCAGATGCACTTGCAAAAATGTGCAAAATATGTATATATAACAATGTTTATTTTAGTATTGATAGTAAAAGCAAAACCACGAAAAAGGAAACAAGTAAAATACCCATTACTATATAACTGGTAAAGAAAGTATGGCAACTCCGCTACAATAAAATGTTATTCAGCCATAAAAAGTAAAAAAAAAAAAAATGTGAAATACTTATCTTCTTTTCATTATTTGATTTTTATATATACTGATTTTGTACACTGGTAGCAAAAGTTGTATCTTCTATTTAATGTGCACCTACCTGATTACTAACAAAACTGAACATATTTCTTGGCTATTTGGCTTTCTTCCTCTCTCAGTTACCTCTTACACTATGTACTCACCTTCGCTAGTGGATTGTTTTCCTTTTCCATATTGATTTGTTAGAAATCGTTTCATTCTCCGGAAACTAATCACTTTTAGATCAGCCCTAGATACTTCCTCCTAGTTGGTGACTTGTTTGATAAATTTGTGTGGCTTCTTTTTCCATACAGAGATTTTTTATTTTAATATATTCAAATTAATCAAAACATTTGTTTATGGCTTATGCTTTCTTGTCCTGTTTAAGATCTTTCTTTTCTCAATATCATGAAGATATTCTTCCATCTCTTTTCTGAAAGTTTTAAAACTTTTATTATCCTCATTCCTTTAAACCATCTTCTCTGTGTGTGTTGTGAGTGCAAATCTAACTGCCTTTTTAAAATAAATGGTTGAATTTCTTAGCATCATTTACTAGGTAGCTCATTCTTTCCTTTCCTTTCTTTATTTCCTCATCTTTGCCATTTCTTCAATTTCCTTGTATGAGAAAATTTTATTAAAATGCAACAATTAAGAGCATAGATTGAAGCCAAACTAAGTTTAAAGTCCCAATTCCATCACTAAACTAGCTATATAATTTTGGGCAAATTACTTATCCTCTGAACTTCACCAGTAAATAGGATAATATATTATGATTCTCCAGAGAAACAGACACTATAGATGGTAGGTAGGTAGGTAAGTAGGTAGGTAGGTAGATGTATAGAATGAAAGATGATGAGTAGACAGATAATAGATAAGAGGAAATTTGTTATAAGAATTGACTCACATGATCATGGAAATAAGCAGGTGCACGATCTGCCATCTGCAAGCTGGACACCCAGGATCACTGGTGGGATAACTCCATTCAAGATCAAGGGCCTGAGAAACAAGGAATTCCAATGGCATGAGTCTCAACCTGAAGGGAAGGCCTGAGTGTCATCTGAAGCCCAGAGAACCTTCAGCTAGTTAGGCCCAGATGTTCGAGGACAGAAGATGGACATCCCATCTCAAGAAAAAAGCTTGAATTCTCCTTCCTTCCTGCTTTCTGTTCTATCTGGGCTCTGTATAAACTCATGGTGCCCACACTGTTAAGTGGGATCTTCTTTGCTCAATTAACTGAATAAAATGATAATCTCTTTCAGAAACACACTCACAGACACACCCGTAACTGTTCACTAGCTATCTGAACACCCCTAGGTCAATCAAGGTGACATGAAATTAAGCATCACAGATATTAATATTTACTTCACAGAGTTGTCTTAAGGATTAAATGAATGATATTTTTTAAATTGTTTAGAATAGTACAGGACAGGTAGTTAGCACTACATATAGTGCTATCTGTGTATGTTTGTTAAATAAAAATATGGATTTTAGAATATGTCTGTGAAAAATATTATCAGAACCTTGATTGTAGAAATACCATCTTTAAAATATTAAGTTTTTCCATTCATGAATATGGTAAATGCTTTCATTTACTAAGGTCTTCTTTCACATGCTTCAATAAAGGTTTATAACTTTCTTTTTTTTTTTTTAATAAATGTATTTTTTTTATTAAAATATTTAAAAATTTACATATACTTGCCATTAATTGTAATCCCCATGTATTCCCCATCACCATCTCACCAGTGCACCATCACCTCAGTCCCTCATGGAGAAGAAAGTTGTATATATTGATTAGGTCTGTCCCTGAGTATTTAATAGTTGTTGATATTGATATAAATGGACACTGCGTAACAATATCACTGATCTTCAATGCACCAGCCTTGATGACCTCTATATCAGTTCTAGTAATTTGCAGATGCCCTTGCATTTTCTACACAGACAATCATTTCTCCTGTGAGTAATAAATTATTTATTTATTTCTGGCCCTTATATCTTTTCTTGTCTGAGGATCTTGGTCAAAATCTCCAGGAGAGTTTTGAAAAAAGAAGGGATCTTTGTCTTGCTCCTTAAAGGGATGCTTCTAACATTTCATCATTAAATGTGATGGTTGCTATAGATTTTTGAGTAGATGTATTAGTTTCCTGAGGATGCTGTAATAAATTACCACAAACTGGATGTCTTAAAACAACATAAATTTATTCCCTCATAGTTCTGAAGGCCAGAAATCTGAATTCAGTGCCACTAGACTGAAATCAAGGTGTCAACGGGGACATTATTCCTATAAAAGATCTAGGGGGGAATGTGCTTCCTAATTATATCAGCTTCTGGTAGCTGCAGGCATTCACTGGATTATGATCACAGCATTCCAATCTCTGCCTCTGTCTTCACCTTGCCTTCTCCTGAATGTGTGTGTGTAATTTTTCCTTCTGACTCTCTCTCATAAAGGCATTGGTGATGACACTTAGGTTCTGCCTCGGCAACCCACAATAATCTTCCTGTCATGAAATCCTTAATCTGTGAAGTCTCTTTTTCAAAATAAGAGAACATTTACAGTTTCCTAGAATTAAGACCTAATATCTTTGAAGGGCTATCTTCAGCTTACAATAGATAGGCTTTAATAGATTAGAAGGTACTATTCTATTCATAGTTTGGTAAAAAGTTGTTTAGTTTTTGAAAGTTTCATGAGATGATCTTATGTTCTCCCTTTAATCTGTTAGTATAATGAGTTAAATTAGTACACTTTCTAATATTAAACTAGTCTCTCCTACTTTTACATATTTTATTATTTTTATGCAAGATACTAGATCTGGCTTGCTAATATTTTGGTTTGGTGTATGTATTTCTTTGGACAGATTTAGTTTTTTTATGATTTCTAATTTTTCTTGAGTCATTTTTGTGTCATAGTTTTCCAGAATTACCCATTTGCCTCAATTTCAAATATACTGGTATGATGTTCATCATTTTCAAAGCCACTGGAGAACACTATAAAGTAAGTAGCTGAGGTTTTTTATAGATAGTTATTTCTAACATAGATTACTGTAGCTCTTTCTTTACTCTCCTATTTAAAGAATTTGCTTACAATTTTATTGATCCTGTCTTTTTTTATTTTGGCTTGGTTTAATGTTCTTTTGCCCCTTTGTGTACTATCTTCATTTTTTTTCTCTGTGGCTTTATAAAGCTACTAATTTTTAAATCATTTAGTTGTGTGCTCAGCAAATTTTTAAAAAAATCCTACTTGGTCTTCTGCTTTTCCTTTTTGTTTACCAACTAAAATACATATTATTTAGTAATCATATTTCAATGGTTATTATAAAAAATCAGCAGGCATATCCATGTCTTCTACCTAAAGGCAAACCCCTTCAGCTTTCTTAGGTGTTTATTTTTGACCTCCATTTATCCAAGTAATATGCTCATATTTCTCATGTTTCTGCTTTAAATGTTCTTAGTTATATAGATAAACCTATTATTTATTTCCTCTATGAAAATTGAGGATTTTTTAATATAAACTCTTTCCTGCTCTCCACACCCAAATACTCCAAGATACTTCTTTTTGATTTGGTTTCATTATTATTCAGTGTTTGCATTTATAACTACATAAATTTTCCTAATAAAATAACCAAACTTTTATTTTTTAATATACCAAGATAAATTTTCCTGCCAAAGTTTTTTTTTTAAATTTGAATCTTATAGCTGTCCCTATTTCTATTTGCTTAATTGTCTACATATTTGTCATGAGTCCATAATCCCAACAGTTATCTAAATCTACTCTCAATACAGTCAGAGAAAGTAGTTTCATTTTCTTGAGTAAACATCTCCTAGGAATTTCCCACTCCTTGCAACTGAAATAGGCTGTAGTTATCTTAGGAGGAGTTCTGGGATGTAGGCCAGAGGTGCAGGAGTGGGAAGGATTGAGAGGATTTACCAGAGACAGAATGGGGAGCAGAATAGGCATATTTACTGAGATATACTGCTAAGGGAAGCAGCAGGTGAGATAAGAGAGGTCTGCTGTGCCATGTGTGGGTTAGCTCCCTGGATACCCATCAAACTAAGGTCATAGTGTTGAGACATAGCCCCTTATGCCACTAGGGAGGCCTTTCTTAGAGGTGCTTAAATATTTCTGTATTAGTGTTTTCATATTCTTTGGACAAATACATAGTAGTGGTCCTGCTGGATCATATGCTATTTCCATTTTTATTTTTTAAGCAATCTCCATACCATTTTCCATACAAGCTACACTAGATTACATTCCCATAACCAGCAGATGAGTGCCCCTTTTTCTCCACATCCTCACCAAAGGATGGAATTTTAAAGAACAGGAAACCCAATTTTTTTTAAAGATTTATTTATTTATGCATACAAGCACTGGGGTAAAGGCCAGAGGTGTGGGGGGGGGGGGTGGTGGTGGTGAGAGGATTCACCACAGAGAGCAGGGAGCAGAACAGGCAGAACAACAGAAGTACACTGCTGAGGGGAGCAGCGGGCACAGCAGGAGAGGTCTGCNNCGCCATGTGGGTCCCCTCCCTGGCTGGCAGCAGGGATCGAACTCGAACTCGTGCTGTAGTGGCTGCGGTTTGCTTCATAGTGCGTTGCTTAACCCTCTGCGCCACCGGGGAGGCCCCGGAAAACCAATTTTATAAAGATTAAGTGACACAGTCAGTTCACAGAACCAGTAAATGAAAGAACTACATTTGAATCTCAGTGGAGAACAGTTTGTTTATGACATCTCAATAACCTCAAACAGGCTGTGGAATTAGAAGGAAGATGCCTTGCTTTAGTGGTGCCTTTAAGATTATCTGGGGCTCCTATATTTTCCAGGTGAGAATATAAGTCGTTGAATCTTGAGTTCTTGGGCAGACTCAGAATGTTGTAGCAACAAATGAGGGTGTCTGCTGAGTCCTCAAGAGAGGGGTGCTGCACCTCTCTGGTATTCAAATGGCTTGGCAGAATTTCCATTTCTCTTCTTAAACCTCTGACTCAATCTTCCTACCATAACCTAATCTGTAATTGAATTAGCTCTTAATAAAATGACAGACATTTTGAATCTGTCTTCAATATAGCTTCAGAAATTATCCCTTGCCAATTTTTCTGGGTCAAATAACACTATGTCAGGTGATTACTAAGAGATTCTGATGTCATTCATTTTATTCTATGTGTACCTTCCATAAAAGGGAGAATTGGGTTACAAGTGACAATACTGCAGAAACATATAAGCGCAAGTATATAAGTTTGCACAAACAAATCCTTAAGATTCAGTTCAGATTTTTTCTGTCTCCAAGAAACTTTAGATTCTCTAATTTTTCCATCCCTTCAAACTCCCAAAATGCATGTAGCTCAGTAGTTATCATAGTCTACTTCCTATTAAAATTATTTATATATTCCCTTCCATCTAAATCATGAGTTCTTATGTATAGAGATTCCCTCTTAGTCTCCTTTTGGTCCTTCATGCGACCCAGGACCACTTTTTTTATATGGAATTTGCTCAACAAATCATCGTTGAAGTGATTCACATATGTTCATAAATTAATACTAACTCCTATTCCAATTGCTATCATGAACTAATTATTATGGTTAGCTTTTTTAAATAACAGTATGAAAACATTTCACTCTTTCCGTTTCTATCTTTTTTTAACAATGAATGCACACAAATCCCAGAGCCAGTTACATTTCCATATATATCAGTAGTGCCTTTGTGAGGTGAGGACCCAGTCAGGCAAACCCATTTTATTTCAGGGTTGCCCTGTAACACCTGCTTGGATCATATGCTGTATGATTCATGTATTGGTGCTTGAAGATCTCGGTTTCCATAGCTGGGTGATGACTATGTTAATCCTTTCTACCCCCATCTTCTTGTGTGAGCCAGGTTTCTGATCTGATGGCACCTCCTTTCCAGTTTCTCTATTCTAATCTTCCATCACTTCCATGATATTTCCCTTGCTCATTGTGATTTCTGAAATTCCTTACCTTGTCAGCCTTTGGCACAGAGTGTCATATAATAGGCAATTATCAATAAAATAAAAGAATTGAACTGAATTACTCTCAGTTCTGGAATCATTTATCAGAATCAATCCAAGCTTCTTAAGAAGATTTATGGTGTTAGTCACTGCAAATAGTTAGAATGGACTCCAAGTATATGAGAAACTGATGCCAAATTTAGAGTCTGAGAAGTCTTCTCTAAGCCAGCTTGAGCTGATTCTGTGCTGCTATTAACTTACCCATATTTTCCACATATTGTAAAATTTCTCCTACAACCAAATGAAGTTCAAACATTTAAAACATTTAAAAAATAGACAACTGAAAAGATTCTTGATAATTCTCTGGTTCCCCAAAACTACCAAAATGATTCTAAAAAATAAATAAACTACCAAAATGATTCTAAAAAATACCCTTCAACTGATATATATATTATGGACAAGCAACTTTGGTAAAAAAAAAAAAAAAAGGGCCTCCCTGGTGGCGCAGTGGGTTAAGCAATGCACTATGAAGCAAACCGCAGCCACTGCAGCACGAGTTCGATCCCTGCTGCTGGCCAGAGAGGGGACCCACATGGTGCAGCAGACCTCTCCTGCTGTGC
>JAGFMF010011830.1:24108688-24133744 GCA_019455555.1 Galemys pyrenaicus | reverse complement strand
GAACTTGTTTGCATATAGCTTTTCATAGTATTCTCTAATTATTCTTTTGATTTCTGCTGTGTCTGTTGTGATTTGTCCTCTTTCATTTGATATCCTATTGTGTACTCTCCCGTTTTTTCTTTGTTAGCCTAGCTAGGGGTTTGTCTATTTTGTTTATTTTTTCAAAGAACTAGCTTTTGGTTTCATTGATCTTTTGGATCGTTTTCTTAACTTCTAGGTCATTTATTTCTGCTTTTTTATTATTTCCTTTCTTCTACTGGCTTTTGAGTTTTCCCATTGTTCTTTTTCCAGCTCTTTCAGGTGTGAGACTATGTTGTTTCTTTGTGTTCTTTCCTGTTTCTTCATGTGTGCCTGTATTGCTATATATTTTCCTCTTATAACTGCTTTTGCTGTGTCCCAGATATTCTGTAGAGTTGTATCCTCATTATCATTCATCTCAAGGATTTTTTGATTTCTTCTTTAATCTCCTCCTTGGTCCAGTAGTCTTCCAATAGTGCGGGTTTCAATCTCCATGTGTTGGAGGGGTTCCTTGTTTCCTTTTCATGGTGAATTTCTAGCTTGATGGCTTTGTGGTCAGAGAAGATAGTTGGTATGATTTCTATCTTAGAATATCTGCTAATGTTTATCTTGAAGGCACTATATTTCAGTAAGTGCTCAGTAACTAATTTTACTTGAAGATAACAATGCTATTTCATACTTAAGTTTTCATAGCATTTTCCAGATTTCTTAGTTGGACAAGTTAATCCTCAATTCTATGCTATCTACTTTGTAGGCTAGAAGAGAGAATGTGGTCTGCTCTGGAAATTTAGTGAACAATGAAACAGATATAAAGGCACAATTTAGACTTGTATAAAGTATGAACTTCTTAAAGAGAACTTAAATCAGTTGTAATCAAACAACAGTTCAGATGTGGTAGAGACTGCTTTTTCAGTTTATAGTATAGAGATGATGGACTTGGGGAAAAGTAACTTCTGATGTCATTGATGGAAATGCAAAGTTAGATTACTATATAAAATGCTGGTCCTCTGAGCACTTTTTATACTCACATTTATTAATTTTTGAGCCCATTAAGTGGCTCTCACCTAGTGGTCTTCTGAATAGGTAGCAAGTCAGATACTCATCAGATCAGCACAGGCTTCCTCCTTAGAAGTTCAAAGCCAACAGTACCTGTTCTGATAAGGATGGTCCAAATCAAATGCTGGAGGATTTGTGGGTAGCCCTCAGCAGTAACTTGAAAGTACTTATTAACTTAAGAAGCAAGATACTGACCACCTTACCCCAAGTGCAAAACTTCTAAGGCTCCACCCCTACACTCCAGCAGAGTGCAAAGTCCATGGACTGGGAGACCATGGCCTACACTTGAATGCTCACCTCCATTTTGTAGCTGAGAACCTTAACAGATATCTCAACTCCTCTAGGAGTCCAGGTAACTCTTCAGTAAAGCGGTAATAAAATCTATGCTATTTTCTTCACAAGAGCTACTGTGAGGACATTACATGGGAAGGAGTATTAAAAGTGACAAATACAAAGGAAGTGTCATCAATTCCAAGTCAGCAGGGAATCTGGCTTGCCCTCTATGGGACCAGAGCTATGATACGATTATTACATTAATATTTTCATGTTATTCTGAATATTTCCTTCAACTCTATCACTTTGCAAGGGCAACTGGAATTGTAACAGTTGATATCAGCTATGAACAATTTGTCAACTGTGGGACTATATACACATTAGAATTCAGAGACAAGGGTAATTAATTAACAGAATTTTATCAGCACTCAGGGGTACCAGAATATGTATACTGGCTGTGAGTACAGCCAAGAATGGCCCAGATGAGCTGCTACCATTTTATGTCAGGAGATAGATCATCAGATCTTTCAACCAGCGGAGTCTGATTCTCTATCAAAAGTGAGTCACCCAGCTAGAACAGGCCAGGTCTGAGACATAACACAATGGGGAAAACAGCTAAGAAAGGGTTTCCTAGTAAGTAATAGAAAAGCATTCGACCAGAGTATGGCATTAGGAGAGACTAAAGACAGGTAGCAGTGGCTAACCAGGTCAGGACAGACAGCAGGGGGCTTCAAGGGGGACCATGGGGAATGCATGGTGTTTGGTCAGGATACATCCTAATCACATCTTAAGATCTAGGTCTTCTCCACTTTTGATATTAACACTTTACCCTATATTTAACCCTGCTACTGTTAGGGGGAAAGGTAGTCCTGAATGGATTACACAGATAGGTTTATGGACTCCAACTCCCACTCCAGACCACCAGTGTTCCAGAACCACAAATCCGATAAGATGATTATACAAGAGTGGATCACTGGGACCTGAGGGTGGAGTTAAGCAGCCAGGCTGGCTATAAAGCCAGAGAGGTGAGCCTTGGGCTCTCTTCCTTTGGAGCCATCTCACTTGATTCAGAGATAGCTCTCAACGTGCCATTGCATTCCAGCTCAGAAGATCTGGTAGGATATTTATGGATTTGTATCCCTTTCTTCCCTTGGTGTTATTTCTACTTTATTCCCCTTCTTTTATAAAATAAAACCCTTTAATAACTTTTGTCACATGTACCTGAAATTGGGACTTATTATAAAAGTCTTCTGAGCATGCAGGTGAGGACCCAGTCAAGGAAACCCATTTTATATTAGGGCTGCCCTGTAACACTACTTCTTTACTGGAGATGGGTAGTAAGAATGGATGTGGACATTCACAAAAGAACCCCACTTCAGGAATTGAGTTTGACTGGCTTAGAGCATGGGGGTAAGCACTAGGAAGGAAACTCATGGAAAGGCCCAGGCATCATAGAACAAAATTAGGGCCCTTGGAGACAAGGTGGGGGTTCAGAAACAGAAGTCGGAATAACAGCAATAGTCCTGGAACTTGATTTCAGGTTAGAATGTAAATAGCAGCTAGTCCCATAAGACTGGAATCCAGGAAGCTATAGGAATCTGATAGGCTGACAGCACAGATAGGCTGAGCTTTAGGTGAAGATAGTTGAAAGAGTGTTGGGAGTAGGCTTTCAAGCATTACTTGTTTGTAGAAAAACAGTCATTCAGCATCATCTGGTCTTGTATAGCAGAGGCAGGCAGGCCAAATGGTCAGTGCCAGGATAATGACAGGAAGTGATGCTGGCAGGTTGTTCATTTAAGGGTCAGTCACAGGCACTCACCCCCGAGAGGGCAAGTAAGTCCACACAGTCTTTACTCTGGAGACTGTGAGCATCTGAGGGTGTGATACATCTTGATCACATCCTAAGACCTAGATCTTCTCCACTTTTGAAAATTAACAGTCTGCCCTATATTTAACCCCGCTACTTCTTTACTGGGAGAAGTCTTGCCTTTGTGGGGTCAAGAGATGAAGAGGGGAATAGAGTAGAACTGCTGAAAGTTAAAAGCCTTCTTAAAAGCACTTCTTCTGCAAGCACTCAGTATGTGATTCCTGATATAGACAGACTTGAAGAACACATTCCCCACCCCTTTACCCCTGAATTAATATAATTAATGGCATTTAATGTGTATTTACTATAAATTATGTTTTTCTATGCTGGCTATTATTGCTTTACCCTTAAGCAGCACCAGCAAACCCTTCCAGTTCGTGTCTGCATATTTTCTTCTTCCTCTTCCCCACTTTTATCTCCCAAGCCCCCTTCTGCCAAAGGCCCATTAAAGAAATCATTTCCCACCCTGCCCCCAACAGCACAACACACCTGGTAATAAATAATATGATCATTGCCTAACAGGCACTTGGAAGAACCCTGTGATAAATAAAGAGACTTCTCATCTCTCCACAGGCTGCAGCGAGGGCTGGCAGAGGAGAGTTGCTATTAAAGAACTCACATAGCCACAGGCAAATTCTCTTCCCCCGCATCTCCTTGTGGAGACCTTTTCTTAAAAGCTTAGATTGCTCTGATGGTTCAAGGTGCTATTGAGCTCTAACCAGGGACAATTACAAGACTCCAGTCACAGCATCTGAAGCGATGCTTGTGTCTGATAAGGTTGCTGGCAAATAATGCGGAGGAGAGAGGCCCGATAATGGTTTGCTGAAAGGCTGGGATGAGGCATCTTTGCCAGAGCCTGAAGACAGAAGCAACTGCCTTACAGGAAGGCCTCTCCCAACCCACCCCCAAATTCTTTTCCATTTTTATTGCATTAAAAATCTATTCTTTAAACATGCACTTCAGAAATGATATTACCCCCTAGCTCCAAGCTAGTAATACTCCTCACTGACTGATTTTATATCATGAGAGATTTTGAGAATAATTCTGCTTTTCTCATTCAGTTTTTTTTTTTTTTTTTCAGTTTTGTATGAAGCAAACCAGAGAGGGAACAATTGTATTTTGTACCTTCCCTTTCTGTGGATAGTCTACATAATTCTCTGCCTTACCTTATTCTTTGATTTTAAAAACCTTCACAAAGAAAAGAGAAGCACACACACACAAAACCAGTCATCCTTCTATGGTATTTTCTTTTTCATTTTTTATTTTCCTGCCTGTGGTCTTTTGTCTTCGGACTCTCTCTCCCTCCCCCTCCATCCCCCTACTCCCCCAGGATTTAATGAAACTAGATTTCCCAGGGTTAACTACATTTTTGCAATATATATCATTCAGCTAACACAATTAAAAGACAAAAGATGTGAAATTAGTCCAGACATCTTAAAGTAGAGTAACTGGAAGACAGTTGAGAGCAGGGATATAGGAGGGATTTTACTAGTTTGCATTTCTCAGTGTCTCAAAGCCTAGATTTCTAGCCCGCTCAAGGTAGAGCCAGGAGAATAGGGTGGTAGGACACTTTTGTGGCTGTGGCCTCACCCCTGTGATTCTGCCATCTTTTCCCTCTCACTTTTGGGCTCTAAGAGAGGTAGCTAGCATAGGTAAGGTCTCTCTAAGAACTCTGACTGTGAATCAGATACCTGTCTACTACTGTCCACATGTGTGTGGGGGTGGGGTGGAGAAAAGGGACAATATCAGTCAACCAGAGCTATTTCTCAGCCACATACTCTCTCATCCATTATTTGAAGCTATTTTTTAAGTGAAGCAAGTTAACAAGAATACTTCCTCATACCTAGAATATGCACAAGAACTGGCTGGTTCTTGACCTCAAAGAACTTGGGATCCATAAAGGATGAATGACACAAGAATCTAGAAGTCAAGTTTGGGCCATACAGTACAGAAACCAGGTGCTGGGGAAACACACAGTATCAGAAGATTGGGGAGGAATTGAATAGTCATTTCTGTCACTGAGAGCAAAGTGGGATTTATCTGTGACTTAAGGGATGAAAAAAATCTCTTCTTTACCATGGACTTCCAGAGAGAAGTTTTCTACTTCCAGTCCTCTCTCAAGGTCTAGCTCCATGACTGGGTAATGCCTGAAATTTGCTGCATAGGAAGGCAAACAATCATATTTCTATGACTATCTTACGGGCCCTATTTGCATCTCCATGAATAACTATGCAGAACAGAGGGCATAGGATCTGACATTACTTCAGTACAGATGGTCTGTGCGCTCCTTCCATAGCAGTGAAGTAATGTCAGAGCTCCTCCTTCTGACCTTCTGACTAAGACTCCCACCTGGCTGATGAGGAAGCAAGAAATGAGAAGAAACCTAGAAAGAAGGATGCCCAGCTTCCCTCCTCACTGCTTGTAAGTTACCAGCATCAACTTTGGACAGTCCTTTTGAGGCCTAGGGCATGTTACAAATAATTAGGCAGCTTTAGGGAAGTGGATAGGTGACACCCAGAAGAGTTAAATTTTGGAACAAAAGGAAAAGAAAGCTCTGGAGATGGGAAATACAAAATTCTAAAGAGAGCTAGTTTACACTCCAGAACTAGGAATGAAAGGGCATTCAAAAGCAAAGAGGAGATAATGGATGTAAAATAAGGGAGATTCCAGGCACCCAAAGATTCCAGGCACAGTAGTAAGTTAAGAGGGACCATGAAGAAAAAAACAAAGAAAGATTAGTGAAATTCTAGAATAATGAGGAAAAGGAAGTATACATTTCCAAAGTAAGACCCCCATCACAGCTCTCTTTGTCTCATCCAGGTACCATATACCTGGGAGTCTACTCTTTACCTTTTTTTCCTAAATTGACTTTCTTTACTGTCCAAGACAAATTTTGCTTCTCTTTGCTCACTTAATCTGAAAAGTTTGTGAATTCCTTTTTATGGCTTCATGAGACAAGAACCTGCGGTGATTACCAGGGTGAGAAGTGACGACCGCAGCATCTGTAATCACAGTAACCTGGCATACTGGCATCACTTTCCCATCCCCAGGTTTCCATTTGCTTGTTTCCCCTGAAGACTTAATGAGGTGCAGCCTGATATTCTTTGGAGTTGAAGACTTCAAGGTGCTAATGGCCTCATTTACTGGCCTTGCAGAAGCTGATGGGGTTGACTAGTTGGCACTGCAAAAACTCTCTCCTTAATTGCAAAAGGATAGCCATACCCTCATTTTTTGTGTAGCCAGTAGATAATATCCAAGTAGGTGTGTAGAAATAGAGATTTCTAGATGCAAAAAGAACACAAGACACTTAGGGAAAATCTTAGGCACATTTCCAGTGAATGGCATTCTCTCATATAGAGCCTCACCTGAAGGGAAAAGATAAGGATAGTGCTCGAAATTAGAATTCCTGTGGTTTAAAGTCAGGATTTGTAGTAATGGGGAAGAAATGGCAGGTGAATCAGGCCAAGAGAAAGAAAAAAGAAAGAAATGGCAGGTGAATTAGGCACACACGCAAAAACCCATAGCTTTCATTATTACTGTAGAACAGTCAGACCCTTAAAGGGTAAACCAAGCTCAGACCAGCTGCCTAATTCATAAAGCCCAGTGCAAAATGAAACTGTGAAATCTCTCACTCAAAAATTATTAATAATCTCAATTGATAATTACAGAGCATTAAACCAAGCATAGGGTCCTTGTAAGTTCAGGGGCTTGTGCTACTGCACAGGTTGCAGAATCAGGAAGTCAGTTGCTGGGCACCCCCAGAGAAGGATGCTCATTACCAGAATGAGGAACAGCCAGGGAGGTCATTTTGCTTCCTTGGTGCAATGAGTTCACATAGCATCCACCCCACTGGGATCCAGGCACAAGGTGAGTATAGAACTGAAATTTCCTAGGTGATTCTCATCTAAGTCATTCTCTATAATGATTGCTCATTGTGGGATTATATTTTATGACTTGGTGGTGGTATTTTGTTGTTCAGAAGGCATAACATCTAATATATGTAATATGTACACACACTTTTGATCCCTTAATTTCAATACAAAGAGAATGTTTTGCAATGATATTCTGTGCTGTACTAGAATATGTGAGCGATACTGAGGATATTGCCTTGGTCTTCAAGGAACGATATGCTTATCCATTCATCACGGCAGGCCCAGAAGTACCTCTCCATAGGGGTACTTTTCATTCATCATAAAGTACAACTTCATATCCTGGACACAGCAAAATGGACTTCTTTAATGATAGTTTTGGATTAGACCTATGTCATCTTCAACCTTAGTTTTCAAGAGTTTTGGGTTTATTATTCATAGTTTGTGACCCAAATATACATATAACATGTGTGTCAACATTTTTTGCTAAGGCACAAATTTGAACTAGGAACTACAGGCTGGGATAGAGGAAACAGCATTCACTCTGGGCATCTGTTCACATCTGCTTTTCATCGTGGTTTCATTCATCGTCACCTATATAATTTATAGGACTCATTCTATGTTGCTATGTTGCAGCAGTATTTACAAAGGATTCATAAGGGACTTAGAGTTTGTGCCTCTACAATACTAGGGGATAAATGTAAGTCAAACTTGTCATTTGTTCAGACTGATAATCTTCTAATGAGTTTGACACAGTAAACTTTTGTTGAATTTCTCCTCTGTATCTCTGTTTTTATGTTCAAGTTCTCTATCTCACCTATTAGTTTTTATCTTCTTCTTCTTTCTACCATACCTACAGTCTGATCCCTTCAACATTAGCCCTTTCCTACCTTGGTGGTGGGGACTCAGTTATCATACAAACCAAAAAATATATAAGTATCTTTAACATAGAGAACTTATTAGCCTAGTTTTCTTTGGGTGGAAGAACTTGCAAAGACACTGAGGAAATGGTGGTGGGAACTCCGTGGGGACTAGAATTGATGTCAAATATGTATAAATAAATTAATAATAAACTTGCAAAGAATATTGTAATAAGTCAATTAAATATTTGGTTCTCAAGTAGTTAATACTAACATGTAAAGATAAGATTTATAAATCCAATGACATTCCTAGATTTTCAAAAAAGACTTAAGAATTGCTGTTTATCAAATAGCTTATTTTTAAAGAGTCAAGTGTCCTTCATGCTAGAAAATCCATGGAATTCCATACTGATCACTCAAAGAACACAACTCTGTTCATTAAATAGACTCTGAGACCTCTGTTTTGTTGCTTGAGGGTCTTTAGATAAAGCCTTCAGCATGAAAGGCAATATGAGGACTAGACAATGCTGAGGCCTTTGTTATTAAAGGAAGAATAAGCAGCTGCTTTTCCCACAGAGACATTTTCTGTGTGCTCCTGAAGAACTTTTGAACGCCAATATATGCTCTCTCCACACAGCCCCTGAGTGAAGAGGGTTTTGGAGTTCTACAGCTTCCTTCCAAAGAGCCGTGGCTCTTTTCAAAAGTGTGCAAGTACTAAAAGCCCTCACTGACTTAAGAGTTTAGTGGTAGGAGGGTCTCTCCTGTCTTTTTAAAAAAAGCATGCAAGAAAAATATTCTCAATTTTCTAGAGTTTTAAAACATATTTTTTAAATTAAAATTTTTAAGCCTAGGATTTACAAATCAGCTATTAACTTTTAAGAGTTTCATTATAGTTTAAAAAAAATCATAATTACTAGAGGTAGGGGAGTGGGGGCACCTACTTTATTCCTAATGGAAACTATACATACAGATGAAGTGTCTATATAAAAAAATGGAACTTATGATTATATTAATGCTGTCTAACTGATATTCAATAACTCACCCTTCTATTTCCTATTGTCCATTTTTAAATACTTCAAAAAGAATTCTAATCAAGTGGAAATTAATAGGGGAGGAAAAACTGGGGCTGGCAAGAGAAGGTTCTAATCCCACTATCTCTTAATATTTCAAAGTCTCTTTTATTTTCTTAATAAAAGGGTGAGAGAAAGAGAGAGAGAGAGAGAAAGGGGAATTAATCCAGTGCTCTGAACTGTCCTCTCATCTTAATGCTTTAAATAAATTCTAAGAGAATATTACACATGAGAAGGTTATTTCTGGCCAATGGCCAGTCTTTACTTTTGCTCCTCTACTTTTTTCCTGTCTTTTTCTTTCTCCCCTTTATTCTACCTGTCTTCTCTCCCCCTCGTTTCTCCATTCCCAATATCTTTAAAAATTCAAATGAGAGCCCCCAGTACAATCAGGCCACACATCTCTGCCTTGACTTTCTCCCCCACTTCATCCCCTGGAAGTATTGCTCCCTCCCACAAACTGTACATTCCTGCCTCTGTGTTTCTGGCCTTATTTTTCCTTCATTTCCTCTCTCTGTATTTTTTCTTCTTCCCTCAAAACCTATCCTTCAAGTCCCACCTTCTCTGTGAAAGTATCTCTATGTTGCTTCTTAAAATTATAATAATAATAAAACTGAATATTTATTAAGCAATTCCGATGTACTAGGCAATTTACTTGCATTGTATCATTTAATCCCCTCAGAAATCCTCAGGAGATTATTCCAACTTTGTAGGAGAAGACTGGGACTAGGAAAAGGTTGAGTCAGTTGTCAAAGGTGAATGACTCTTAAATGGGAGTCAGAGGTTGGGACCTAAATCCTGTTTTTTCTCTTATCCTTGAAACACAAATACACTTAGAGTCAAAAGCCACATGATGTAGTAATTTAAAGTTCTCTATTTCATATGACAATATCAATTTTAAAGCCAAATTGATAAAGTTTATGAAGAAGACAGCCATATCTTCGTTTGTATGGCAGGATCACATTTGGGAGAGGTACAGTAAATTCTCAGTGCTTACTTAAAGGTCTGGATTTCCCTAACATTAACTTGTATGCATTCAATCACCATGTAAACCCAGTTTATGTGTTCTAGAGATGGGCATTATTTTGCTAAAAGTTTATGCAATGCTAGCCATACTAATACTAGACTAGAAAGTTGATATCATTATTGATTCATCCACTCATTTAATAAAGACTTGCTGAGCACTTTTATGTGCCAGATACTGTTGTAGTGGGAAATATAACAATAGAGAAAATATACAAAAATTTATGTCCTCATTGTGTTGTCCATGGTATAGTGGGGTGAGACAGATATAAAAATTAGAAAAGTAAAATGTATTAGGTATCAATAAAGCGATACAGAAAAACTAAATAGGAGAAGAGTAGGGAGCTGATAGAAGAGGGGAGGAATTATAATTTTAAAGCAAATGATTAGGGGAAAACTCACTGAACGCCAACATGAAAGAGGTGAATGCACGTGGATATCTAGGTCAGTAGTCAGGCAGAGGACTAGCAAATACAAAGGTGGAAATAGGCTTGATATGTTCAAGAACCAGCAAGGTAGTCAGGATAATTTATTTACCTTTCATGAGTAGAGAAATTATATAACGTAAGTACATATATATAAATCCAATAAAGGAATAATATCTAAGATCTGTAAAGAACTCAGACAATTCAACAATAAGAACATAAATAACCCAATCAAAAAGTGGGCAGAAAATCTGAAGACATTTCTCCAAAGAAGACATACACAGGTCACTACCTCTTATCATCAGGTAAATAGCAATTCAAACCACAATGGGACACCACCTAAACTTATGAGAATGAATGGCCCATATCAAGACTAGAAACAACAGTGTCAGTGAGGATGTGGAGAAAAATGAACCAACCCTCATTCACTGCTGGAAGGAATGTAGACTGGTCTACTATGGAAAGCAGTATGGACATTTCTCAAAGTATTCAAATAGATCTACCATATGATTCAGCAATTCCACTCTTAGGAATCTACCCAAAGAATACATAAACACTCATTCAAAGGGCTATATGTACCCCTATGTTCATTGCAGCTCTATTTATAATAGCCAAGTTGTACTGAAGGACAAATGACTGGATTAAGGAAATGTCATATATATGCATAATAATAAAACTCAACTATAAGAAAAATAAAATCTTACCATTTTGACAGTGTGGATGGAACTAGAGAGGATCATGCTAAGTGAAATAAGTCAGAAGGAGAAAGACAAGTACTGGATGGTGTCAATTACACATGGAATATAGGGAAAGCAAAGATGCAGACAGAATCAAACCAAAGCAAACTCTAGAAATCTGACTGTAGGATGGAGATTACCAGAAGGGAAGGGTGGGGGTGGAAATCAAAAAGGAAGGAGGACAACAGACTCTAGTATAGGGCTATGGGTACCTGGGTGGTGGGTGCGGTCTGGTAACGTACATCTGAAGAAATATGAACCTATACCTCTAAATAATACACAGTGTTGTAAGTCGGTTATCTCAATTAAAAATATATATGTAAAAAATATAATATATATATATATAAGTTAAAAAATAACTGCCTTTATGTGGGAGGCAAAAATCACAGGACAGAGAAGACACACAGGGAAGTGACATATGGAGGAAGGGAAGCAGGGCAAGACTGTGTTGACTTCTCTGGCCTCTGCCTCATGGGGAGCCTGGAACAGACAGGGGCATTCAGGGACCTGATGGGCAGCTCCAGAAGCTGTGCCTGGCCCAGTTCTTGGGAGGGAGAAAGGTAAGGAAAGTTATTTGTGATCTCCCTGCCATCACCTGTTTCCCATTTGTTGAATTTCATCCTGTAAGTATATAACCATCACCAGTCCCCTTGTATGAGACTTCCAGGTTGTGAGACCTGGTTTCTTTGTCCAGTTCCCATATCTGTGGTGTCTAAAAATGGTTAAGGAGACAGAGACCAGTCCTACATCTGGTTAGGCTGACCCCCCAGCAGCTGCCAAGGGGCAAGAGCCACCAGCTCCAGGCAAGCAACTGGTTGATTCCAAGCAGTAGGAGATGTGGGGTCTGAGTGGGGTGGGTAGGCAGGGCAGCAACTGAGCAGAGCAAGTGACTGAAGGCCTGGACATGGCAATGTGAATGTATCAGATACAATCAGTAAATTGCAATGTTTTTTAAGAGCAGATGTTTAGATAATTTTAAAACAAATGAGACAAAAGCGCTATTTCCTCTAAGTTTGAGATAAACTGTACAGAAGGTACAATTGTATAGAAGGTATATTAATGAGATGTCTGTATTTATATCTCTGTGTGTATGTGTGCCCTATATGTATATATACATATATAAGGACATACATATATACATAAGGACTTTCATATATGTATATACATACTTATAAGTATATGTACATGTATGTATAGGTATATATGACTATATACTTATATATATCTATATTATACACACACACAAATA
Source organism: Galemys pyrenaicus (assembly GCA_019455555.1). Classification (NCBI taxonomy): domain Eukaryota; kingdom Metazoa; phylum Chordata; class Mammalia; order Eulipotyphla; family Talpidae; genus Galemys; species Galemys pyrenaicus. Next base: position 24,121,300 of record JAGFMF010011830.1, on the reverse strand, counting down.
CATATAAAAGTCTTGGGCCAAAGGAAGATTGAAAAGTAGGTTGGGAGAACGACCTAATCTATACCTTAAAAAATGATGTGGATCTGGAATTCTCTCAGGAACACCGACATAGCTATATTAAGTAATTCTAAACAGGTCTGTTTCCACTAAAAATGTGTCCCACAGAAGTAAAGTCAATGGCAGGGTATGGAAACCTAGGTCTGAGTATTAGAAAAAGCAACAAAATTTATCTGACTGAATATGACTGAATCTCATACTTTTAAAAATGGGCACTTGGGGAGGGGGGAAAGTTGATGGATTTAATCATGACTGAAAAAAATCACCATGTGAATATTACAGGTTACCTAAAATACTAGATAACTTGTTCAGCTACTTACATATATTTCTTCAACTTCCAAATCATTTCGTTATTGGAGAGACATAGTCATAAAAGAAACTCCCAAAGTTTAATTTAGTGAAATGTAATATTATTTATAAAGTGAAACAAATCTAGAAGGAACAGAAGCATATAAATATATAACCGAGTATGTCACTAAAGCAGAACTGTATGTACCCATTTTTGTGTATACCATGAAAATGGAATTTCACAAAAATGGAATTTTGAATGGCCTACATTCTTTTTTTCTCATTCTTTCTGCTTCTGAACCCAATTCCTGTACTCTGGCTACATTTCCTAGCCTTGCTCTGGTCTTCCTTTTCTCTGAAGAAATAATTTTAAGAAAATTCAGTGGATGACACTGGTCTTTTTAAACTTAATTTGGCAGCACAGTAAGATCATGTATGCTTGTGAGCCAACTATCTCATTAAGAAGTTGCTCAGAGTTGGCAATAGATGGGACCTGGAGAAGGTAAGGGCTTCATTTTATACTCAGGTAAGCCAAAGTCTAAAGAGCAAAAGAGACTCCCCCAGCATCTCACAAGAGAAAGAAATGTCTGTTGACTTCTATCTGTATGAGTTTTTAAATATCTACTTTCATTTTACAATATAGACAGGAAGTATGAATAAAGAAGAGGTTTAGAATTCAATTGAAACAAATACCTCCTATATTATTTATTTTTTATTATGGCAAAAAAAGTTACCTTAAAGCTTAGTAGATTAAAAAATATTTTAATATTTTTTATTCACTGTGAATTTTTCATTCACAGTTTCTGATGGTCAGGAGTTTAAGAGGAGCTTAGTTGGGTGTTCCTGGCTTGGGGTCTCTCATTTGCAGTCAAGATTTTGGCTGTGGCTGCAGTCTTTTGAGGGCTTATGACTCACTCAATGGCTTTTGGTAGGAGGGCACGGTTTCTTTGTACACAGGCCCCTGCACTGGGCTGTCATGTCTCATGACATGGCAACCGGCTTCTGCCATAGCAAATGATCCAAGAGCAAGGCGGAAACCACTGTACTTTTTATAACTTAGCCCAGATGAGTTCATTGTCTGAAGAGATGAGCCTCTTTATGTTGGACTCACAGTCCCTTGACCTTCTCATTGCCAATGATCATTTTGTCTCCACCCTATTGGTCCATGTCTATGATCATTCTATGAAATCTGTTGTATGTTCTACTTCCACATTCACTGATTCAAACATTTGACTTTCTGACCATTATCTCCTCTCCTTTATCATCATTTGTCATGGTTAATTTTATGTTAATTTGACTAGGTTAATTTGACTAGGCTACAGTTACCATTTTGGTATATGTTTGCTTAAATACTAGTCTAGGTGCTGCTGTGAATCTACTTTCATTTTACCACATAGACAGGAAGTATGAATATGATATTTTTTAGATATGATTAAAATTTAAATCAGTACACATTGACTAAAACAGATTGCCCTCCATAATGTGGTGGACCTCACCTGATGAATGGAAGGCCTCAAGAGCAAATCCAGGAGTACCCCGGAGAAGGAACTTGGTCTCCAACGTGAAACAGAAATTTTGCCTTTGTTTCCTTTAGACCCTTTAGAATCATTTAGTCTCAAGATAACAACATCAATTCTTACCTGAATATCCAGCCTACCACCCTGCCCTGAAGATTTTGGATTTGCCAGTCCCACAATCACATTATCCAATTCTTTAAAATCTTCGTCTCTCTTTCTGTGTATGTGTGTGTCTCTGTCTCTCTTTCTCTCTTTTTCATGCTTCAACATCACAGTTTCACTCTATATCAAACCATATGCTTTTTGTCACATAACAATAAACTTTCCTCTTTATTCCACTCAGATTACTTGGTTCTTTATTTTGATGACACTATTTCAGACACACTATATTGGACACAATGAAAAAAATGTTCAAAAATTTGCTGAGTATCTCCTATGTGCCAGTCATAGGGGTATATACTTGAAAAAAGGAAGGAAAGAAACAAGAAGGGAGATAAGGAAGGCATAGAGAGGGGGCAAAGAAGGAGGGAGGGAGAAAGGGGACTCCTGACATTGTCATAGCTCTCAAAGAAAGTCCCAGCCTATATGAAACCAAATATTCACTTTATTTGTGCCTACTAGAGAAAATCATTTACTCGTGCAGATCAGTATCACTCCATTGAAATATAAAATTGCGCACCCTGCCGGCAATTATATCATAATACTCTTACAAATCACTCTCTCATGCTCTTCAATGGCTGAAACCATTGCCATCCACCAAAACCTCAACCCACCTACTTTCCTTCCCTCTCAGGAGACCATCTTGTCCCTTATCTCATAAAGAGAAGGAAAGTGTTTGTCAGTACGCTTTTATTTTCCACATTCTGAGCTTATAACTTTCTTTGCACCCAGAACTTCTCTCCAAAAAATAAGAGAAGTCACTTATTCATTGAAATTACTTCCATTAAAAAAAATATTAACTTTTCCCCAAACTCTTTCTTCATAGATTCTCTTGCATCATCTTCATTTCCCCTAAATCTCTGTTAAGTGAAACTTCTGCCAGTTTGAGGTTTGGGTGAAGTATTTTCAATCAATGATTATAAGCACATCAATATATAAGGACAAACCTGGGCAAAAATCCACATGGTCTATAAATAACAGAAATATTCCTCAATGAACTGGCAGAAAGCTAGACAATATTGCCTTTGATAATATTGCCCAAATTCAAAGTTCAAAAGGTTTGGATGATGGCTGCTTTGGCAGTGGAAATAGCCAGTTAGGCTGTGAGACCTACCTTTCAATTTTTTTAAAAATTTATTTATTTATGTATGCAAGAGCTGGGGTGCTGGTCATAGATGTGGGGGCAGGGTGGGGGAATGAGAAGATTGACTAATGACAGAATGAGGAACAGAACAGGCAAATCGACTGAAATACAATGCTGGGGGGAGCAGCGGGAGAGGCAGGATAGGTCTGCTGTGCCATGTGGGTCCCCTCCCTGGCTAGGGATTGAACTCATGCTGCAGTCACTGCGGACTGCATCATATTGCTTTGACTCAACCCTCTGCACCACCAGGGAGGCCCCAAGACCTACCTATTTTAAGACACTTTAGGTCACTAGAATGGAAATTTTACATGTTCAAAGGACAAAAATCCTAGCACAGGTTTTTGCAAATACATGTAAATCATAAAGACTGAAGTGAGTGAAGCAATACTTTCCAGAACCCTTTGAAGTGCTCCATCTATTCACCTATCCATTCACTTACCCTTTGCTGAATGCCAGCTGTGTGCCAGCTATTACAAAACACTGGGGATGGAAAGATGAATAATCTATCTGTGCTGCCAAGTGTACCCCACCCCAATCCCACATGAGACTCACTGTGCAATTCACAGCCCTAGTGCTTGTGGAGTGCCTAGTGTGGAAAGTGTTTGAAAGCCCAGCCCCAGCCAAGGTGCCCTGACTTTGTGTGTACCTTGGGACACATCCCAAACAAGTTGACAGAATTTAGATACCCTATGGGGGGGCAAGGGCCAAGTCACCACCATTGACTCTACAAAACAGAGTGAGTTCTTGGCCAAAGGTTGCATTCAGCTTTCTGAGACATACAAAAAGGTAAGGAAAAATAAGTCAACTCTCCTAGGACACTAGAGGGGTTATTTAATGTTTTTTGGTGGTAGCCAGAGGGTTGTAATTTATCCTAGTCTTATGTGCCTCTGGAGAAGATCCTGAAATGGTTCCATTCTCCAACCCCTGCTCAGGAAACTTTGGACTTTCCCATGCTCCCTTGATGCCACTCCATATAGTCTGGGCACTATTGAAAGTCCTAGAGAAGAGGGGGGTGGGGACGGGGAGAGAGAGGACAAATGCAATAGTCTTTGAGTCATAATATTAAAGGTGTACACAAGGGCCACATAAGAGGTCATTTACAAGGTCAGGGAGGCAGGGAGGTAGTCTGGAGCAGCCAAGAGTGGCATGAGTCCGCTCCATTTGTGAAGAGGAAAATATTGGGTGGAGAGTCAAGAGAATTTTAACCTCAGACTATCTCTGAGAAGCCACACAACCTTGATCTGCTCACCACTTGGAACTTAGGTGTCTCAACTAGCCTTTTGGACTAAATTATTGCTGGCATTGCTCTGTGTATTATGATTGAAGACTCCACATTTAAAATCTTCTTTGCTGCTATTTATTACAGCAGGCCTCTCAGTGATCTGAGGCATCTTATAATTATATCTTTGGAGGGCACTCTACCTCCTCCCTCTGCTGTACACATAACACACACACACAAACACACACACATTCATTTAAGTTACTTTGGGGGTGGTGTTTGTGTGCTTTCCCTATTCAAATCAACAGTTTCATGATTATGCTTGCTACAGACACATAAAATAAATCAAGTAGGTATTCTTTTCTACGGTTATTATCAGCATTCCTATTTTATAGACAAAAAAATCCTGAGTCAAAGAGAATGAAAAGTTTGCATAACCTAACTTGATAAGTGAAAATAGGTTTTAGATAAACTGTGCTTTCTGAGTACCTGATTCCAAAGCCAGGTTCAGACTGGGCATGCAGGTCTTTATCACCTGGAGGACAGAATGTTGTAATTTTCCTTTCTTAGGGATTTCTTTGAAAATCCTTTCAATGCAACAATTCTTGCTGAAAGTAAGAGTACAACTTTTCTTTGCCACAATCTGGAAAACCAATCAAGTCTTTTTCACTGATGGCACTGGTCCTATTGGAAAAACAGAGTGTGAAATTAGTTGCTGCATTCTGTAACAAGATGATAACTAGTTTAAACCTTTCTTACCCTCTTGAAGGAGGACAAAATATTTCATCTTCTGATTTCTCCGTCTGAATCAATTTAACTGAAAACTAGAGTAGATTGAAAAATTTTGCTCCCTAAGATATTTCCTAAACCTTCAGCTCTAGAATTAGAACTCTATTGTGAAGTTGTTGGTTTTGTTTTTTTTCTGTTGAAGATAGAAAAACAAAACAATGACTTATATCTAATCTGGGACTTCTAAAAACAGTTTGTCCATTCAGAGAATTTGCATTGACCCAAATCCCAAGACTAAAGAAATATTGTCCACTGAGTAAAAATAAATCTTTTTCACTGCCTCTAATTTTCATTCTAGGAGTGTGTTCTTTTAGTCACAGAGACTGTTCCAAGTCTTCCCAGGCTGCCTCCTTTGAGTCTTCTGTATGTTCAGCAGCCCCAAGTCTATACCTCCTCATCTGGGTTTTGAATTTTTGGATAGCTATTAAGATCTTTTTAGGTTGATGAATCAATTTTGCTTTCTTTTTAACAGTGAAATTTTTTCTGATTAAATAAATATCTTTACTATGAAAAAATTGAGCAATATACAAAAGTATGAGGAAGTAGTTTTAAAAATCACTTAAAATCTCAACTTCTGAGGTCTCTCTCATCAACAAATTTTGTTCATCCTTTTTTCATGTATACCACTATGCATTTACATAGAAACATGTATTTTAGTGACTTGGATATCCTACATACTATTTCTATCATGACCATATTTTATGTAATTTTTACTTTGATATTATCTTTTTGTCCTACAAATTCTTTCTCTCTACCCCATGTATCCAAAGGAAACAACTAATTTGCATTTTCTTAAACTTTCTGCAAGCATGTATAATCTTATTCAGACATAAACATATTGGTGTTTTTTTTAATGTTCATTTTAAAATGGAATTCTTGGGTTTTTTGCACTTTCTTATTCATCATTTATATATTAATATGGCTTGTGTCTATAAAAGTACAGGTAAATATAATAATCATTTAAGTTACTGATATTACTTCATAATTAAAAATGACTCATATAATAAAGTGTTTACTACTTTTAATAACTTCTATCATGGTTAAAATGTGTGTCCCCAACACCTGGTGGGGAGGGGAGGTGGAGGGTTGAGGGAAAATGGGAGCACGAGAGACTGAGGTGATGGTGCACTGGTGAGATTGTGATGGGGAATACATGGGGATCACAATTTATGGCAAGTATATGTAAATTTTAAAATATTTTATATTAATAAAAAAAATTAATTAAAAAAAGTGTGTCCCCAAACCCAAGGGTATGCATGTAATTGTATTTTCTTCTAAGAATTATTTCACTTTATTTATTACATCTGTTTTTGATCCATATGAATTTTTACATTGTATAGAGGAGTCAAACATTGCCTTTTCTTTCCAATGGTAGCCAGTTGTGGCTACGTAAAAAGATTTTTCATTCTCAAGTATAGTAGAATGTATTGTTTTTTCAATAAATTCACATATCAAGATCTATTCTGGAAACTTAATTATTTTTCAATGACTTGTTTGACTATTTTTTAAAATAACATTTCAGACAACTTCCTGAACATGATCAAATCTCATAATAATTTTGTCCCTTCTCAGGTATTTATGCTTCTGTAATAATTTTAAGATGAACTTAAACTACCCCCCTTAAAGATAAAAACAAATTGGTGTAGGATGAATTGCTATTTCTGGTGACATTAAGTTTTCTCATCCAAGAACAAACTTTAAGAAACTAGAGAAAAAAGAACAAATACCTTCTTAAAGCAAATAGAACGGGAAACAATAAATAGGAGGAAATAATAGAGGATAATAATAATAAAAAGGAAAAATTAGTGGGTTTGAAAGCAAAAGAAAGAAGAAAAATAAATGCCAAAAACTATTTTTTAAAAAATATCAGTAAGACTGATAAACATTTAGCCTATCTGACCAATACTAAGAGACAAATGAGAAGGCAAAAATTATTGATATCAGGAATTAAATAGGAGACATCACTGCAGACCTCATAGACACTAAAATAAAAACCAAACCCCAAACCCATAACACTAAGGTCATATTAGAAAAACTTCTACACTTCAAAATCTAAGATGAAATTGACTGAATTCTTAAAAGACACAATTACATAGAGGGTGAAGGAAAGAAAAATAACATCAACAACAACAAAAACCACAATACAACAAAACAAAAAATTAGACAACTATAAAACAGAGACATTCTGCAGGGAAGAGGGAGGCACTGGCATTAAGGCAGGGATGGGAAGAGCACCAGGGACTATGTGATGGAGCACGGGTGAATCGGTGGTGGGAATTCTATAGGGACTACACCTAGAAAAGAAAGCAAACATTGTAAGAAAAAATAAATAAATAATAATTTTAAGAAACTAAGAAAACCTGAATAATGATATTTAAAAAGACACAATCAAAACTCAATAAAAATAGATAACTTAAAAGACTTTTTGTCTATTAAAAATTTTTAATTTGTATTAAAATCCTTCTAATAATGTAAAATAATTCCAGGCCCAGGTTGTGTCACTAGCAAATTCAATCTAATATTTGAGGATACAATAATGTCATCTCTAAACAGTGCACTCAGTAAATAAGAGTTCTTAATTTTTGTGAGACCAGCATGACCTTAATTATAAAACCAAAGTTTCTTATGCAGAAAATCTTATAGAACCTACAAAAAGTCTTTTTCAGACTATAATTGATTTTTTCAAGCCAAGTGATTTTTTTTTCAGGATATAGGTCAATAGGAAAAAATCAATTCAATTTCTACATAATTACAGTAAAATATTGGAATTTAAAATAAAATGTCAATAGATAAATAGCAAAGATTCAAAGCAACTAAAACACCCATGCATTGCTTATGGATGTGGAAAATGGTACAGGTACCCAAGAAAAGAACTTGGTTATTTCTCATTATCTTAAGCATACATTTATCTTAATTCTCAACAGTTGTATTCCTATGTATTTACTCTGTGAAATTAAAACTTTTCTTCATAATTGCCCTAAGCTGAAGACAATCCAGGTGAACACATAGACAAATTTTTATATGTCCATATAATAGACTAATATTTGGCAATAATTATAAGCAAACTATTCATCTAAGAAAATGAGTTAATCTTGAGATGAGAAAGAAAACGTTGTACAAAAATGAACAATGATGTAAAATCTTAAATGTATTTTAAGATGAGATGTGAGACCCACATTGAATTACTCCATTTACTTCATGTTCTCAAAGAGGCAAATGTATAGAGACAACAAAAAAATCATTACAGGAGTGATGAAAAGTGGTTGATTACAAAGTTTTATTAGTAATTAAAAACTGGAAATAACCTAGGGATTCTTCAACAAGGGAATGAATCCTTATCATTTACCTACCTATCTGTTTATCCATCTGTCATCATCTTTCTGAATATTAGTGTGTGTATGTGTAGGGTGTGAGTTAGTATGTATCTACATATTTTCTAGCTCCATCTAGAAACGTACAGGGCCCCAGTGCAATGAGCACACCTAGTATCCAGATCTTGGTTTCTAATACCATCCTCCAATAAAAGGAAAAAGGACTCTGTGGAGAATTAGCATTATTTTGGTGTTTGCTGCCTTTGTATGTATTCAGATGTGTTTTGTAGTGACTGAGTGTGAGGGTGGGGAGGGACTTGAAGGGACCCAGATATTGGCATGGATGAGCTCACAATCTACAGGTCCTGAAAGCACCTGTTGTCACAGTATACCCTGGCAGACCTCAGTGAGCCCTGGGTTGGACCAGGAAATAGGCCCATTGAATTCAGCCCCACGGCCTTACCAGTCACAGGGAGGGTAGCAGAAGAAAGTCAGACCTTGTAGATCTTAGCAAGCAGTGGAGCATGTATGGCCAAGGGGAGCAAAGATGATAGGCCCCAGAAGAGGCAACTGCAATAGATTCTCAGAGGCTGTGGCTCTTGAATCAGTGAGCCAAAGACTATTTAGACAGACAGTCTCTTGGATAGGAGTAAGACTTTTTTTATCACTTGGGTTGTAGAGACGAGCGCAGACTTTAACAGGTTTGAGATTCATGGTACATTGAACAGGAGCTGGGTGGAGAAGGGAACCTGGAGGTTGGTCTGGAGTTGGGGACACCAGTGGCAAGTTCACTCAGAGGACATGGGGAGAGTAAAGTAGAGGCTGTGTATAGGCATACTCCCTTGAAAAAGGAGAAAACCTGTGGAGGAGCTGGGGTTCCATGAAGACTGAGTCCCCAGCAAGGATAGTCAGAGGACAAGCATTCTAATCTGCACTCCCCCTTCCACCCCTTGGGGCTAGTACATACTTTGTGAGGCACACTGACAGCATAGTGACTGCCAGGTCTCTCAAACATCAGAGAAGTAGATTGTTGAGCTCATCCTTGCCAATATCTGGGTCCCTCCAAGTCCCTCCCCACCCTCACATTCAGTCACTACAAAACACATCTGAATACATACAAAGGCAGCAAACACCAAAATAATGCTAATTCTCCACAGAGTCCTTTTTCCTTTTATTGGAGGATGGTATTAGAAACCAAGATCTGGATACTAGGTGTGCTCATTGCACTGGGGCCCTGTACGTTTCTAGATGGAGCTAGAAAATATGTAGATACATACTAACTCACACCCTACACATACACACACCAGGTGCTTTTCCTGGCGCTCACTGAATGAGGTCTGCTGGGGGTGTAGGGGCCTTCCACCAGCCAAACTGCTTCTGGGACCCTTCCCAGAGCTGGCTGAAGTCTTCACTGACATCTGTGGAGGCCCTTGAGGTGGATATGCTTCCAGGACACATCCTAGAGCCCAGAGCTTCCTAATTTTGTGAAGGGTTACTTCACAAGGCCTTGCCAGCTCCGTTCTGCCACTTGCAGGACCAACTGAACTGCAGGGGCTCACCTCGTTCACCCTGGCAGGCAACCTTACTGGCCTATTCCACTGCTGGCTGAGGCCAGCACCCCCAACCCCACCCTCTGATGTTACTCCTAGCATGTGCTGTAACTGTTCATTCTCTGGAGGTGCTGACTTTGTTCTGTTGTGATGTAGCTGTGAGTGTGTGGTTGAAGAAAGCCCAGGGGCTTCACACTGGCACCATCTCGCCTGTATCCTTTATTATTATTTTAGCCTTAAATACTTTCCTTCCATTTTGTTGCTCAGCTATGAATTAAGCCTATGCATATTCAAATGTTTTATTGAACACTTTTAAGTATTTTGCACAAGAGAGGCTTCCAGAATATTTTAGTTCACTATATTGCCAGAAGCCAGATGTCCCCATCATGTTTATCTCTCTTACATATGTGTATAGTTGATCCACTTACTCATTTTCATGGGTAGCCAGGTCACTCAGATTATAGCCCTTTAAAGGAATTATGTTCCTTTCTGTGCATGTCCACACCCTTCTATTTTCACTGCCCACCACTGAAATCTAATAATTAAAATGAATCTAAACAAGACATAGCGATATCTTCATCATAGACATAATTGCTTATAAAACACCTTGTTATGGATAAATAAAAGTAGATTCATTATTATATTGAAAATTTTGTCTTTTTTCCAGTTCTGTTTCCAACCTTATAATGGTAAAGGAACAGATCACATCTTAATAAATCAGAATAGTTAAAGAAAAAATCTGCGTACTTAACAAATAATCCACCACTTTAGAACACAGCATAAATCTACTCAGTAGATACACGAGCACCAATCAGCATTTTATCCAGTGAGGCAGACCCAGCCCTTGAGGTGACAATGAACATGTGTGGTGTGAAATACTAACCTGTGCACAAACAAGATCAGGCCTATCCTGCTGTTCCGCTCTTGAGGGTTCACTTCTTTATTTCTTTCCTTTTCCTTCCCAAACATGCAACCTCAGTAGTGAAAACTCTGGAAAGGCCCTCAATTCTCCCTTTGGCTGAAAGTTTAAATAAAGTATACAAAATAGCCAACAAAAGCCAACAAATCCCCCCATTTGGCCCCTTTAAAGTAAAGTAATTTTCTCTTAAAGAGGAGTTTTCATTAAAAATCCCAGGATTACAAATTTTGTATTTTTTGAGAAAGTCTGTTTGCTTAAAATAATGCACTATCCAATTTAGAAGAAGTGGGCCTTTATTATAGCTATGATGTATTCCTGGCTAAATCACTGATTTGTGGCTCGCTGGGTTATATATTTAATACTGTCAGAAAATGAAAGGACACCCCAAACTATCTGCAGAGCCACAGCTCCTGGTTCTGAAAAGGATCTGAGGAAACTGAGACCCCTGGGTGTTAAATGTAATCTTTGCCTGGGATAAAAGCACAGAGAACTGCTGATCTTTATAAAAAGATCTGTCTCTACCCACCACCTTCCTCCTCTCTCTTCCACCACAGTGCAGTTCATCGTCAGAAAGCTCAGAATTGAAAATTAAGGAGAAAATGGGTTGTGTTTGTGTCATTTAAAAAAATCTGCAGCCAGACAGTACTCTTTTTTAATGCTTGCTAGAGGAAAGTTTATCATTAAAACAAATATAGCTTCTTGATGGTAATGGATAAATTTGACTAGAGGAATAATGGAAAACCTATAGAAAAACAGGAAATATGTTTCCCCAATCTTTCTGTTATCATCAATTGAATGAAATGTAGTACTGGCTGCCAAAAATAACTACATAAAATACTCATGTAGCACCAATTCCCAATTCTTAGAGTCAGAACTTAAGCCTTTATTTTCACTCAGAGATTTCATCTACTTTTATCTGTATGGATTCAATGTTGATGACTTTTAGATCTACAACTTCTCTTCTGACCTCTCACCTCCACGGAATATACTTTTGAAGGTCTCTTAAATGTTCCACGTGATATTCAACTGCCAAAACAGATTCAAAGAAATGGAAACAGAACCTTACCCTTTCTTCATTATCATTCAAAGCAAATTCCCTTCCAACTTCATTTCATTCAAGGGCACTGGATCTATTCGGGTTTCCAGTTGTGAAAATTTGAAGACAACTTTCACTTTACTCTTTTCATTCAGGCCTTATGACCAGGATGCGATGAAGTTACATTATTTCTTTTCTGAAATGGAGATAGCTCTTACTCTCCACTCCCACTGCCAGCAACCCAACCCAAGTGCCCATCACTTTAGGCCTCAATTTAAAAGGTCTCTTTCTTGTCCCACATGCATCTCAGAGTCTGGCCTGGGTGATCCTTGGCACCCTCCTCCTGGACTTTTCCATTCCCTTTCAGTCTTACCCCCTTACACGAGGAGCAATTTAACTCTGCCCTAGCTTCCCTGCATCTGTACTTATATCCTCACTGTTTATCATATTTAACTTACAAAGGGACATCCTTATTACAAGGAAATACCTAAGCCCAAGAGAGAGGGTGATTAAAATAATTTTAAATATTTTTTATTAAAATATTTTAAAATTTACATATACTTGCCATCAATTGTAATCCCCATGTATTCCCCATCACCATCTCACCAGTGCACCATCACCTC
>JAGFMF010011830.1:24090944-24102744 GCA_019455555.1 Galemys pyrenaicus | reverse complement strand
TCAGAACTCAGCCTGCAATGGTGGCTCCGCAACCCACAGTTCCCCCGGCGCGAGAAATTCCAAAATGGCGCTTCCCAGGAGCCGAGCAAGCCCCGATCCTGATTGGGATTCACTGGCGCTCCAGTTCAGCTTTGCTCTGTCTGTCTACACCAGCACCAGGCAAGTAGTTCCTGGCCGTGGCACCCTCTGACTGCCTGCCCGAGCTCAGATCTCCGCTCGCAAGGGCTGCTCCACAGCCCGTGGTTCCTCCGGCACGAGAAATTCCAAGATGGCGTTCCCGGGAGCCCGGCACGGAAAGATCCCCACTGGGGCTGCACTGCCGTTTTAGCTTAACTTTGCTCTATCCCTCTGCAGCCGCCTCTGGCAGCAGCTCCTGCTGGGGGAGTTCTCCGGCCAATTTTTACAGTTCAAGCCTCTGTCTGCATGGGCTGCTGTGCATCCAGCAGTCCCACTGCCCCTCTCCGCTCTCGGAGTGGCGCCCTCGGGGTGCCAGGGAATGTCCCGTCCTTATTTCAAACAGAGTTCATTTAGAGATTCCTACCGCCTTCCGTCGGGCTGATGTTTCCTGTATGTAAGCTGATAGTCCGTTTTCTGGCTTTTCTCTTTGCTTTTTTGGCTTTCCCTGTTATGTGTATCTGAACACTCTGAGTCTAGCGTCTTCACTCTGCCGCCATCTTGCCGGTCTCCCCTAAATAATATTTTTTATCCTTATCAAACTTCCTTTATCATGCTTGCCATATGCTGCAAGTGGACAAGGGCTCAGTGTAGACAGTACCCACGTCTGCAGTGACCATACCTATGCAAACTGGTGGCATCCTGGTTGCTGGATCACCTACTGGGAAGGGAGCAGCTGAAGTGAGTGGAATGAAGCCTATAGGAAGGGAAAGAGGGGGAATAGAGGGCAGACTAAGAGAAAAAGGACTACATTCAATCTTTTAAAATACTTAAATGTGACAGATAAAAGGAAAAGGCACTGTTCCCATGATGGGTCTGATAAGAAATGAAGAAAAGTCATTACATTAGAGGTGAGAAGCAAGGTGATGCATTTGAAAAGCATAGCTTGTCCCACACTGAGACCAGCAGGAGCCTGAACTGGCTGGCATCTCCCAGAGAGGCAGGAAAGGAAGTCTGGCTGCCCCCTCACCCTGCTCTCACACACACACTGCACCTCTGAGCCTGAAATGAGGCATTCAGGACCCAGGCAGTGCTGGGGAAGCCTTTCCTTGGCCGCTGTTTGACAACGACTTTCTCACATTTTGTCCCAAGAGCAGTGTCTATATGAAGAGTCAAAAGATTAAAAATTCTGGCAACTAAAACAGGGGAGGATTTCACAACATCTAATCATCTGTGCTGGTGAGTTAGTTGTCTCTTAGTTGGCTGCTGGAGGTGGAGAACTCAGCAAATCTCTTATTAACTCATGTTCAGTTAGTGTAAGCCTGTTGCGACTGTACTGGAGACAAAGGTGGAGCTTTCACCTTCAAGGCTGTATGTGTATGTATGATTCCTGTTTACTTTGCACTCAGTTTTATTGTGAACTGAAATTGCTCTACACAGCAAATTCTTTATCAATAAATGTTAGGTGGGTTACTTTCCTAAATGTTAGGAAGAGACAAACAGGGTGATAAAATAATAATGTGTGTGTTGGAGAACTACTTGAGAAAGTGTGGCCATGGCATTCCCTTAGGAGGGAGTGATACTTCATCTAATATCAGAAGTGGGCCATTGGGGATGAGGGTACTGCTGTCCTGACTGAGGTTAGAGTCTCAGCAGAAACCCTGAGTCAGGAACAAGCTTTAATCCAGGAAATAGAAGACTAGTGTCTGGAATATGATGTGAGGAGTGGAGGCAAGGTGAGAGATGAGAGGTGCAGGCAGGGGCTAGGTCCTTTAGAGAGAAGATACCCTATGGGTCAGGGCAAAGTCATACATTTTATATTGAGTCATTTTGGAGATGGAGAGTAATGGGGAGGCAAAGTAATGCATCTGCTTGACTTTTCTCATGTCTTTTCCTTCTATTGCTTTCTAACCACAGATTTCAGGCAGATCTCACCTTAAAAAGATAAAATAAAAGTTGAAGATCTGCTCCCTACATTTCAAATCCTGGACCCTTTGCTCAAACTCTGTGGTCATCTTGCTGCAGTGTCTTCTCCTTGGAGCTTATGCCTAGAGAAACAGGAGAAGAAAAGGATGACTTGTGCCATGCTTCTCATAATAACAACTCACCTTTGCACACTTCTTCAGAACCCCCAATAGTTCTGTCCTCACTACTCTATTTTTAATTAAAATAATGGCTTTCATGTTATCAATTACCTTTATGCTGCTATTAAAATTTGTAAGAGTTTGAACAAAAATCAGTTCTGCTCATGCAATGCCAAACCATAAATGGTTAACAAGAGCCACAGTAAGACTCAGAGGTTAAGAGTGGAAACAAAGCAAAGAAATGATTTGCTTGGATATTGCTTAAAATCTACATGGTTATTTGTGACTGGTTGTTCTTAGTATTTTGATTTCTTAACCTTGAATCTTTTACAGGCTTAGATTTTAGTTTGCTTATGTAACATTAAAGTTGACTCGGTCTAACAGCTTATTTAATTAACCACACTAATTTTAAAATTTATATCTAGCTCTTTAAAATGGATATACATGCTCAATGAGAAAATATATTAGTCAAAATGGTGGAAAGAAAGAGTGCAAATAATTTTTAAAAGTCATGAATCAAAGAGAAGACATTCATCATTCTTTTTCCTGGCATAGTAGGTGGGTTACTTTCCTAAAACACACCAAGGTGCTTATCTGTGAGTTTTAGTGTAATAAGTCAGCAAGTTTGAGCTTTAAAAAAGTTTCTGCATGCCTATGGGTAGATAAGGAGAGTGGAATTTCAGTTACACCCATTGAACAAAAAATGTTATTTTGGTGACTCTAAGCTGTATAACTAGCATTCACTAGATATCTCCCTTCTGTGCATGGACCACGCTTTTTTCCTGAGCTCTCAGAACCAACAACCTATGAGGCAGTAAAGGTGTGTGCCTTAGTAGGCTGGCACATGAGATGCAAAATGCATTATCCTCCTTCCATCTCAACCTCAACTTCTGGCTCCAAGATGACCTGGGCTCTTGGCTACAGGTTGAATACAGTCTCTGACTTGAAAAGGATTAAATGCAAACAGCACTTCCTTGTTTCCTAATCTGGTTAGGACAATAAAGGGAACACAAGAGTGTCTCATTTGTACAGATGGCTTAATTTAAATAACTTTTATGAAGACTGACTTGGACCAAGAAGATTTCAGTTTACCCATATCTTGTGACCAGGGCCACTCCTCATCACAGTCTCCAAGGCATGATATGTTCTCACCATTCAGGGAAATTTACACAAAATTGATTAACACTTCCTTTGCATGTTACTGAACTTGATGTATGAGTTTTAAATCATACAGCCCATGGCACTTAGTCAACAAAACACCAAAATGTCTTTTTTTATAATGATTTGAATGATGTCACTGAAGTTTCCTAAATTACTGAGACTATAAACCAATTTATTAAATTTAGTGAAAAAGTTTCCATATTAAATAAGATGCCTTTTTCTATGCAAAACCTTCTTATGAACAGTTAAATAACTCCCTCATCATTCTTGCAATGTGTAAGATAAATGGTCTTGGGTTGTCAGGTAGACAGTATTTAACTCAGCATTCTACCAAAATTAAAAGCAGCCTATAAGAAGAGGAATAAAGAGATAGAGGGAAGGGAGTTGAACAAAATAAATAGCACATTCATATTCATTTCTATGCATTTAGACTTCCAACTAGGTTGCTTATAATCACAAAGTGACTGTTTTCCTCACCCTTCTCACATAGTCTGACTCAGTAAGCAGTATGATGGCATCAAACAATGAACTACTGGAAAAGCACAAACCAGAGCAGAATAATGACCATTGAAAAAGGTGAAAAGACAATGGCTTATCTCCAGTCCTAACCTGCAGTTATTTCCTCTGTTCTGATCTTTCTAATACCACATCATCCTAGCAAACATTTTAAAGTTTTCAGGGATCCAAAATCCCTTGCCTCAAAGAGAAAATGATTTCATTCATGTCCATGGAATACTTACCTTGTTCAGATACTGTTCAAGAACCTAAGTTTCCACAAAGACTGATCGATCTTGCTAGACAAAGTACAGTACATAAGATGCACCAAATATAGACTCTATATGCAGGTTTGAAAAGCTGTTAAAACTCAAGAAATGATGTAAAGCTATGGTCTGACAAGTTCATTTTTATTTAATTTTTTAAAAGACCATCTAAAATCAGTAATAATTAAGCAAATGTTTGAAGCAGATTATAGAACTCGTTGAATAGGAATTTGAAGATTACACTGAAATTTTTGGCTACAACTAATGAAAGCCAAAAGAATGACCTAAAACTAATGTAAAAGAGAAAGTGAATTACGGAAAACTCAGAAGTAAAAATGTTACTTAGGAAACTATTATCGCTAAAAAAAAAAATGGCTTAAGAACAAATAGAAAATCTGAACATACTGATTTGTATTAAAGGAATTAATTTTATAATCAAAATGATCTCATACACTTCTGCTTTTGAATATATTAGATTAATTGGTACAGGATGTGTCAACTTGTTATGAAAAACTGGACAAAACAAATATAAATTGCTTCAGCTGTTACATGACAGTACAGGACTTTGATCCCTGGCAGCAAACATACAATGTACTTCCTAAGGTTGCATGAGGCACTTTCTAGACTGTGATGCAGGAAATGGGAACTTGGCAGAGCACAATGAGAAGAGTTGAGAAGAGTTGGGAAAGGCTGAGGCAGTTGGAATGTGTGAGGCAGAGTATTAAAGAGGAGGGCAATACACAAAAAAGTACCCAAATCACTGTTGTGGTTCCCCTATAATATAGCTTAATATTAAGCTGTCACACACAGAATAAAACTCCCATGAAACTGAGCAAAAATCTTCTAGGGAAGGGTAGGCTAAACAATTCCCAGAGCTCACTTGGAACTGGGAATGTGTAAGTCTGACCAGCCACAGTGAAGAGACTTTATTGAATACCTGTGATAGTCACCCTTCAAAAAGGTCACACCATATTAGTGAAGCTAAACTTGTCCTTGATGAAGGCTATTCTATGACTATGCCAAAGAGCTTTCATAAATCTCAGAAGATCAAGCTGAATCCAAAGTAAATCAACTGCCTGCTAAAACAAAAATCAACAACCTTTAGTTTTTTAAAAAGATTTTATGTTTATTTATTTATTTGTAGAAAAACTGGGGTGTAGACCAGAGATGTGGGGGGGGAGGAGAGAGTGAATTCACTAGAGACAGAGTGGGGAGCATCACAGGCAGATCCACTAAAATATACTGCTAAGGGGAGCAGCAGGCAAAACAGGAGTGGTCTGCTATGCCATATGTGGGTTAGCTCCCTGACCGGGGATGGAGGTCAGGCCACGAAAAGGCCATGCTGGTGGTAGCACTGAGGCTTAATCCCTAGGCCACCAGGGAGGCCCCCAAAACCCAATGATCTTTTTAAAAAGACAACAAAACTGAGAACTAAAGGAAATAACATTTCTGATGTCCCCAATTAATGTGAAGCAGAGATGTGATGAAGCTGGAAAACATTACCCAAAAGAAGAGAAAAAAAAATCAATAAATCACCCTCAAATAACAGAGAAAAATAGTTTATAACAGTAAACATCTATAATAAGTAGAGACTTGGCCCATACAGCAAGGAAAATAAAAGCAAAAATAAACAATTGGAATTCCCTCAAATTAAAAAAGTTTTTACACAACAAGAGAGAAGACAAGTAAATTAAAAAGATATACTAGTAATGGGAGAAAATATTCACATATCATAAAACCAACAAGGGGTTAATATCCAAGATACCTAAAAAACTTACTCAAGTTAATAACAACAAAACACAAATCAATCAACAAATAGCAGTATATCTGAACAGATAACTCACCAAAGAAGATACCTAGAAAGCCAATAGATAGTTGGAAAAATCTTTATCATAGCTTTTAATAAAAGAGCTTTAGGTCAAAACCACAGTGACACATCATCTCACACCCATGAGAATGCTATGTATTAAAAGACCTCCAACTAGTGCTGGAGAGGATATGGAGAAAGAGGAACCTCAAATTATACTGTTGATGGAAATTTAAACTGGTGCAGCCATTTTGGAAAGAAATAAGTATTTACCTTAAAAACTAAAAATGGAAATAATAATATTTGACCCAACAATTCTTCTTTTGGCCATCTACCCAAAGAACAGGAAACCATCAACTCAAAAATTTATATGTTCAACCATGTTTATTACAGCATTACTTACAATAGCTAAGATGTGGAAACAGCCAAAGTTCCCACGTATCAGGATTAAATTAAGAAAATGTGGTTACATCCTTACACTGGAATATTATTCAGGTATAAAGGAAAATGAAATGTTGTCATTTACAATAATATGGGAAGAGTTTGAGGGAATTGTATTCAGTAAATTAAGCCAGAATAACAAATATTCAGTATTCATATAGTGGAGTGTTAAGTAAAGCATATTATAAAAACTAGTAGATGGTAATAAACAAAGTGAGTTTTCTGAGATTAAAAGGAATAGTGCTGGGGGTAAAAATAAGTAATGAGTCATATCTTAAACAGGTAATGTATATTGATTGCTATAGCAGTCCTAGTATACATTAATGTGCTTCTTTTTAGTATAAGCACTCTAACCGTAAGCCTCTTTTAAATGATATAAAATAAAAAAATTAAAATCATCTTCTATATCATAAATGAAAATTATAAATGAAAAACCTGCCACAATCCCACCATACAGAAGTTTTCTCCCACCCTACATCAGGTATGTTATAAATACTCTTCATATTAACTTATATAACCTTCACCTGAATTCTGTGAGGAAACTGAGGCACACAGATGTAAGGAAATTACCCTGGGTCACACAGTCAGATTAAAAAATAAGAAAGAACCAAGGACATCCAAGGAACTGTTCCACATTAAAAAAAGTTCCTAGTATGCATGTGCTTGGATCAGAAAAATAAGTAAAGAAAGAAAGAATGAAAAAAGAAAATAATAATCTCACAGTTTTTGGAAACTTGAGATTTTGGAACAGCTGGTTAAATTTGAATATGGACTATAAATTATATAATAAAGTCATATGAGCTTTAAGTGTCCTAATTTTATTAGGTGTATTTGCTTATCTAAAAGAATTTTCTTGTCCATTAGTAAATCACACAGAAATGCTTAGATATAAATTGGAAAGTCATCACACCAATGGTGAAGGACAGCTGTGCTGATGTCATTGAAAAATCTACCCGGACAAAGTTTCAGGACAAAATTATACCTTGCTTTAGAGGACTCTAAGATTTCAAAGTCTTAGGTGGAGATATGTAGGCACTTCCTACAGCCATCACCCACATCTGCCCCCTCCTCTTGCTCAATAGATAGGTTCCTCTTTACCCCCACACCCTTTCCACTTGGGAACAAACCACAGTGATTTTTCACATTTGCTTTTGTTTCTGATCTAAGCAGTTATTGAATATTAGTATGTGCTTTTTTAAAGCCCACACATCCTTGTAAGAGTTAACAGGAATTCCAGATACTATCAAATATATTTAAACATGATGCTTGAGTGGTCTTTGCAGCTGGTAGGTTATACATAAAATATGTTCAGTCAGTGATAGCATCCTTATCTAAAGACAGAAGCTAGCAAAATTTCATCCTGTGTGCTCTGTCAGATTGTTCCCTTGGACAGATGGCAGAAGACTCCCAGTGACAAGTGTGAGATGCTATCTGGGTGTCATGGCAGTGGTTTTCTCATTGCCCTGGACAGAGTTCCCTGGCTACTCTCTTCATTTGAAGCGTGCAAATGAGTAGATGTGGATAGCAGAATATGTGTGATCAATAAACTCGTGTAATTAGAATCTTACTGAAAGGAGTAGTCTCTCTATGAAAGAAGCTCCATTAAGCTTTGGTCTCCTACCTAGAGAGGGGTTCATATTGTGTGACCTTATATATTTTTCCCAAGCGACACGAGTAAACTGCCAACACAAATGACCAATTTTTAAAGTGCAGCACACGTTTAGCTCCCAACTAACAGAGCCAGCTGGGAACTCTCAAAGGAGAGCCGTACTCAACCTCCTCCTCAATACACTGCTGGCTATTATCTAATCTCATCTCTTAGCTGCTAAAAAGCACTGCTACTCAGTTTGCGTGAACGTAGACACCCACAGTTCAGAAGTTCCTCACATGAATCTCTGCACTACACCATTCTCACAGCTAGTGCACAGGCTCCCTCTTGAAATCCCAGGTGATGGTTACACACCTACTTCAGAGTCATCCCTGTGTAAGTATCCCTTGCCTTAGCCAGGGATCCCCAACAAAAGAGAAAAAGTACTCATCCAATGGACTTTTGGCAGGTTTTGTGTTTGTATGCCTGTAATTGTGCACACACACACACAAAATGATAAACTACATATAAAATTTGCCATCTTAATCATTTAAGTGTACAGTTCAGTGCTCAGTACAATCACATCTTTTTCAACCAATCTCTAGAACTCTATCATGCAAAACTGGAACGCTGTATCTTTAAATAAAAGCTCTCCCAGCCCACTCCTAGCAATCATCATTCAACTTTCTCTCTGTATGAATTTGACTAAGTGGAATCAAACAGCATTTGTCTCTTTGTGACTAGCTTAATCCACTTTGCTTCTTAATGTCCTCAAGATTCATCTATGTTGTAGCATGTGTCAAAATGTCCTTCTCTTTAAGTACAAATAATATTAAGTACAAATAATATTGTGTGTATACTACATTTTGCTTACTTCTTCATCTTCACATAGATTCTCAGCTTGCTTCCACCTTTTTAGATATTATAAATAATTTTTCTCATAAAACTGGGTGTACACCCATAAGAATGGAACATATTAAAAAAAACAACAATGACAAATGTTGACGAGGATGTGGAGGAAAAGGAACTCTACTACACTGCTGGTGGGAATGCAAGTTAGTCCAACCACTATGGAAGGCTGTATGGAGGTTTCTCAGTCTACTAAAAATAGAATTACCATATGACCTAGTAATTCCAATCCTAGGGATCTACCCAAAGGACACAAAAACACCGATCCAAAATACCTATTCCCCCATGTTTATTGCAGCACTATTTATAATTGGTAAGACCTGGAAACAACCTAAATGCCCAAAAATAGAGGACTAGATCAAGAAGATGTGGTACATATACACAACAGAATACTATTCAGCAATCAAAAATTATAAACTAGAATCATTTATAGAAACATGGATGGAGCTAGAAGGAATTACACTCAGTGAAACAAGTCAGAAGGCAAGAGAAAAATATTGGATGGCTTCACTTTTTAAAAAAATTCGATTTATTTAATTATATTTTACATCATTTGTATTCCCCAGGGAGTTCCCACCACCATTTCACCCACGCACCATCACCTCAGCCCCTGTGCTCCTTCTACCCTCATCCCCATCTTTGCCCTCCCTCCCCTCCCCTTTCCATAGTCCCTTTAGTTTATCTTTGACCTTTTGGTCTTGTTGAGTTTTGGTTGTTGTTGCTGCTTGTTTGTTTGTTTTTGGTTATAATTGCCCAGTTCCTTGAGCTTTCTCTTCTTTTTTTTTTTTTTTTTTGGTAGTTGTTGCTCTTTCACATTCCTCCCAAAAGTGAAGAAGCCATTGGATATTTTTCTCTTGCCTTCTGACTTGCTTCACTGAGTATAACTCCCTCTAGCTCCATCCATGTTTCTATAAATGGCCCTAGTTTGTCATTTTTGATTGCTGAATAATATTCCATTGTGTATATGTACCATATCTTCTTGATCTAGTCATCTACTTTTGGGCTTTTGGGTTGTTTCCAGATGTCATCAATTACAAATGGTGCTGCTGCAATAAACATGGGGTACACGTGCTCTTTTGGATCGGTGTTTTTGTGTCCTTTGGGTAGATGCCTAGGAGTGGGATTGCCAGATCATAAGGTAGTTCCATCTCTAGTAGACTGAGGAACCTCCATACAGCCTTCCATAGTGGTTGGATTAACTTGCGTTCCCACCAGCAGTGTACTAGGGTACCTTTATCTCCATATCGGATGACTTCACTTTTATGAGGAATGTAAAGGAAAATCAGTACCAAAAAATAATAATGAGAGAGCTCTAGGAAATGAGCAATTACAGCAAAAAACAAACAAATAAGCAAAGAGACAAACAAAAAACACAACAAGAACAAAAGGTCAAAGATAAACCAAAGGGAGCACCCGGGGGAGGGGAGGGAAGAGACTGGGATAAGGGCAGAAAGAGCACAAGGAACCGAGGGGATGGTGCTTGGGTGAAATGGTGATGGGAACACTCTGGGGACTACAAATAATGTCAAATATAATTAAATCTAATTAATTTTTAAAAACTGGGTGTACAAAACTGGGTGTATATCTCAAAGACTCTGTTATCCATTTCTTGGGGAATATACCCACTTTAAAACTGCTGGAACATATGGCAATTGTACTCCTTTTGAGGACTCCTCATAGTGTTTTCCACAGTGGCTGCATTCATCTACTTTCCCACTGATAGAGCATGTAGGTTCCAACTCCTTCACATCCTCATCAACACTTGCTACTTACTGCTTATTTTGTCTTTAGTAAGTGTAGCAGCAGGAAGAATGGCTCAGGAGCAAGGTTCAGAATAGTTCTGGGCAGACGGTCAGGCCTCTCAGCCCCCGGCGCATCTCACCCTCTCGGCTGCTTTCTACCGCTGCTGCTCGTCAGTACTGTCGGTCCTGTTGGTCCTGGCATCCTCATGATGCCGCCCATTTAAGGCCGTGTCCAACTCAGGTGCGCCCACTTGCGCATGCCCACCCTGGAATGCTCGCAGCACTGCAGGTGTCCATCATCACCATGGGAGGGTGATGACCTGATTGTTCTCGGACCCTACAGTAAATATATTTATTTTCTGGGGTTGCTACAATAAAGCACCTACAGACTGGGTGATGTGAACAACAGAAATTTATTTTCTTCTAGTTCTGGAAATCAGCAGGTTTTGTTTCTCCCACAGTCTCTCTTACTTGCAGGTGATAGGCTCGCAGGGCCTTATCTCTGTGCAGTCAACACCTTCTGGTGTGTCTCCCTCTTCCTATAGGACACCAGTCCTGTGGGACTAGGGCTCCACCTTTATGACTTCATTTAAATTCAACTGCCCTATTAAATGCCCGGGTTCTAAGTACAATTACAATCAAAGATACTGGGAGTCAGAGTTTCAATAGCTGAATTTGTTGGGGGAGGGACACAATGAATTCTCTAACAGCAGTTATCTTAATGGGGGTGAAATGGTATCTCAGTGAAGTTTTGATTTGCATTTCTCACTGATTAGTAATGTTGAGGACCCTTTTCTAAATTTTTTATTTTGACCATCTGTATGTCTTTTCTGAACGAATGTGTATTTAAGACTTTTGCCCATTTTTAAATCAGGTTGTTAGATTTTTTTTGTGGTTGAGTTTTGTTAATGTATATATAAGAATACTTTATATATTCTGGATATTAACCCCTTCTCAGAAATATAATTTCCAAACATTTCATCCCATTTCATGGGTTGCCTTTTTGTAGCGGCAGGAAAGGGGGCACAGGAGCAAGATTCGGGATGGTTCTGGGCAGACGGTTCAGGGAAAGAGAGTCTTGGAGTACTCGGTGGCTTTTCTTTTTTTTTTATTAAAATATTTTAAAATTTACATATACTTGCCATTAATTGTAATCCCCATGTATTCCCCATCACCATCTCACCAGTGCACCA
>JAGFMF010011830.1:24072078-24082968 GCA_019455555.1 Galemys pyrenaicus | reverse complement strand
AATGGAACTTCCATAGGATCCAGCAATCCCACTCCTAGAAATATACCCAAAAGACACAAATACACTGATTCAAAAGAATACCTGCACCCCTATGTTTATGGCAGCACTCCTTATAATAGGTAAGACCTGGAAACAACCTAAATGCCCAAAAACAGATGAGTGGATCGGGAAGCTGTGGTACATATACACAATGAACTACTACTCAGCAATCAAAAAAGAAAAACCAGACGCATTCATAGGAACATGGATGGAACTGAAAGGGATTATGCTTAGCGAAGCAAGTCAGAAGGCAAAAGAAAAATACCAGATGGCTCCTCCCCTAGGAGGAATATAAGGGAACTGAATAAGGATCAAGGAAAGGAATAAGAACAACAACAACAATAATAATAATAATAATAACAATAAAGACACAAAAACCAAAAATGAAAAGACAAGGACAAATTGGGGACACTTGGTAGGGTGAGGGGAGGGGGAGGGTTGAGGGCAGACAGGAGCACGGGGGACTGAGGTGATGGTGCACTGGTGAAATGGTGATGGGGAATACATGGGGCTTACAATTGATGTCAAATATATATAAATAAAAAAATGAAAACATAAAATAAAATAAAATAAAAATAAGCTCACTTGAATAATGCATAGAACTATTCTTACCAAGCTACTCATTCTCATTTTTTGCAGTATTTCTATATGGAGAAACACACTAGGAATCTAAGTGGTGAAACATGCTATCTTCCGTACATATAGTTTATATGTAAGATTATTAGTGAGAATGTTCTTGAGATCAAGAGAACTTTATGCCTTTCGAAACAACTGGTTTAATTCTGTTGCCAATCAGGTGGGTTCTTGTGTTCAAGAGACTGCAAAATAATCAGCAACACACCGGACTGAGGATTAGCAAGCTCAGGTTTATTGCAAGGGAGACTCCTGACAGCAGGAGGGAGTTTATGGGAGAGCCCATTGATGTTGGAGGTAGGTTTACATTTATAATCTTTCATGGGGACTTTCCCTGTTCTGGTGCTTTTCCATTACCCCCCTTTGCCTCATTGCCCACTTTGCCATCCAGGGGTGTGAAGCCACCACAAGCTACTGTATACTTCTATATGCCTCTTGTGATTACCAGCCTCTGCTTGCTAGCCACTGAGCTTTTCCTGTCAGATTTCTGCTCCCTCAAGCACCAGCCTCAGTCTTACAACCAGCCAGCTTGCAGTCACCTCTTGCAGGTCAGCTCCCTCGGCAACTAGTTCTTTGCTACCTCAGTTCTATCTTAGAGACACTCTAAACCATGCATTTTATCCTATTTCTTTCTTCATATTGGCCATGAGAAAACTCTGAGGCAGGTTTCTAGAATAGTAACCAGTACATAGGATGCTTGAATTCATGCTGACTATGGCTTATTTGTCTACCCTTATTTTACCTTGCCCCTATTTTCTCACAGTCTAGTGTTTTGGCTTTTTATCTTGGTGTGTAGTATTGTAAACTGCTCCAAATACATCTTGCAGAGAGAACAGATATAAATAAATACATTTTTGAAATAATACTGTGTGAAGGATAATTCTACAAAACAGTAGGATAAAAATCTTATCAGAAAAAGGGTCGTCTATAGACTCTCTGTGGATAGAAATTCCATTCTCACATAATTAAAAAGTCATAAAAGGGATATGTTACAGCCCACCTGACCAGGAAACCAAGATAGAAATGTTAATTGAGATTGTGGAACTGCAAAATTAGGCCAGGTAGCAATAATGGGAGACTTTAATTACTCAATCACAGATTGGCAAAATGCCTCACTGGGACAAGGGTTGGAAGTGAGATTTTCAGATAAGAGAAATTACTGCTTCCCAGCAAAGGTAGATAGAAAAGAAGGCTGAGCGGTAGGGAAATATAGCAAACAGGTTTCTAGCAGTACATGAATACCGGTCTGCAAGGCGGTGCAAAATCATTAATGATGGCTACCACACAGCTTAATTCCACAACCTCATGGGAAAATTAAAATCCACTATATCACTATTTAATATTGGAGAGTGACAGAAATGAAAGTTAGAATTTTAAAACTCAATAACACATGAGAAAGTATCCAAGAGAATATTTTCAATGTGATTTATCAGTAACTTAGGAAAACATCCAAAAGTCATAATCATCAGTAGCTAGTTGATACAGTCAAAAATGTGACTGCTGAGAGCAAGTAGAGGAAGGTGCTTACAGAAAGCAGATAAAAGAACCAAGAAAAGGAAACATGCAAACCCATAAAATATGGCAGGTTAGGAGCAACTTCAAATTTAGATTAAAAAAAAAACCAAAATGTGATGTACCTTATAGAAGTTTCCAAGAGGTCCTTTAAATCTATCAAAGAAAGGAAGACAGCTTGAAAAACAGCAGAAAAAACTTTAAAATATTGACCCCAAAGCTGAATAAAAGGAAGAGACAGCAAAAATCTCGATATTCTGTCTCAATTTTCAAAGAAAAGTCCATCTTCTGATATATCCCTTAATGTCCAGGTAAAAATTTAGGAAGATATCTATGCTCATGGAAGAAGAAAAGTTGTTTAAATGGTCATATTACCTAAAGCAATTTAGAGATTCAATGTACTACCTATCTCAACCCTAATGACGTTCTTCGAAGAAATAGAACAATTACAAAACTTATATGGAACTACTAAAGATCTGGAATAACCAAAAGCAACTCTGAGAGAAAAGGAAAAAAAAAAAGGAGATATCACACTCTATGATTTCATACTATACCACACCAAAATAATAATCAAAATGGAATGGTACTAAAACAAAAACAGAAACACAGACTAATGGAATAGTATAGACAGAGTCCAGAAATAAACTCACACAAATACAGATGGTTAATATTTAACAAAGGAGATGACACTCAGTGAAATAAGTCAGAAGGAAGAAGAAAAATATCAGGTGGTTTCACTTATAGGAGGAATATAGGGAAATCAAATGAGGGATCAAGAAAAAAACAAAACTAGCAGGCAACTGTAAATTGGAGACATTTAGCAGGTGAGGGGAAGGGAGAGGGATTAAAACAGGAGAAGGAAGAGAACAAGAGACTATGATGATGGTTCACTGGTGACTTGGTGGTGGGAATTTTATGGGGACTACACCAGAGAGTAGAAATCAAACATTGTACCAAAATGAACAACAATGTATGTGTGTCTGCATGTGTGTGTGTGTGTATAATTTTTTTTTACAAAAGATAAAAAATAATTCAGATGAAGAAACATAATTACCACATGATTTTTCTCATATTTGGCATTATGGACAAATCAAACAGATGTGTGATCTAAGTAAAAGAAAGTTAAACTTTTAGGTTATAAAACCAAATTAGTGGTTACCAGAAGGGAAGGGAAAAGTGTGATATGTAAATTGGATAAAATTGTTTCATAGTAAAGGTTAGGATTCGGGCTTTGTGAACTTAAAGTAGTATTTACAAATGTTGAACTATAATGATGTACACCTGAAACTTATATTGCAATGTTATTTCAATTAAACAATTATTGGATAGTTTATTTTTTAAAGATTTTATTTATTTACGCATACAAGAACTGGGGTACAGGCCAGAGGTGTGATGGGTGAGAGGATTAACCAGAGACAGAGTGGGGAACAGAACAGGTGGATCACATAAGATGCACTGCTGAGGGGAGCAGCGGGTGAGACAGAAGAGGTCTGCTGCTCCATGTGGGTCACCTCCCAGGCCAGAGATTGAACTTGAGCTGCAGTGGCTGCAGATGCTTCATAGTGCAGTGCTTACTTAACCCCTTGCACCACAAGGGAGGCCCTAAAATTGTATAGTTTAAAAAATATTTAACAAAGTAACCACTACCATGAAATGGAGAAAGAAAAACCTCTTTAACAAGTATTATATCTTTATGCCAGGCAATACATGTCTATGTTAAAACAGAAACCTAATACCGTGATGGGGAGGGTTGGAAGGAGGTAGCCTGGAAGGAGAGACACTAAAATGTCAAATTTTATTTTTTCTCTTTTCTTTCCTTTGCAAAATTTCTAGACTGTGTCAGTGTGCTTTGGTATTGAAAAGACTTAGTACGTCGTTACCTGTTTGTGGAAAAGGCTCAGTGATGGTGAGGAAGGAACCCCGCTTCCCCTCCATCTCTTCTCTCCACATCTGTGCTGCGTCACCACCACCACATCCAGGACCCGGAGATGCGGATATGTCCGCCCCTTGCACGCAGTGATGACTGAGCTCACTTTTGGCCTGTTTGCTCTTGGCCTGACAATGCTTGTGCTTCCTTCCCCTGGTGCCCAAAGAGGACGTCATTAAAGGAAGTCTTAAATTGTGTACACCCATCTTGAAAACTCTTTGTGCAGCCTTTGAAAAGAGCAAGATGTATTTCATTCTTTTCTGACATAAAAAATTCCACAAGATATATTGTTAGGTGAAAAAAGCAAATTACACATGCCAAGTATGATCCATGTGTATGAAAAAAATATTCTACGTGACTATGACTAATAATTTTCTAGAAAGTCATTTGAAAATGTATATATACAAATTTGTACCGTGTATTTTCTTGGAAAGGCTCTTATATGGGGGGAAGGGTAAAAATGAGGGATTTGATGAAGTAAAAGTTGTACAGTTTACTGTACTGACTTAATTATTTTTCAATTAGTATGCATACACACACATACACTTAGAAAGATAGATTTTCCTCCTCTCTGTCAATAAAAATATTATACTAGTACCTTAAGTGATGCATGTTTCTCAAAATTTATTAGCTATTAAAGTTGGTAAGACCCATTCTGAGTTTTGTTCTCAGTGATGCTTTTTTGTTAGGGTTCTGATTTGTTCTAAGTCATCCTTTTATTGGGACCTTTTCTCTTGTACATACCCCCCAGGATATGGTCCACTGAAGACTCTAGGAGAAGCCCCAGGAGTCCCTATTTTCCTCATTGGGCTGAAAGGGTTATTAGGAAGAGTATCAGTTTAGATTCTGCAGACCCCATCTCCAGGCATAAAACTATACCTCTATTTGAGAGAAATAAATTCCATTTTCAAATTCAAATGAAAATGTACCTTTCCTTGCAGTAAAGATGTGGAAGCAACTGGACACGTTTTATAGTCAAAGACTGCCTTTTTCATGTTTGATTTTCTTTTTTAATTTCACAAGGGTGAACCAAAATAATGTCTCTTTCTATTTACCATCTCTCCATTTTTCTTGAATTAAATGAAGAGAAATTCACAACATAATGACAACTAATTGAAGATATGTAGTAATCAATTGTACCTCCATTATTCTTCTAGACTGTTCGAATGAGGGAGTAGGCTTTCAGGACATTGGGGACTGCTGAAGACTGTAGAATTGCTTTTTCTTCTTGTAAGCAGACTGAAGAGCTGGCCACTAATTCTACTTCAAAAACTGCTGGTTTCCAAAATTCCCAAATGCCCAGTACAGATGGATATAGTTCTCTGAAGGCCTCTATTGCCTATTTATTTCACTCTCTATATTTTAGAGAATACATAATAGTATTTGTCTCCACCTTCCTTAACTGTGTAGTAGTCAAATTATAATAATTCCTATAAATAACTCAAGATTATTTGAGTATCTACAACATTCGGTTACCACCAATGAAACAGGAAAAAGTAAGAAGACAAATAAGGGAAATTAAAATGACTTGTTCTTCTTTGACCTCCTGAAGTTAGAGAAAGACTGATCACAAGAACTAGAGAAATACATGCATGTAATCAAGTGCTCTTGGGATGCGCAGTTTTTTCTCTCCCTCCTCCCATCTCTTTCCCTCTCCCTCTCCCTCCCTCATTCCTCCCTGCCTTCCACTACCTCAGAAAGTAATCTCATCCTTTCGTCACATATTATTGAAATCCCAGTTCTTTAAAAAACTCTCATTTTTGCCCAGACTGAGAGCATGTCATTTGGAAGTGATGTGCAAGGCAAGAGATAACCAGGTAGAACTCAGCGATTCGCCACAGAAAATGGTTCCATGTTTGGCCGTAATGCTATCAGAGTCTGTCCCTCAATAGCTCTTTACTGCTCTGAGCTCAGAATCTGCTGATTCAAGACTTTGCTGCATGGGGAGGTGTGAGGGTGGGAGAGAAAGGGAAGCCTAGCAGTGCAGGAGGAGTTAGGAAGAAATATTAATAGTCCTTCCAGAACACATAAGAAGGCACAAGCTTTTTTAAAATAGAAAGTGTCCCCTCCCCTTCTCTTCCTCTCTTTCTGCCTCATTCCGTGTCTTCATTTCATGCTATGGTTGTGTTGATTGGGAGGAAGGAATCTTCTCAGCTAGCTGCTTAGTACCAAGCAGATGCACTTCATTTGAAAATGGTTAGCGGTTAGGGGTTAGCCAAATAGAGGCAGCAGACGTGATAAAGGTAAATATGGATGTTTGGGTGGTGCAGTAATGGGAATTCAAAATATGAAAGACTTCAAATCACCCAAAAGCACATTGGTGTACACATACATTTCCATTTGTATAGGTTCCAGAGAGAATCAACACATACTTCAAATGGGCTGGCAGAATAGAAACATCAATGACTGTTAGATATGTTTCTATTTCTTTAATAACTTCTCTTTTAGTTCCAGTTACTTCACAAAAGTTCAAAGGGAGATAGCAAACTTTCTTTGTCTTTGGCCAAAAAGATTTTAAATGGCCGTACGTTCATTTATCAGTGTTTGTCTTGTTTTAATGGTGGCTACTAAACTTTTTTTGATCCAAAAGTATTTTAAATTGATATATGAATAAGTTGCCATTTTTCACAAATGTTTTGTTTGAGTAATATCTCTCTAACTTTCCTTGTGCTTGCGTCATGAATTTTAGATTCACTGACACATTTAAATACTAATTTATCAGTAATTCTTTTAAGAATTAACCTCTAATTCCATTAAAGTAATAAATTCATGAATTATGTTATTGTTTTTCACAAACGTCTCATTTCACATTTGGAAGCAAGAACCCTCACACACTTTTAGAGATAGTATCTCTCATCAAAGAAAGGTATACGTTAAGGAAACTGATAGGTAGTTCTGTGGATCAAAGTGAGCATAAAGGCATGAACCAGCAGCATTTATGTTTTTATTCATTTCTGTGGACACCAGGTGATCTTACCTACTTAGTTCTGCATATATGTATCTAATATATTGGCAAAGTGAGAAAAAGTTGCAAAGGGCAGAGAAAATCTAGTCTTCATTGCTCCCATATAATCAATCAGCTTGACCTTTATGCTGAACAGCTTTTCCATCTGGTTCTTATCTTTACTTCCTACCTAGCATTGCCCAACATTTAATAGCCTCTATACTTTCTTTTTCTTATAGCCTCAAACCTATTGCCAAGTCTTACCTAAGACTATCCTCAAAACACACACTACGGATAATGATAAATTATATGTGTATACTAATTATGTCTGTGAATTAAAAATCTGTAAGCAATTTTATTTACTATCTTTACACTTTGATGACTGAAAACTTAATACTTTGACTCTCATATGTATTAAGACTTGATCTTCATCATCTATTAACCAACCGACAGTAATGATTATCAGAAGTAAGGTGCTTAAATTAACAGTTATGTGTGAATGGCACAAAATTTGCACTTAACACCTGGGTTATTTTTCTAGGTAATTGTCATGAAATCTGACAAAATATATGTGGTAATATTAATTTAATAAATTGAAGAGTAGCACTAAAAATAAAAGCCTAACTAATGAGTACACTGTCACAACATCTTTACTATCTATTATCATTAAGCAGTTTTCAAAATTCTTAAATCCTAATACTTCAGGATCAAATAGTTTATTTTAGTTTAACCATTTTAATGAAATAGAAGTGACTGTAATTCTCTTATATACCTGTTTGCTTTTCTAAAATGGTTAAAAGAGAACATAAAAATTATAAGACACTAAAGATTCTGTTATTATCATTAATTATTGAAGTATTTTTAATAGTAAAAAAAGGAAAATATGGGTTCAGTATTAAAAACTTCTCAAGGATTAATGCCAGAACAAAGAAAATGAATAGTTTGGAGATAAACTCATTGAGAAAGTCCAACAAGCCACATTTTGTGGATTAATGGGGCAGGAACTAGAAATTTCCAATCAGGTTAAGTTCATTTGCATTGAATGTAACAGTGGCAAATGGGACAGAGAATTATAGGATTTGAGTCAGGTTATCTCAGGACAGTGGACAGCTCCTTCTCTACCACACTCACAGCAATAACGGTGCCTTTGCTAAGACCACCTTTGTCATAAATAGCTGAGGAGTAAATAATTAGTCTTACATCATATATGGCATATATATATATAAGCTATATGCCAGCTATATAAGATATGCCAAATATCTTATTTATATGATATCATTCATTCTTTACAATGTCTGTAAGAGATCAGTAGTATTATTTTGAAGATGTGGAGATTGAGGTTTAGAGGGATTTTGTAATGTTCACTAATCATAACTGGGACATTATGGAGGTAGACTAACCCATGTTCATTACCATTAACTACCCTACTCTTAATCCTATGAATATCTAGACAAGGAGTTATTTTTTATGAGTTCTAACATTCCCTGAGGTATGGACCCATGACAATAGCATTCACATCCACTTCCATGATCATGTCCAATTCCTTTACCTCCTAGTTTCACACCCACCTTCTTCACACCTCAAATCACACCTTCTTCACTCTGTACTCACATGTACGCCACCATTACAGGCAATTATTTACATGGCTCCATCCTCCAGTTACTAGTCTTCCTTGATCAGGATCTTCTCACTTTTCCTACTTCCCCATTCCCACTAAACTTCTCTATCTTCTCACTCCTAAGTTCCTCCCTGACATCTAATCATTTGACTCACCATTTGTTCATCTGACTTCACCATCTTCATGAGCCCCCTTCTGGCAACATTTAGTATTGACTCTTTGGTCAGTTCTTTTAATATTGTCCTCAGGTACGCCAAATTCCCATTATTTCCTCCCTCACAAAGTACTATTTGCAATCCTCTTCCTTCCTTATGCTCGCCATGATGCTTCTGGATACAGACAGATAAAGTCCACTTAAATTTTATAAAGCAAAGATGTGCACTAGTCGCTACTAATAGGTGATGCTGGGCAAAATTTTCATTCATTTCCTCCTACTTCCTAAAATTAATACTCTAAACCCTTTTTGCTTTCCTGGGCCCACATTTCATAACTCTACTATAAGAACATAACTTTATTTTTTGAGGGCATCTAAGTTGCACAAATTTACACATTAATTTTATCTGTCAACAATTGTGGCAGATATTCATTTTCTTATCATTCCTTGATTTCTAAGTGAAAGAGATGGTCTCTTCATTATCAGACTAATTGTGAAATTGGTGTCCTACAGTCCAAATAGTACTTCCTTCTCAGGAATCTTGTTTTCAGATTTACTTTCACTTACTACTTCCAGTTTCTCTTTGCAGGTACCTTTCTGAGACACATAGGTCTCTTCCATTTTGGAGGAAACTGTTTATTTTGTTCTCTATTCTAAAAATCTCCCCTTTTCTTTTTTGTCTTTCACTAGGACAGTTTTTTTTTTTTAAGATTTATTTATTTACGCATACAAGAGCTGGGGGTACAGGCCAGAATCACGGGAGGTGAGAGGAATCACCAGACAAGAGTGGGGAACAGAACAGGCAGATTGACTGAAATACACTGCTGAGGGCAGCAGCAGGTGAGGCAGGAGAGGTCTGCTGCGCCTTGTGGGTCCCCTCCCTGGCCGGCAGCAGGGATCGAACTCGTGCTGCAGTGGCTGCGGTTTGCTTCATAGTGCATTTCTTAACCCACTGCGCCACCAGGGAGGCCCTACTAGGACAATTTTTGAACAAGTGATTCTCTACAATTTTATTTCTTTTTTTTTTTCAATGTCCTGAAGTGGATAATCCCCTTATAATGACTCTTATTAAAGTCCTTTTAAAGATTCAGTGACTTTTCTCTTGATAATTCTGAAATTATGTATTCTGCTGATCTATCTCATTCTTCTTACAACTCCCTCCCCTAACTTTCTATGATGCTGCAGTATTTACTTTATTTTCTTCTCATTTCCTCAGATAGTCCTCTATTGCCTTTTTTGGTCTTTTTTTCTCTCCACATTCAATATGCTCCGTATACACAGGTCTGCTCTTTCTTCCTACACAAGTTCAGGTCATAAGAAATGTTATGATTTTGTAACATCTAGCTATAATCTGTCATCTCTGTCCTCTTTAATTTATACATTATTTCTACCTAACTTCATCTGATCTTTACAAATAAGTTTATCTTATTGCCCATTAATTCATCCAATTTTAGAAATTTAGAAAATAAAAAGGTAAAAACCACTCATAAGCCTATTAACAAGTATGATGACTGTTACTATTTTAATGTATTATCCTTCCAATGCTCTAATACACACCTTTACAGTTTTTAAAAATGACATCCTATGTTGTGTTTGAAACTCTTCAACATATAACATGAATATTTTCATTATCAATAAGAATTCTTCCTTATTATAATATTCTTTTAATGGCAGCAAAGTATTTCCTTTTGTGAATGAGATACATTTACTTAACCACTCCCCATTTCTTGAATATTCAAGTTAATTTCAAGTGCTTAGATTTTCTAACAATATTGTTATTGTAATAAGCATTCTTTTTTTTTATTCTGCACAACCTCATTTATTTTTTATTTATTTATTAGTTATATTTGACATCATTTGTAGTCCCCAGGGGGTACCCACCACCATTTCACCCGTGCACCATCACCTCAGTCCCTTGTGCACCCTCTGGCCTCTTCCCCGTCTTTGCCCTCCCCACTTCCCCTCCCTCCCATGGTCCCTTTGGTTTATCCCGGCTTTTTGGTCTTATTAAGTTTTTGTTGTTGTTGTTGTTTACTTTTGGTTATAATTGCCCAATTCCTTGA
>JAGFMF010011830.1:24007984-24052684 GCA_019455555.1 Galemys pyrenaicus | reverse complement strand
CTTAGTAGATTGAGGAACCGCCATACTGCTTTCCATAATGGTTGGACCAGCTTGCATTCCCACCATCAGTGTAAGAGAGTTCCTTTTTCTCCACATCCCACCAACATTTGTTGTTGCTACTTTTTTTGAAATGTTCTGCACATTTTTTGACTGGATTGTTTACTTTGTTTTTCTTGAGTCTTGTGAGTTGTTTGTCTTTATGATCGGTCCCTTGTCCATTGTGTGGAGAGCAAAAATTTTTTCCCAGTCAGTGGGGTGTGTCTCTTTGTTTTGGTTAATGTTTCTTTTGCTGTACAGAAGATTTTTAATTTGATGTAGTCCCAGGTGTTTATCTTCCCTTTCATTTTTATTGCTTTGGAGGATGCATCCTTAAAGGCATTAAGTGAGATGTATATCTTGTGTTTTACCTATGCTGAAAACATGGTCTCTTTTGATCCTCTAGGTAGTTCTGAAGTGTTCTCATGTAGGTCTTGCATATTTCCCACTGAATTTATTCCTAGGTGGCTTATATTTATGTTGCTATTATGAGTCCAATTACTTTTCTCATATTTTTTTGGTTACCATTAGTGTAAGAAAGCTATTGATTTTTATTTCCATTAGTCCACATGATGCTCATTTACTTAGCTCATATTATCTCAATAGCTGTTTAGTTGACTCCGTAGTGTTTTCCTGTTAGATAACTACGTAATATGCAAAGATAATAATTTTGACTTTCCTAGTACTCTTGTTTTTTTTTTTCTTTTTTTTATGACTCTAGCTGGAACATTAAAAATTTTTGAGTAATAGTAGTATAATAAATTGCCTTATTATTTTTCCCTATTGAATTACACTCAAGATAACAAATGCTTTTGGCTTCAAAAATAGTCTCATAGAAGAAATAGATGTTGAAATTTGGCGTGTCTTTTGCATTAAGTGAGATGATCTATTTTAACCTTTTACTTCTACAGTTTAATCAAAATATTCCAGCTGTTGAATCATCTTCACATTCCTAATATGAATCCTACTTTCTTTTTTTAAAAAAATATTTATTTATTTATGCATACAAGAGCTGAGGTACTGGCCAGAGTCGTGGGAGGTGAGAGGATACAGCAGAGACAGAGTGGGAAGCAGAATAGGCAGATTGACTGAAACACACTGCTGAGGGGAGGGGAGCATCAGGCACAGCAGGAGAGGTCTTTTACAACTAGGAAGGATTGGATATGTTCCCAGTGGGACTACTTAATCAGCATAATAATTTCTAGTGGCCACCTACCTCCAGATTTATTAAATAAGAAGATTAAAGTTAGTTTTGTCTTAGCCACTTTACCTGCAATTAAATATGTTTCTAATTAACAAAATTTCCATCTTAAACATAAGGTAGTTTCTCCAATATAAATATAAATGTACTTGATTTTGTAAAAATAGAAAAGTTAGTTTATGGAATGTAAAACAGCCTCTTTTCTATAATCAAATGTGTAATCCATATAGAGGCTGGACCTAGGGAACAATATTCTGTTTTCTGACAAGAGTTGTAAATGGAGAGGCTTTATCTTAGGAAAGAGCAAGTCCTCCTAATTTACAGATGTCAGGAATTACACATGACTGACTAAAGTCTGTTAATATATATATTAATGAGAATCTTTTTTATAGTAACATCAAAAATTTAAATAATAATAAATAGCTGCTGAATAATTTTACTGCTAGATATAAAGGAAAGCCTGAATAACAAGTCTTTTGTGTTTTGACATTATCTGTTTACAAAAGACTTGAATTGTGGAGGACAAATTTTTCTTGTTCAAAGATTTGGCACATTTTGTTTTGTTCCTAACTATGAAATTTTAAAAGAAAATATGAGAGTGGGAAGGAGGGAGAGGAGGGGGAAGAGGAGAGAGGAAAGGGAAGGAGGGAGGGAGAGAGGAGAGAAATTGAAAACTAATATTCCTGGTTAACATAAATGCAAAAATTAACAGAACATTTCCAAACCAAATTCACCAATATATCAGAAATATCGAATACCATGACCAAGTGAGATTTTATTTCAGGTATGCAAGGATGGTTCAACATATGCAAGTGGATAAATGTAATTCACCATATCAACAAAAGGAAAAACAAAACCAAACGCTATCAAAAGATGCAGAAGAGGCATTTGATAAGATTTGGCATTCATTTATGATACAGTCTCTTAATAAAAGGGGTATAGAAGGAGCATACCTCAACATAATCAAAACCATATATGCCAAACCCACAGCTAAAATCATGCTCAGTGGTGAGAAACTAAGATCAGACACAAGATAAAAGGTCCAACTGACCACTACTGATAAACATAGTACCATAAGTCCTAAATAATTAGGCAAAAGGAAGATATAAAAGAAATTAAAATTGGAAACAAAGAAGTAAAAGTAATACTATTTGTCAGTGAAATGGTAATCTACATAGAAAACCTTATAGACATCACTAAAAAACAGTTAGAAACAATAAATCAGTATCATAAAGTAGGAGGCTACAAAATCAACATATAAAAGTCTTTTGTATTCATATATCAACATAATGAACTAGAAGACAAAGAAATTAAGAAAATAATCACATTGACAGTAGCATCAAAAAATATTAAAAACCCTGGAATAAACTTAACAGAGGAGGTGGAAGATCTATTCAATGAAACTACAAGATAATGCTAAAAGAAATAGAAAACACAGGGAAATGGAAGTATATTTCATGCTCATGGATTGAAAGAATTACCATTGTTAAAGTGTCCAAATTACCCAAAGCAATATATAGAGGTTCAGTGCAATCCCTACGAAAATGTAAATGGAATTCCTCAACACAATAGAGCAAATGTTACTGAAGTTTGTATGGAACCACAAATGACGTTGAATAACTAAAGCAATCTTGACAAAAAAGAAAATGAATGGAGGTATCACACTCACAGGCTTCAACCTATAATATTAGACTATTACAATCAATAATAGACATAGATCAGTGGGATAGAGATAACAGATCATCATACACCCACACATATATGAACAGTTAATCTACACCAAAGAAGTCAAGATATACCGGAGAAAGGAAAGTATTTTCAACAAATGGTGCTAGGAAAACTAGACAACCATATACAGAAAAATAAAACTAGACCACTCTCTCATCCAATACAAAAAAATTAACTGAAAATGGAATAAAGACTTGGATGTAAGACTGAAAACCATGAATTTGATAGAAGAAAACATAGGCAAATCATGCCATGACATTGACTTCAGTGATGTCTTTGGGACTCAATTCCCCAAATGTTATTCCCCAAATGACAAAGAAAATAAACACAAAAATAAATAGGATGACATCAAACTAAAAAGTTTTTGGACAGTAAAAACAAAGCAAAACAAACCAAAAACTATCATTAAAACAGACACCATACGAGTGGGAGAAAATATTTGCACATCATACTTTTAAAAAGGGGCAAATATCCAAGATCTACAAAAAAATCATACCACTCAACAAAAAGAAATCAAAGAAACCAATTTTTAAAAAACAGTAGAGCTAAATAGACACTTCTCCAAAGAAGACATACAAATGGTCAAAAGCACATTAAAAAAATGTTCAGTGACTTTTCAGAAAAATGCAAATCAAAACCACAATGAGATACCACCTCACACTTGTGAAGATGGCACATATCAATAAAAAAAAACCAGAAACAACAAATGTTGACACAGGGTATAGAGCAAAAAGAACCCTTGTACACTCTCAGTGGGAGATAGACTGGTCCAGCTCCTGTGGAAACAGAGTTTTCTCAAAATATTAAAAATAAACCTACCATATGACCTGACAACTTCACTGCTATTTATATCTGCTGAAGAATACAAAAACACTAATTTGAAGGGAAATATGCACTTTTATGATCATTGCAGCACTATTCACAATAGCCAAGTTTTGCAAACAACCTAAATGTTCAACAGCAGAGGAGTGGATTAAGAAGTTACATATACACAATGGAATACTACTCTGCTGTAAACAAAAGTAAACTCTTGTCATTTTCAAAATATGGAATTGGAGGGGATTTTGTTAAGTGAAGTACATCAGATGTAAGGGAAAAATACTGCATAATTTCACATATATCTGAACTACAGAGAAACAAAACAAAGAAACTGACTGAACTAAACAACAACAAAACCCCTAGCAATGACTGCAGAATTGAAGTTTCTAAATGGGGAGGGAAGGTAGGGGTGGGATACCATGGTGTGGGGCCCCATGGTCTGTTATTAAGGACTATGGGTATGTGTTTTGGTGATGGGTATGGTGTGGATGACATACATCTGAGAAGTCATGAACCTATTTTCCTAAGTTATAGTGTTATAAACAAATGTTACTTCAATAAAATAATAATAATAACTTGAGGTGAATCTAAACAATGCAAACACATGAAAAAGTCACTCAAGAAATAATGATGGATTTCATGTGCCAGAGTATATTGTATGTTTATGTATATGACTGGTTAAGTACGTATATTAGTTTCCTGTTGCCGCTGCAATAAATTAACACAAACTTAATGGCTTTAAACAGCACAGATATATTATCTTTTATTTAAAGATTATTATTTTTATTTATGCAAACAAGAATTGGCATTTCTACAGGGGTGTGGGGTGAGAGGGTTCACCAGAGACAGAGTGGGAAACAGAACAGGCAGGATGACTGAAATACACTGCTGAGGGGAGCAGCAGGTGAGAGCTTGGTATAGCTCAGACTTTAACCCTAGTGCCACAAAGGAGTTCCCAGATTTATTATCTAAAGTCCTAGAAGTCATAAGTCTTAAGTCAGTCTTATTGGATGTCAGCAAGGCTGTGTTCATTTTGTATATTCTAAGAGAGAATCCTTTTCCTTCTCTTTCCAGTCTTCAGACGCCATCTGCATTTCTTGGCTTGTGACTTCTTCCTCCGTATTCAGACAGCATTGTGGCATCTTCAAATCTCTCTCTGACTCTGACACGGACTTTGCTTTCTCTATTTTCACTTATAAGATTTACATAGGGTCCATCCATATAATCAAGGACAACCTCCCCATCTCAAGTCAGCTGATAAGCAACTTATTCCATTTTCAGCCTTAATTCTCTCCTGTCGATAATGGATTCTAGGGAATAAGATGTAAAACTAATTGGGGGACTATAATTCTACCTACTACATTACTCAAGAGATTGTTTTGACAAATTTGCTACACTGTTATATAACACTATTTTCAAAACCTCCCCCAAATCTGTGCATTTCTCTTCTGGTGCCTTGGGAGCTTACATTTCTTGTCTTTTCCTCAACCACATTCCCCAGTGTTCAAACACAGTAGTTCTCAGAGTGTGGTCTCTAAGCCAGCATCACGTAGGAGTTTGCTGTGAATGAAGATTCTCAGAGAGTTGGAGAGTTGGGACCTAGCACTCTGTTTTTATAAGCCCTCTGGGTGATTATGATATATACTTATTTGTGAGAACCACTGAGCTAAGGACTATCAAGTCTAAAAGTCTCTTTTACTGAATGCAAAGTGTAACCCTTAAATATATAAAATAAACTACTTCAAGCCAGAATTGTTTTTAATATCCACTGTGCAAACAAATTCTGGTATCATGAAAATGCCATACTATTAATGAGGAAGAATTGGTACAAAATAAAGCACATACACCACAAAGAAAAAAACACCAAGGTAGTATCAGTTTTTTTCTTTTTTTCTAGGTGGTAGAATAATTAATGTTTCCCCCTATAATCCCATGTTTCTGTTTCCAAATATTTCCTAACAAGCAAATATAGCTCTACAATGAATAAGAAAGAGACCACAGAATGTAAAAGCAATGTGCAATCCATCAAGAAACACATACCAAAATTTCTCCTCAGTCATTTCAATAGTCCAGTCAATCAAATAATACTATTAATTTGACTGATTTTTTCTCTTAGTCCATGAAGAGTCTCAGCTCTTTACTTGGCCATTGTGTGCAGTAGCCATGGTCTTATGGGTCATGATAGAGAAGGACAAGTCACTTTAGAAGAGTAGAAACATCTAGAGATCCTCAGAGATGAGAAGTCCATCCCTCTCTGATGATCCAGTTTTATTTCAGGGCACCAAGTCACCCAAGCCATTACCTTTTCTGGTAAAACAGGACCAACAAACTCCCCAGGGTCCCACTCAGAGTGTAGCAAACACTGCACTCCCATCCCAGATTTTTTTCCAAAGCAGACAATGTGGCATTGTGATTAGATATAAACCGAAAGTGTATTTTCTGCCCTTCAGTAATTACACTGCCTTATGGTAGCATTATTCAGTGTGAAGCCTTATTATGCTGCAGAATGAAATTCTGTATAATTTTCTTCTCCTCCAATGCACAAATGGAAATCATATTTTGGTCTGAGTTGGGAAGAAAGGCTCAGTTATCACTTGTGAGCGTGGTGTTATTTTCCCCAGAATTAAAAAATCCATCTGGGTGTCCGACCTCGCTCACCCTGCTGCCTCTCCATTCAGCCTTTTGTATGCAGATGAACCTTATCAATTTCCACCGCCTCAAAAGCCCGCGCCCAGCTTGGTGCCTCCCCCTGGTCCGCACAGCTTTAATGGAAATGCATGAGGCTTTTTTTTCTTTCTTTGATGTCTGTGCAATATACGCATGTGGATAAAAACCTGTGCTTTTATTTAGGGGGAGGGGGAGGGGGGTTCAAATCAAAGTTAAAGTCTCTACCCTATCGCGCCTCGCTGGCGATTAGCAGAGGAGAGAAAGGAACAGCAAATCCAACACAGAAGCTCTGCAACTGGGGTTATTCAGATTATTGACTAACAAATAAAGGGGCATGGGATGTCACATTTGTATTCTAAAGGTTTTCATCCCGCCACAGGCCTCATCAACAACTTAGTGGAGTGCTACTAAATCCCCTGTGTTAACACGCGGGGCTCAGGGGGCTCCGTGTGATTAATGCATTAATTGCAGCTCCCTCAGGCCTAGCGCTGTCTGTAATTCACTTAAGGCCAGTTGGCCCTTGAGTTATTCTACAGTCTAGTATAAACAACTCGCAAATAACACCACTCAACCGTTTACCCGATCCGATTGCTGTTTCCCAGGCTATTAGCAACTTCCAATGAATGATTCATCCGCGGGTGACAAAGCCTAGTAGGGGAATTGTCTGAAATGGCCAGCACTGCTGGAGGAGATCAAAACAGCTTGGTTTCTGCCTGACTTGTAGACTCACCTGCCTGTCAGAGATGCGGGCGGGACAGGCCAGCTCTGCCCACTACTACCCAAAGGAAATAATGGTTCTTTGAAACAATACCTAGAAATTTTAGGCAACAACTCTTCCTATTCAGCAAGGTAAATCATTTAAGGAAAAACGAAAAATGCATTACCTGTGGCTCTACATATCACACCAGTTCTTTACATTTGTGGCAAACAAGTTTGAGTCTGTTGAGGGAGACTTTATATTGTGTCCTAAAGATGCAATTCCCCAGAAGTTGAGTTCAGAGCTTTGAATGAGATCACCTTCCCTACATTAGTAGGACTGGACTGTGTGAATTTGAGCCAGCAGCTTAAGGTTTTACTTAGAAATAGAGATCATATTATTCGTCCTATTTGCCTAATAAGATTATGATAAGGATTTTAAAGTCTTGATAAATGTGTGGATATTTTTTTAAAACTGGCCCGTTTTCAAAACTTAAATCTATGTAGGTACTAGTCAGTGAGTAAAGTATATTGATTAATATACTAAAATACTGTTTGGTTTTGTAGTACATTTCACAAAGAGCAGTGATATAGATGAGTATTTATAGACAAGGCCTTCGAGTGTACAGAACTGGTAAAACAAGGATTAACCCACTTTTTTAGATCTGAATACTCAGGTTTAAGAAAAGAAGTAGGGACCTCAGGGTGGACTTGTTTCCTGGTTACTAAACTGCTGGCCTCATCCATCTCCTGCCCTGAACAGAAACCACTGTTTCAAATACCAACCAGGAGTTTCATTTAATTTTTGGCTGCCTCTAATTTGAAGAGAGTTTTTCTCACAGGGACCCAACATCCATCTCCTAGAGTCTCCACTCATTCTCCCTAGCTCTGCTCCTTAGAGCCCAGAAAATAAATCTCCTTGTCCAAGTCAGGGACAGTTGACCTGAAGAAAGAAAGAATCATCAAGTGTGTCATCATCAGAGGTACCTGGAAATCAGACTAGATCATAACCATTATATTTTCTCCCCCTCCCCTTTCTTTTTAAAGTTTGCGAGTAAACATACTATAGTTAAAAGAAAAAAGTTCAAACAGAACACAATGTATAAAAGTGACAGGTAAATACTCCCATGTACCTCACTTTTCCACTTTCACTGCCCTGAAGTTACCTTTATTAACAGTTTCTTGAGTAGCCTTCTGGGAATTGAAAATAAATTTATAAATTTACAAGAATACATAAACCCAGATTTGGTTAATATGCACATTTTTGTGCACCTTTTTTTTTTTTTTTTTGCTGAATGACATCTTGAATAGCTGAACATAGTAGTGCATTAATTTGCTAAGATGTTTACTAGAAAAGTAGTTGTAGTAGAATTTTGCATCTAAATTCTTAT
This sequence comes from Galemys pyrenaicus, assembly GCA_019455555.1. Classification (NCBI taxonomy): domain Eukaryota; kingdom Metazoa; phylum Chordata; class Mammalia; order Eulipotyphla; family Talpidae; genus Galemys; species Galemys pyrenaicus. The sequence goes on along the minus strand of JAGFMF010011830.1, from coordinate 24,044,146 downwards.
CTGAGATTTGCCAATAGTTTTCTTTCTCTACATTGTACTTGTAGATGTTGTTTGGGTTTGCTATGCTAGTCTCATAGAAATATTGGGTAGCTTCTCTCAAGCTCCCTTTTTCTTGATCTTTTGGAACAATTTTGAAGACATGAAAATTATTATTTCCTTGAAAATTTGTGAAACTCAAAACTCTCTGAGTCTGGTAACTTTTAAATGGGGTATTGCTTTATTGTTCTTTCATTGTCATCTATATTATGGTTCTTAATCAGACTTTCTAAGAAGATCTATGATTTATATTTTCCTAAGCATTTTTATTTTATTCCTATCTTTATTAGTTTAAAGTTATGTTTTATAATTTTGTTTCCTATATGTCTGTAGTCAGATATCCTTTAAATTTATATTCTTTATTTGTGACTTTTTTCTTTTTCCCTCTTCCTTGAGCAGTGGGAGAATTATTTTTCCTCTCCTACAGTTAAGTGTCAAATATTGGTACATTTAATAGTCTTTTCAAAAAACCAATTTGTAGTTGTGTTCATCTATTCTAGTCTTCATTTTGTAACTCAAAAATTCTTCTTTATTTTTACTAATTCTTTACTCCTAATTTATTTGGGATCATTTATCATTATTTTTGTAGCTTCTTAAACTGAACATTTCATTAATTGATTTTTCATGTTTCTTGTGTTCTAGTAAACACAAGCAATATCTTGAATGTTCCTCTGTCTTGACATAAACCATAGACTTTATTTAACAGGCATGTTCTTTATTTTCTGTACTTCCAGAATTGGTAATTATTGGATTTTTTTTAAAAAATTATAATTGTTAGCATTTTAAACTTCTTTTTTAGTCACAAAATTTCTCAGAAACATGATTTTTAGTTTTCTGAGACAAAGCTTAACTTTAGTTAATATCTATTGCTTCATGCTCAATAAATATAAGTCATATGATGTTTGCTTTCTGAAATTTATTGCAATTTCTTTTGTAACCTAATATATAGCAATTTTTGTGAATGATGTTTGTGTTGAAATAATATGATTCCTCTATTAGAGTAAGTCAAGTTTGTTAATTATGTCATTCTATATCTCTATACCCTTTAATTCATTTCTTGCATTTTTTTTCCTGTCATACCTAATGATTGTGAGTGTAGTAAGTTAAGGTTTCTTGCTGCGATTATGGATTTATTAATTAATCCTCATATTCCTGTTTAATTTTGCTTTATTGTGAGGTAAATAGTCTCTTTAATGACTTGTCCCCCAGTTCCAATTAGATATGTTTTAGAACATATGCTGCGTGTCTTAATTGTTTTTTCATTTTTGCTTTTTAGGAGAATTTCTCAACTTGGTCTTCTAGCTTGTTCTTCAGTTGTTTCCCATTCTGTATTCAGAATGCCTATTGAATCTTTATTTCAAAAATCACAAGTTTAATTTCTAAATCCCTAATTCACTGACTAATGATTTTAATACGCTTACTCTAGCATCTCACTCTTTTTGCTTTTAATTAGTCCAGTTGCCCAGTATCGGTTTATTCACTTGTTAAGTTTGATGCTTCACTTTCGTAGTTTTGGCTTTCCTCAAATAGTGAATAAATATTGGTTGTGTGCTCACATCATAGATTTATACTCATGTCTTATGCTGCAGGTGTAAACTTAATTCTGTGGGTTGGTGGAGAGGCCTAGGACTTGTGCTTGGGAGACTTGTGGGAGCCACTTGTCTGGATTCCTGCACAGAGGAGCCCCAGCGCCCTGAGATTCTGACCTTCCTCTCTGAGTAAAGCCTCCCCTCCCTTGCTCCTTGCCCTAAGAGAAAAGAGGACTGGGGAGCTGAAGACTTTTCTCTTGCCAGCTGATCTCACACTCTGGACCCTAGAACCCCTCCAGTCTTGAGACTTCCTGCTTCCACAGTCACACCCTCCTTTTCAGCAATACTCAACTGCGGGCACTTTCTACTTCTGTCTGATGCCATCTGCCGTTTATGTTTTTGAGATTCCCTGCAGTTTTGAACGCATTGATGATGATACCTCTTATTTTCCACATTGGTTGTAAGTTTCCTCCCCAGGACTAGACCGCTTTTCTATAATTTCTATAACAGATTTGGGGAGAGAGATAAGTCCACAATGTGTGCTTAGCTGCTTTCTTGATCCAGCTCCTGGCAATTTTTTTCTCTAAAGTTTTATTGACTTGCCACTTTTTTACATAACTATATAATCTGGAGAGTACAGCTTCACCTCTCCATATGTGAATATGCTTCACCAAAGCCCCAGTGCTAAGACCCTGTCACCTTCTCTCCCCGACTCCATTCATTCTCCTTCCCTCAACCCCCTCTGGTAACAAGTATATTTTTCACAGTGTCTAACAATTATTTTTGTTTGATAATTAATTTTAAATTGCTTACTGACTGCCATGTCCCCTGGACAGTACTTACATGTTATTAAAACAATGGTAAAAAGATGGACCTTGAAATTAATGCTGAATAACGTGTAGAGAAAATGAACTCTTATGGTTGTTGAACATTCTTTTTTCATGGAAACTACTTCCCTTTGCCAGGAAACTGGTGTTTTTTTAAAAACGGAGCACCTGGTGATTGGTAATCACTTCAAGCTCCCATGGGCCTGCTGTAGGAGGAGCCAAGGAGGGCTGGGCTTCTGGGAAACAGCTGCACCTATTTGAATAAGAGCAGGGAAGGGAGGGCCTCCCTATTTACAGGTCAACAGCAGCCTCCCTATCTGATGCCTTGTGGAACTAATTCCTAATTGGGGCAGTGTTTGTCAACAGTGACAGGACCGTAATACACTGTAATCGCTGCAGCCACAAGCTCGGATAGAGATCTTAATCTCCACACTGTCCCCTTCACAGGCAGCAAGCCTGCTGCCCACCCCCTCCTTCCCCATTCTTGGCTCTGTCTCTCTCTCAATCTCTTTTCCCTAAACATCACCCCTATTTTTGAACCTTTTTTTTTTTTTTAAACTTTTCTATTGCTGACCCCCTTTGTCTCTCAGCCTGGTTCTGTCTTTCTCTTTTTGCAAGGTCTTAGTCTTTCCTTCCATCATTCTCTCTCTCATTCCTTTGTCTCATAAACACCCATCTAGTTTAAATCCTTAACAGTTCCAGAGTAGTTAGACCACATTAAACTTTTAGTATGTGGGTAGAACATAATCCATTGTTAACCATCTCTGAAATCACTAAGACGGGAAAATGATACTTCGGCAAACTTTTACAAATAGAAACAGAGTTAAGAGGAATGTGGCAAATTAGGAAAAGGGACCTTTTTTTCTTGGTGTCTGTGTTTTGCCATTTTGGCAAAATAATTGTCTCACCTTAGCCTGTGTCCCAGTTGGAAAACCTGCAGCACAACTGGGCCAGGCCTGCTTTACAACCAAGTCAGACACACAGCAGGCACAGCCCTTCTCTGTTCCTATGCCTGGGAAACTCATGGGTGATGATCCTGTTCCAAGAAGATCTGGGGAGACCAGGGCTGACATCAGTGGCCAAGGGGCACTCGGGTGGGAGGCACTGCAAGCAGGTACAAGCCAGGTGGCAAAGGATCTATTCAATTTCATTCCCTTTTCAACATTGCCTCTAAAATAGCTGTTGACACTTGAGTCACATTGTTTGCACTGAGTCTAAAGCCTCATCACTTTCTTTGGGTTATTACTAATAATTTCACCTCTTTCTCTCTTTGGACAATTTCCTTAGGGGGAATTCATTTTTCACACGCGGGGAATTCATTTTTCTCACGCTTAGGAACTCAGTTCAAACATTCTCTCTTCAGAGAGATGAGTCACTGAATACTCTAACCAGTTACTCTCTATCCTTAACCTGTTTCTTTTCTTCATAGCACTTAATTGCAAACCATAGCTATCTCATTTGCTTATTTCTCTCCAGGAGCATGAGCTTCATGAATGCAAAGACTGTTTCTTTTTCTTTGTGATCTCCCCCAAAAAAGAGCCTTATGCACAGTAGGTCTATAGTAAATATTTGTTGGAAGGTTAACTAGTGGAATAATGGAACAAAGAATGGGGAGAACATCTCAATCTCTTCCCTTATCAGTAGTGATCATAATTCCAGTGCTTTAATTTTCTGTCTTCTCATAAATTCATAGTGACAAAGGTCATCAAATCCAAACTTCTGATTATGTCCTTTGAGGCCTCCTAAAATATTTTCCTCATCTCACTAGTCAGTGTTATTGATCTATTTCTTGAAATTTCTGAAAGTGACTGCCTAACTCCTGCTCTCTCCTACAGGCCTTACCATCCTCACCTTTGCTAAATTGTTAGTATCCCCAAGGATGGCAGGATGCTAAGAGTAAGTCATGTTTTATCCTTGGCTAAATAAATCCACAGCATACTTTCCAAAACTCCTATACTCTGGCTATTGACACTGCCTGATTCTTTGGTGCAAGCACTCCATCTGCACTATCACAGTCTTCAGTTTGTCTTCTATGGAGAAAACATCTATGGAGATGACAGAATTTCCAGGCAGCTCCATCTTATACCCACTTCCACTGGAAACTCCCTCTGCAGTAGTCCAACCTCTGAGTGTCAGTTGGCAGACCTGCAGCACAACCTTGGGGCTGGGCAGTATGGGAGAATTTCTCACTTAAAGAAGACTGAAGAAGAGAGGGATGGGAGCCTCTGAAAAAGAAGAAAAAAGAAATATAGGAGATTTTTAACATGAAAGAGATATATGCAGATGCCTAAAACCCAAGTCTGGTGATGAGAAGTGGGGAGTCAAGAAAACCAGCAAAACCCCTGAGGGCTGATCCTCAATAGGGACTAATAGGATACAGTAGGAAGTGGACTGAAGGCCTGGAAGCATGGCCTCTGGCAGTGCCTGTGGCAGGCCTACTACAAAGGTGAGTCCTCTTTGCCCTATCTCCCTACCCTGAACTTCCCCTCCTGCCTCTCTCTATCCCCTCCCCCAGCCCTTCTTGCTGGCTCCTCCTACTAGTCTCCCATTGACAAGTCCTCTCTTGCTTACAAAGCCAGTTCCTTTCTTCCTCCTTTGTGCTCTCTCTACCTTCCTTCCTCAGAAAGGTGAAATTTGGTGCAGCAGACCTCTCTCACCCGCTGCTCCCCTCAGCAGTGTATTTCAGTCGCCCTGCCTGTTGTTTCCCACTCTGTCTCTGGTGAATCCTCTCACCCCCTGCACCTCTGACTTGTACCCCAGTTCTTGTATGTATAAATAAATCTTTAAAAAAAAGAAAGAAAGAAAGGTGAAACTCTGTATCCAAACATGGTAGGAAATGAGGCTGAAAGCACATCCTCAAACTACTTCAGAAATCCCCACCCTCCCTGAATGGACAGCCAAGGCTCTGCTTCTGAAACAGACCCAAAAGGCCCCCAACAAAGTAAGTCCTGAAAGTCCAGCACCCCCAAAGCACAGCTCTCTATGCTTTTTGTTTTTCCTTTTCCCAGCTGCTCATAAAGTCTTTCTGCATTGGTCCCAGCCACGGGTACGCTTACCTGTGATTTATTGATGATAATCGTAGGAAAGCCATTTGTAATCAAACGTTAAACAAAGACATTCTCTCGCTGAGAGGGAGTGATAACGCACCATTTAGTAATTTTTGTGCAGTTGGTAATTTGGAGAATGAATGATAATTTCTGAGCCTTGAAAAGCTACATTGACAATGCCTGGTGTTATTCACCTAGTGAATAAAGACACCTTCCTTTCCATGTCTTGTGATAAATTTCTTTTATTAGGGCCACTTACGCGGGACTTTATCTTAATGGTTTCCCAGATGGGGCAGTTGTGCTTGGACCTTTAGGTTGTTTTTCATCACGCCTTAAACACAGGGTTCAGAGAAAATAAATAGCGATAGTGGTTCCAGGCAGCTCAGCTTCTACAGAAATTAGGCACTGGAGCTAAGGGGGTTCTCCAGTCACAAATAGAGGAAACGCAAGGAGGAAGAAAACCAACTTAAAGGGTGCATTCCTGCTCTCCCAGAGGAGAGTGAGACTCCCCCACCCCCCACCAATTCACTCCTGCTTGCCTTTCTCCCTTTCCCATATGACTCCTACCTTCTCCTGGCCCTCACTCCCGATCAATTTACCCTGATTTATTTGTCCCTCAGTTAACTCAGTCAGTGTGGAAGAAGTGATGGCACATTCAGTCACTGGATCAGTACTATGTGGGCTTCTCTGTAACACCTGACTTCCAACTGAGTGAAGTCCTACTAAGTGATTGGAGGAATCTGAGGGGGAAGAGCACTCACCCACTGCATGCCACATGTCCTTATTGAAAGGTTTTGGCGTGGTTGAACAAGAGAGCAACAGAGAGAGAGGGAGAAAGGGAGAGAGAAAGAAAGAGCCAGGCCATGTTTCTGACCAGCAGGAAACTTTATTGTGCCCCGGGGTGAAGTTCCCTGATCCCCAGTGTGGGGTCAGGGAAGTCACACCCAGAATACAGGCTAGGGGTCTTTTATGTGCCCCCTTTCTGCCATGCCTGAGTGGAAAAATATGGGTGAGTCACGATGTGTTGCCCTGTGGTCAAGGGGTCACAATGGAAAAGTATCAGAGAGTCATATGCCCCTCTCAGCTCAGGTCCTTGTGTGCCCTACGTTACTATTTCACCTGGGAAGTGGCTACCAGGCGTCAGCTTATCATTGCCAGCTGATGTCTTTGACAGGCCCCCTTCTCCCTTCTGGAACTGCTGCCCAGGGGGGAACCTGGGTGACCTTTCACTTATGACAATCATGATAATATCCCTCAGGGTTTGCTTCAGTTGCAGTTTAAACAGCTCACCAGATTCTGAGGCCACAGGGGGATAGCCTGGGGAGCACCTTGGAAGTAGTTGCTTGTGTCTGAGTACTATTCCTCTGGATGCTGTTCCTCTAAGTGCTATTCTTCTAAATACTGTTCCTCTGAGTACGCTACTTTGGGAACTATGCCTCTGGGTTCTGTTCTTCTGGGTGTTATTCCTGGTGTGCTTCTTGGTGATGTTCCTCCATGCTGTGCCTGTCAGAGGCAGGCAGCCCTTCTCAGGCTCAGGCCTCTCTATAGCCACCATGGCCACCCTTTCAGATGTCAAAGAATGCTCCTGAAACCTCCCTTGGCTCACTTCCACTTTCCCTCATCCCTGATCCTAATCCCTTCTCCACCAATTCCTACCTCCCATTGTATTATTTATCCCAGAAAGGGCTGTAGGTCATCCTGTGCTCCTTTTAGTTCCTCTGCCAAGTAAGGGCAGCAAGGGAGAGAGGAACAGGGGGAAGTTATCTCAGTGAGCCAGAGGCACTTCCCAGAACCCTAAGATACCTCATTTGCCTTACTGTGCTACAAAAGTAACCATCTTCTCAGCTTTGACTTGAATTATAAAGAGCCTCCTTTCATTGCTTTAAACTAGAATACACACAATTCCAGCAGTTAAGAGGGATAAATATTAATAACTGCTGGAATTTTACCATACAGTAGGCATTGTTCCAAGAATTTTGCATTGATTGCCTCATTTATCCTTCACACCATCCTTAAGATATAGGTACTGTTATTATTTTTGTCAAGCTTTATTGAGATATAATTCACATATAGTACTGTGTAAGGTTAAGGTGTATGACTGATGATTTGACAACACATACATACTGTGAAGTGATTTGGGTAATAATACTATTATCTGCTCTTTACCGGGAGGAAAAAAAAACAGAACAAGAGGGCCCAACTTACTCTCCCAGAGTCACAGAACTAGAAGAAGTCCTGGAATTGGAAGCCAGGTCACCCAGCCCTAAATTTACTTTCCCCCTCTCTCCTGACAATGACAATCCCATCCCAGCACACACACTCTTAAGTGCTTGCCAAAGGTTTAATCCATACCCACTTTTTTTTCACCACAGGTAGGTAAATAGAGATGGTATGTCTGAAGCTATTCTACTGCTCCCCCCACACAAGACAGCTCATAGCCCTGGGCTCCAGGCATCTTGCCATCCAAAGTCCCTGTGACCAGGGTGGATTTCCCAGCACCCTCAGTGGGGGTGGGGACAGATATTTGTTCCTCTCCCTCGGGAGACGGACCAACTTATCCTTAGACAGTACTGCCATTTGTTCCTCAGCGATGCACTTCTTGTTGGGGAGGTGCTAGCCATGAACTATGGGCTCAGATACTACGCTCTGTGAACATAAGTCCACAGAAAGGCATTTGCTACCCACCCAGCTCAAGGAGTCACTGCCTCCTCACCTCAAAGTATTCCTAGTCCCACCACTATTTTTCATGGGGGTATATTTATTTAGTGAAAACCAAACAAATAAAGCACTTGCCATTTTTGTGAACAGCCCTTTTAAAATGTTTTCATTGAAGTATAAGAAACATTCAGAAAAGTGCATAAATCTCACAAGGCCAGATCAAGACCAAGATGTGGAACATTTCCAACAAGCTAGAGAGTTCCTTTTGGCACTTCCCAAATAGCCTCAAAGGAGTCACTATTTTGATCTCCAGCACTATAGATTATATCACTAGTTTTTAAAAATCATATCACTTATATCAAAAGTCATATCACTATGCTCTTGTCTTTCTATTTTGTTCAGTGTTGTTTTTGAGATGTATTCATGGCGTGTGTGTGTTGTGTGTGTGCATGCACACATGCATAAGTGTGAGTCTTGCCAAGCAGTATTCCATTGTGTGAGCATATATTAAGATTTATTTTTACATCTTGTTGATAGGCAGTAGGGTATTTCCATTTTGGGGTGATGAATAAAGCTGCTAGAGCTGCTATGATTATGCTCATGCTTGTCTTTTCATTGACATCCTCACACATTGGCTGGATAACTGAGTGTGCATGCCATGTTATAAAGATGGTGCATGTTGGGGCACATGAGAAAATGCTCAACATCCCTCATAATCAGGGAAATGCAAATCAAGACCACAATGAGGTACCACCTTACACCAGTAAGAATGGCATACATCAAGAAAACCAAAAACAATAAATGCTGGCGAGGATGTGGAGAAAAAGGAACCCTGGTACACTGCTTGTGGGAATGCAAGCTAATCCAACCATTATGGAAGGCCATATGGAGGTTCCTCAGGCTACTAGAAATGGAACTACCATATGATCCGGCAATCCCACTCCTAGGGATCTATCCAAAGGACATAAAAACACCGATCCAAAAGAGCACCTGTACTCCTATGTTTATCGCAGCATTGGTAAGACCTGGAAACAACCCAAAAGCCCAAAAGTAGAGGACTGGATCAAGAAGATGTGGTACATATACACGATGGAATATTATTCAGCAATCAGAAATGAGAAACTAGGGGCATTTATAGCAACATGGATGGAACTAAAAGGAATTATACTCAGTGAAACAAGTCAGAAGGCAAGAGAAAAATATCGGATGGCTTCACTATTAGGAGGAATATGAAAGAGCAACAACAACAACAACAACAACAACAAATAAGCTCAAGGAAATGGGCAATTGTAACCAAAAGCAAACAAAAAAACTTAATAAGACCAAAAAGCCGGGATAAACCAAAGGGACCATGGGGAGGGGGGAGGGGAAAGAAGGGAGGGCAAAGATGGGGATGAGGGCAGAAAGAATACAAGGGACTAAGGTGATGGTGCACAGGTGGAATGGTGGTGGGTACTCCCTGGGGAATACAAATGATGTCAAATATAATTAAATAAATAAATAAATAAATAAAGATGGTGCATGTTGGATCTTGCCAAACTGTATTTAAACATGTTTGCTTCAATTCCAACAGCAATATATGAGTGTTACAGTTGCTCAACACTTAACACTATCATCCATTTTCATTTTAGCCATTCTGATGTGTATTGTGATAATGTATGATGGTTGAACTGACATCTTCAGTGAGTAATAAGGTGGAGCCTCATTTTATATAATACTGGCCACTCTGACATCCACTTTTGTAAAGAACTTGAAATACACAGCTCAGTATCAAGATATAAAACTGTTCAAGTTTTTGCCTATTTAAAAAAATTGACTTATCTTTTAGTTGTTTTCTATATGTGTATTGAATATATATCAAATATCTCAAATATTTTCTACTTCTCAACTTTGTTTCTTACATTTGCAGTTTCATTATGAGGTGTTTTGGTAAACAGTTCTTAATTTCATTGAAGCCCAATTTATCAATTTATTTTTATGACTATTGTTTGTTTTGTTGTGTCCTATTTTGGAATCTTTATCTACTCAATGGTCATGAAAATACATTTATAAATTGGCTTTTGGAAATCTTTTTGTCTTACTTTCCATATTTAGGCCTATAATATATCTGGATTATGTCTTTTTTTTCTTTTTACTACATTCAAACAGTTGTCCTTTTTTTGGGGGGGGGAACCCCAAGAAAGGTGGGACATAGATCCTAAGAGACAGATGTTTCTTTTATCAGTTTTCCTATAGCTGCCACATGTGCAAACCAGGCTTAGCCAATCAGATGATGCTGCCTGAGCTGAGGTGATATTGAGTGCCACAAAGCATAGAGAGAATCAGAGAGTTCGCTGTTCTGAGGGAACCAAAGAGCCATAAACACAAGAGTGAGTGTTTAGCGCAGGACAATCCAATGACACAAAGATGGCTGGCTATGAATGGGGGCACCAGATGGTATTTTTAGCAGATTCTTCAGTGTGGCCTTGGTTGCCAATTTTTAAAGTATAGTTCTCCAACCTCCCTTTAGATGTTGTAGTTTACCCAATGCCATTCCAATAAAATCCACTTTGTTTTTGCTCAAGTTGCTTGGATTTTATTTGTTACCAAGAACTTTTTCTGGTGAAAACAGTAAATTCAAACTCCATATGATGAAACAGTCAAGAAGACTACATACCCTTCAGATGCTAGAGTTCTACATATCTTCAGTTATTGGGATTAAAGCATTTCCCAAACATTTCTCTAGGTCTCTTTGTTGGTGAAGACAGCTAAAAGGAATCCTGTCCAATAGGTGGTGAGTGTGAAGGCTATTGAGGCAGACAAATGGCCTCTGAAGGACCAGTTCATGGGATTTGATCCACAAGAGACAGTGGCTAATTTGGAAGACAAACCCTAAATCCTTACTCCATCCCCAGCCATCACCAGGGGCTGTAGCAGACATTTTGCTGCACCCATTCTCCCTGAAGAGGAGAATGGCAACATAAAATTCTTTAAGTGATGAACTACATTTAAAAAATAATGGAAAATTCCAAATGGTGTGGAAATTATGCCTTAATTAGAAGCTCATTTTTAAACTTTCTCTTTATAAAGGAGGACTTCAAAGTATTGATATTAAGCAGGAGAGGGTAAAGAGCCTTCTGGAGGAAATAAACATCCCTGGAGCTATGGAATGATCCTTTGTAGCCTGGGATGTGACGTAGACAAAACACCATTCTTTGCAAATGCCCAAATTGTTTATGACCTTCTCTAGTATAGACCCTTTATATTGCCCTTGTTTTCCTGTCACCTCTTAAGGAAAGATTTCGGTCTCCTCTCCAGATCCTTCTGTACCCTCAGTCTCTCTCTCTCTCTCCCTCCCTCTCTCTCCCTCTCTCCCTCCCTCTCTCTCCCTCTCTCCCCCCCCTCTCCCTGCCTCTCCCTCTCTCTCTCCCTCTCCCTCTCCTTCTCCCTCTCCTTTTCTCTCCCCCTTTCCCCCCTTCAATCCCTATGCCTCCTCTCCCTTTGATTCCTTTATTGCTCTGGGTTGGTCCCTCTTACAGCACTCAGCACACAATTCTATATTCACTGACTTACTGTGTTCCTATCCATTAATCTGTGAATTTCTTAAGTGGGAATCACATGTTGTTTAGTTCTTTGGTTCCAGGTCTTGACTCAGAGGAAGAAATTATTATTTGTTAAGCAAAAGACTAAATACACAAGTTAATGAAGTAATTCAGTCAACTGTCTACATTCAAACTTACCTAAAGTGACCAAATAATGCATTCTCTTCACTGTGACCCTATTAAGAGTGAAAAGGGGTGGTCATTGGACAGGATGCCAGGAAGACTTGCATGGTCCAGGACTATCTCTGAGTAGGTTGGGGAAGATGGTGACTCTAGGGGAAAGATGGTGACCTTAGCTTTAGCCATTCTTACCCAGCCTGGTTTTCTCTCCTCTGTCACTGTGTAACGACAGTGGACCACTAGCACTACCTCAGATTGTTTCTGACAGATGAAGGCTATGTCTTTGTCTTTGGTATTGAACATTCTGGGGAGTGAGGCAGACTGACACTTCGGTCAGAGATCAAAAGCAGAGAACAATTGGAGGGTCATTCTCATTTATCTACAGTGGGAAAACAAAGCCATAGTACAGGATGAGATCTAAAAGACAACAAGTTGGCTAAGATGGCAGTGGCTCAAATTCAGAAACCTGGATATAATCCCACTTGGAGGAGATAAATAAAATCTGAGTCACTAGGTTCTGATTTGTTTTACATGTTATCAAGTTTAATCCCCTCTGACATTCTGTGTGATAGGGTGTCATGTTATTCCTATTTTATGAATGAGAAAACTGAGGCACAGAATTGAAGTGACAGTGTCCTAGGTCATAAAGTCAGAAAGTTGCAAGACAAGGATTCAAAGTGAGTTTCACCTGACTCTGATCTAAGGTCTATAGTACTATCTGGGAAGAAATGCAAGGAAGGGCAAAGAACTAGTATGAAGGAGACTTTCAACACTGTCAAATGCTCTGACAAGTCAAGGACAACAGAAGACTAAAATGGTCATTGCATCTCACAAATGAAAAATGAATCATGACTTTTCAATGGTCATATCACAGGAGATTAATAGACTGAGTTGATGGGGAGCAAATTGAAGAAATTTAATAAAAGATAATCACAGGATTATAACTTCATAAAAGACTATATATTTATAAGTATATATGTGTATATAGGGATATATGTATGTCTATAAAATTTCACTTAATACCTAGCGGTATTACGATGACATGATTTTGTTGAATAAGTCTTAGATAATCTTTTCCTGTAATGCATAAACAAACTGGAAAATGCAATGAAAAGGAGTAAACTATGAACCTTATGAAGACAAAGTCATGTCTTCATCACCATTATATTCTGAATTTAGCATTATATCCTGATATTTGATGAATTAATAAATGAAAAATGAATAAATTAGATATAAACTAAGGAGTACACTGAAATCAAGGCAAGAGAAATTATGCATATCTACTTCTTGTTCTTTATGAATAGTGTATCTATTTCTACCACTGTTAACTATTTACCAAAGGACAGAGAGCCATTTCTGTAGTTTTACTCAGGATCCTGTTACTTCACTAGTGCCAATAAATACAATATTTCATCTTTTATACTCTTTCTCAAATCCTTTACTTACCTACCATTATCCTTTTCTTTCTTAAATTAACTCCTTCCTTGATTTCCAGACCTTTCCACATGGATAAATCCATCTTTCTGCTTATCTACACTTTTGTCAGGAAACATTTTCAAGACTAAATTACAACAGGAAATTAAGGATCCCTGAAAGATGCAGTAACGAACAGTGATGATTTACCTCCCTTTTGAGATAAATCACCTTTTTATATCAGGCACTTAACAATAGAAAAGTCACAGAAGGGACAATTATTCTATGAATTTGGTGTTGGGTCTCAAACAAGCCCACAGAAATGGAAGATCTTAAATATAGTCCAGCAACAATGAGTGAGAGGAAATTGATAGAAACTAACTAAGATAACACATGCCTAGAATCAATAAAAGGGCAGCAGGAATTAAACAACTAAGCTGATAAAGGACAGAGCACCAGGGAGTCTGGATTTTGAAAAACAACAACAACAACAACAACCAAAAAAAACCCAGAAAACCTCTAGGGAATGTAGCGGAATGTTGAAAGATACTCTGTGGATCGTTTTCCTAGTAATAAGTAATTCACTGTAGTTTGTACACAAATCTCTGTGGACCACGTCTGCTCTTCCCATGCTAAGCCTCACCAACAAGACACTGTTTATATATTATTTATCAATTTGTCATTTAGATAATGTTTTCAGATAAACACAAAAATATTTTTAAGAAATTAAAGGTCAGCACCCATTCCTCTAGATGGAAAAGAAGGTCTTCAATAAGTAAAGTCATGAGGGGCTTCTGGGTACACCCATAAATTCTCTGTCCCCAGTTCTTCTTCCAAGACAGTCAAACTCCTCCCCAGTCAGAGTGCTGCATGAATTTACAGAATGTTTAATCTTCCCAGGAACATATTTGTCTACCCACCTCCCACTTTTTCCCACCAATAGAACAGAAGGGCAAATGACAGAGAAATTTTTTTTTCTCTTAAAAATAGAAGCCTTTAACTACACGCAAGTGAAAAAATACATACCATCACTTATTACAAGGGAAATACAAATCAAAACACGAGATCTCACTCACTCATTGTGAGAATGGCCTATATTTAAAAGATAGAAAACAACAAATGTTGGCAAGGATGTGGGGAAAAAGGAATACTCGTCCACTGTAGGAGGGAATATAATTTGGTGCAACGTCTATTAAAAATGGTATGGTAATTCTTTAAAAAAGATAAAAATGGAAATACCATATGACCCATCAGCATCAAAGAAGTTTGAAAACACTAAGTATTTACTCAAAGAATATGAAAACACTAATATGAAAAGACTCAAGCCAACCCTATGTTCATCGCCGCGGTGTTCCCAATAGCCAAGTTATGGACTGACCAAAATGCCTATTGACAGATGACTGGGTCAAGAAATTGTGGACTATATGACCAACGGAATATTACTTACCTATTTAAAAAGATGAAATAGTGCCTGTTAGAACAAAATGGGTCTTAAGGTGATTATGCCAAGTGAAATAGTTCAGTAAGTAAAAGACAGTTACTGGCTGATTTCACTGATTTGTGGAATATAAATAACCAAAGAAAACAAACTGACAAAAAAAATAAATAAATTTTAGACAGTGAAGAATATACTGGTTACCAGCAGGTGTAGGGCATGGAGAAGAAAATGTGATAGCGTATTGTCCTGGAGCTTTTATGGAGGCTGAGTGAAGCATGTGCACACTATGTAAGTGTGAATTTTTATTCCCTAAACTATAATTAAATAGACAATTGGGAAATTAATAAATTTGGGGGAAAAACAGGCAAGTCTTTGGCGATGAATGTGCTCTCAGAGTATTTTGAGTGTAAAAGCAAAATAGTGTTGTTTATACCATACAAATTATTACTGGCCATAATTAACTAAGGAGGGGAATGCTGTCATTTAGATGCAATGCAATGTGGTTGTTCTAATTTGAGCTCTAATAATCCAACATCTGGGTTTAAAACCAATACCTGGGAATGAAAAACAAGGATAATTGCTTTCTTTTTGCTGTTACAACAGAGCATCATCTGACAGGTGCATCAGAGGATGATTCCACTCTAAGACATATCCATTGTTTGAATTCCTATTTTTTTTTATTTATTGAGACCCAGATTCTCAGTGACTGCATGTAAATTTGTAAATTGTTGTCAGCAGAGGTGCAAATAATTTATGTTTTATAGAGAACAGCAAAGATTAGTTTTATTGTCCTATCAAAAACAGTTTTGACTCCAAATTAGTAAACTTACTTTACTATGCCTTTCCCAGCTGATTATGTACATATTTGTTCTCCAGATGCTCTTTGAAATACCTTTACCATACTTTTGGTGCCCTAATTAACAAATCAGATTTTGATGTATACCTGCTTTATATTTTATGCTTTTAAGAGTTAAGAATATTTTGACTATCTTTTTTTGAAAATATAATTTGAGTTTAGCTGTGTAACTTTGGGTAAGTTAAAATCTATATGTTTTGGTTTCCATGCCTATAAAATATGTATATTCTCAAAGTCTACCTCAGAGACCATTACAATAATTATACTGGTTAATAGTTTGAAACATGCTTAGAAGAAAATAATTACAATATGAGATTTTGTTAAAAAATATTTATTTTTTTTCTGTTATGATACAACATTTAATGAGTCCAATAACTGATACATATGAAATAACTACAGATAATGGGTCACAATTAAATATCACTTTTAGGAATATGGATGAGCAGATTCTGCCAGGATCTGTACTATATCTGTGCCAGTGCCTCTGTGA
This sequence comes from Galemys pyrenaicus, assembly GCA_019455555.1. Taxonomy (NCBI): domain Eukaryota; kingdom Metazoa; phylum Chordata; class Mammalia; order Eulipotyphla; family Talpidae; genus Galemys; species Galemys pyrenaicus. The sequence continues at coordinate 24,028,151 of JAGFMF010011830.1, read as the reverse complement.
TAGATCTCTAACAAATTTATACATAATTCTGTTTACTGTAGTATTTTTTTGTTAAAAATATTTAAATAAAAGACTTTAAGAATTTTTGAACATTCAGAATAAGTCACTGTATGGGACATTTATCCCCTTCTATTCCCACATCTCTGTCACTACTCACCTGAAGTGGAGATCTGAGTGATTCTAAAATGAGGATGGAGAAGTTAGCAGGTGTGGGAAAGACCCAGATTTCAATGAGGATGGGAAATATATGTCTAAGCTGTCTGAGTTTCTTTGTCTACCATGAAGTCTGTTCAGATCAAGGGTTTGTTACAGGTTTTTCTGATAAGGAAGGAAACAGCTCATTTTTAGAGTGGAAATTATGTAACTTTTTAATTTTGGGAAGAGATCAATGATGCACCATTTACTGAATTTACCCAAGTGCACACACATCAATTATAGCAGAGGTGAGTGTGAATTTTGATCCAGTTGAACAACACCGCTATGCTTCAGGCCTGCCCAAACTATCAGTAATTAAAAACGATAGAGGAGGGGACAATGGTGAACAGGAGAGAAAGAAGGAAGATGGGAAAGTAAAATAAGTAAACTTCTTCAGTTTTTTTAGTTTGTTATTTTGCCAAAGGATGAATTTGATGGCTACAACCCAGCTTGGATCCTATTGGGGCCACTAATATTATTTCAGATGATACTTTATTTAAAATATTTATATAAACATCCAGCATTTGTGAACACCAACTAACATCAGGCACCTTAACAACTACAACAGTTAATGACAGCAAACACATGTAGTGTTTACTGTGTGCTGGGCATTAAATGTTTTATATTATATGACTTAACTTAATCCTCCCAAAACCTCCATAACGATGTCATTCTTAATGATGAGAAAACTGGGCCACAGAAAGGTAAAATTACTTGCCTATAATCAATCAAACAGTAAGTAATGGAGCTTGGATTCAAGCCTAAGCATTCTGGCAGTAGAGTCTCTGCTCTATATTATGATTGGTATGGTCCAGAAACAGCTTTCCTCTTTTTGCACCACCTCTCAATTACTTCATATGAAGACTTCTTTCTGAGTCTTTGGGTAACATCACAGGCAGATTCCACAGCTTGCTAGTCACTTCCACATATTAAAATTCTTATTTTCTGGTATTAAAAGCTCCAGACCAAATTAGTTGAGCCTCTTGATGGTACTATACAATAACTGTAATACAACACTTCTTTGGAAAATTCAAACCTGAATCAGATCAAGCCTCTAGCTCTAGCTATCAGTTTACAAAGAAATGTGCTAAGTGACACTGGGAATTCATAGGAAAATTCATAGCATGAATTTGACTCAGTTTCTTTAACAGTTAAATTTTGGGGTGGGGAAACTAAAGGGATTAAAATATCTTACAAGACTATTAGGTGTTGAATTGTGTCTCCCCCCCAAAAAAAGGGAAATGGAATTTCTAATCTCTAGGAGTTGAGCAATAGGGGTTTTTGATTATATAATCAAGTTAAGATGAGATCTTATTGTGGACCCTAAAATGATTGCACCCTCATAAAAAGAGACAAGAAAAAACACAAACAGAAGGTAGACAGAAGGTATAGGCAGAAGCTGAAGTTAAACTTCCAAAGACAAGAAACACCTGTGGCTATCAGAATCGGGAAGAGTCAAAGAAGGGGGGATGAGAGGATTCACCAGAAAAGATGGATCTACTAAAACACACTGTTGAGGGGAGCAACAGTTGAGACAGGAGAGGTCTGCTGCAGCATGTGGGTCACTTCCCTGGCCAGGGATCGAACTCGATCTGCAGTGGCTATAGAAGCCCCACAGTGTGCACTCAACCACATACACCACCAGGGCCCCCCCCCAAAAAAAAATTCAGTCCTTATATCTCAGAAAGACACATTTGAAAATTTTATAATATGAAATGCAATGATGTCTAGGATTTGCTTCAAAACATACAGGAGGTGGGAGTGTTCAGGATTATAAATAGAGCAAGACTGACCACACATTGGTAATTACTGAAACTGAATAGGTGCTTGGGAGTTTATTATATGTACTATTCATTCTACTTTTGTATATGTTTGAAGTTTGCCACAATTAAAACTTAGAGCACAATTTAAATAAAACCATTGGTGTCATTTAAATGCCATTTCAATCATATCTTTGATTCTCCCTTCCTGCCCCTACTTCCAAGGTCAGATCTAATCTCTGTGATAAAAAAAAAATGGAGATAGTAATGTATGATATTTTTTATTCTTGTTTGATTCTCCATCTTCTTAGCTTCCTAGGGGTCAGATTGGGGAGGAGGAATTAGAGAATAAATAGATAAATAACTTTCTGATGTGGGTGGATTATTAGTAAATCTCTTTGTTGTAGATGTCCTGGTCCATGCAGAAGCCCAAATCCATCCCTCTCTTTCACAAGTGCCCAACATGCAGGAGGACTGTGTACAGTCTCATTTCCTAACAGCTAGACTTGTTCTCTTTAGCTGACCTCTTGCAAACATCCTAACTCTTGCTTTAATGATAAAGACCCAGTGTGTTCAACAAATTCTCTTTCAGAAAATAATTTCTTTGCTTTCATCTTTCCAGAGCAACTCCTGCCTGCTCACCAATGTGGCATCTCCTTTGCCCAAAAGGAAGCTCACTAACCCTTGGTGATCGAGTGATGTGAAAGGCAATTCCTCAGCTTTCCTCTCTCCAACCTTCTCTTTATTTCTCCAGGCTGCTCCTTCCAGGCCCCTGTAACATCCAGCGACAGATCAACTGGTGGAACTTGTATTTGAACCCGAGGTGCCTGACTTCAAAACTGTTATCTTTTGCAGATTGCCTCAAAATGTTCTGTATCACAAATAAAATCAATCAAAATGTTTTTTTTTTTCATTCTGAAGATAAAATATTGGCTACTCCCCAAAGAGCTGCCTAGCACTGCTATGAGTCCTGTTACCAGAGAGATACAGCATCCACAGTCAAACTGTCAAATTGCTGGAATAAAAACAAACAAACAAAATATTATCTGCCAAGGAATACAGCAGCAGATTAAGGACACTCGTTTCTGTTCTTTTCACAGCATCTGTATGAGCAAGATACTGAGACTATTAACCTTCATTCTGCAAACATCCATCTGGAAAGTTGCCTCATTTTTGTTCTAGTTCTCTCCCTTTGCCTCCCATACATATGTCTAGTGACTTGTCAGCGGGGTCTTCAGAAACTAGGAAAAACTCTCCCAGGAGAAAAAGAGGTTATGATCTCCATGTTTCCATTACAGTGATTTGGAATACCTGTGCCGTAGAACAAGAAGTTCTCAAATCTTGCTCCCCCAAACAGTGGAAGTCCACGCATTCCCACTGTTGCCCTTTCTCCTCACCAATTCGTCCCAGAAAACCTCTGTAAGCTTCCCACCTCTGAACTTCCAAACTTACTACAATACCTTTGACCCCCAAACTATTTTTCTGCCATCATGCCCTTTGTAACTGGAACCAACCACATTATTTATGGGTTCTGTTGTAAAATTAAAATGTAAGCCCCTTATTCAAAAGCTGCTAGGAACTTCAAGACAGTGAACAACAGAGCATTAAACCAAGTTTGAGAGCCCGTGTAACTTTAAGACCGCTGACCATTCCATTTTTGGAGATTATTGTCTTCTCACCACTCTCCCCCACCTGACTAGAGGGTAGAAAATGTGCTTTTAATCACTTTTGTATCCTGTGTTAGCTTGAGTCAATACCCAAGAGGCTTTTGGTAAGGATTAAATGACTGAGTAAAAGAACAGTCATTTCTTGACCAGAGAGACCAGAGAACTGGTCTCTCTGGAACTCTGATACTTCACTCTGCCTTTGGAGAAGGGAAGGAGCATAGAAGCCCATTTGGAAGTTTCTGAGGAAGGAAGCCTACTGGGTTAGAAGAAGCATGAAGCTGGTTCTGGGTACTAACATTCACCAGTCATTCAAGGTAGAAACCAAGAGTTCTACTTGCTTTCCCTACCCTCCATTTTTACTCTTACAAATAATAAAATACCTTACTCTGTAAATCCTAACTTATTAAAAGTGCTCAATTCTGGCTCCTTTCTGTGCTCACTGTCACCACCTGACTTCAGGCCTGGATCACTTTTTTACTTGGTATATTAGAGTAAGCCGCTGAGCTGCTGTAACAGAGAAATTCAACAATGCAGTGGTCAGAGTTTGAAAACAGATTTGTCTCACTCCAAAGCACAGGTTCTTAACACATAGTGGTATTTGCTAAGAAGTTGAAGTTCTTAAAAGCAGGAATAGAAAATTTTATTTTCTATATGACTCCTCTGGATGCACCCCTAGGGTACAGAGTGGCTGTAATCCCAGTGTATCCATTATAATTGCCCAGGGGGCCCACATTCTCTTGCACCACAAAAAAATCACTTAATTTCTTAATTTAATAAACTCAAAGTGAGAAAAGGAGAGGTAGTAACTTATTGGTTGCCATAACTGTAGAGTCTAAAGGATAACTATTTTCAGGCACAGATAGCTCCAGGAACAGATCACCAGGGAGCTTTTCTGCTTCTCTTTGTTGTCGTTGGCCTCATTCCCTCCTGTTGCGCTGGCTTTCTTCAGGCAGTAGGGAACATGAAACCCAAGTAGCTCCGCACACGTGATCCTAAAACCTTAGCCTCAGCTTCTCAGTCCTGGGTACTTGATCTAACCAGTGTCAGGAGTTGATGAGTTTCAGGGAATGAAGCCAATTGTTCCATTGACAAGACCTTCAGAGAATCACCAGGATGTCAGTGTATTAATTTACAGTTTGAGATTCCCAGTCTGGAGTCACATGCCTTGCAGCAGTTATAGGTCATATCCACTTCTCTGAGCACTGGTTCCTAAAACTCTCGTGTAGGCCAAGTATATTTCCCAAGTAGACTCCCCCACATAATGCCGGGCTTATTTCCATGCAGGCTGCTTCCATTCTCTGAAGACAAGGTAAACTTGCAGTATCAGAAAACTTGTGACATTGTCACTTGTTTATTCATTCAATGTTTATGGAAAACCTATGGCATAAGACTCTGTACTCTAGTTGCACACAATGGAGTGGGGGAAACTAACAAGAAGAAAACAGACTGATATAGAGCAAGTAAAAGAATTACTAACGTTAAGTACAAGATACAGTGGGGGAATGCCCAATATGATGACGTCATGGACTGTTCTAAGTCTTAGTTATACATCACTGGATGTTCATCTGTTCCCTTATGAGAATGTAAACTTTCATTTTTTTAAAATATTTTTTATTTATTTATGCATACAAGAGGAGCTGGGGTATAGGCCAGAGTCATGGGAGGTGAGACGATTCACCAGAGTGGGGGACAGAACAGGTAGATTGACTGAAACACACTGCTGAGGGGAACAGCAGGCAAGCAGGAGAGTTCTGCCATGCCATATGGGTCCCCTCCCTGGCCAGACATCGAACTGGCACTGCTGTGTAGCAGATGCTTCATAGTGCAGCACGCAACCCACTGCGCCACCAGGGAGGCCCCAAGAATGTAAATTTTTATAAGGAAGGGATTATGCACTCTGTGTCCCTAGCATGTGATACTCAATATGGAAATAGTAAATGCTTGATCCAAATCAATGAAGGTAAGAATATAAGATGGAAGTGTTCTTTTTCACATTTCTTAAATACCCACTAAGTTCAAGGCTCTCTGATGAATGGGAGGGAAACAAAGATGATTAACTTCCTTTTCTGGATTCTTGGGTAGTCAGTTCAGATTTTTTAAAGAACAGACACATTGCATCTAAAGACCAAGAGCTCCCTCCTATTGATTCCTAGAACAGAGTCTAAGCCAATAAACTCTTTACCCTTGGCTCTGCCCTGTAACTGAATATAAAAATAATTCTTTAGTTATTATGCTCTAATCAGAGTAATTTCCATACAAGAGAGTGGATTGAGTTTGTTTCCTAATTGTAACATTTGTAAAATTCAATGACAACTCCACTTATTAATAGTCATTAGTGGTCTATAAATAAAGCACAATTCTTAAGATACAGAAATCAAGCTATGAGCTTGTTTGAAATGTAAACAAGATATTCATGAATTTGCTAATTGCAATTCCCTGTTTGGCCTTTGGCCAAACTTCATTCCCTGGAAGTGGCCACTGATTGAAATGTTATGTGTCATCTGGTGATGAGTCTTGGGGAGTCAGCAGCTAAGATTTGTGAGTTTATAACTCAGAAACTTTCTTTGACCCATTACTCAAAGATGTATTGGGTTCCTGTAGTGCTTGGGTCTGTGGGTAATCCAAATACAAATACAGCACAGGTCTAGTCAGGTAAGAATCTAAATTCTGCTCTTGGATGTGGAAACAGATATTAGCAATGCCCAGCAGAATATGGGGGTGGTCTAGGGAGTTCTATAGGACTGAAGGGTAAAAGGTCAAGAAGATACCATCTGGAGAGGGTAACATCTGAGAGAGGATGGATATGATTTTGTTGGTAGTTGTATGGAAATACATTCTAAGTAGAGGAAAAAGTCAAGATTAATAGCTTAGAGAATAAAAATTGAACACTATAAAATATTCCAACTTACAGTTAGCATATTTTTACATAAATGTCCACATTTCTCACTTCTTATGTGATGACAGGAGATCCAACTACACTAAAGCCCCCATTTCTTCTGGCAATAGTCATCTGAATCTGGGCTTCAAAATTCTCCAGAGATACTAATCATTGGGACTCAGGATTGAGAGAAATTAGAATTTCTGGAAATTCTCAGAAATCCCCCCTAAATTTTAAGTTATTCTTAAAATATATGCAAAATTTTTCATACTCATTACTTACTACCACGGATATTTTAAAACATTTCATTTAATAAATAGCAAATTTTGGGGCCTCCCTGGTGGCGCAGCGGGTTGAGTGCTGCACTGTGAATCCTCCTTGGCGCTCAACAACGCGAGTTCCATCCCTGGCCAGGGAGGGGACCAACATGGTGCAGCAGACCTCTCCTGCCTCACCCCTGCTCCCCTCAGCAGTGTACTTCAGTTGATCTGCCCGTTCTGCTTCCCACTCTGTCTCTGGTGACTCCTCTCACCTCCCCCAACTCTGGCCTTGTATGACCCAGCTCTTGTATGTATAAATAAATAAATCTTAAAAATAAATAAATAGCAAATGTTACCCAGCAGTGTTTAAAAATAAGTGTAGGTCATAGAAAATTCTAGAAAAGACCAGGGAACATGATTGGTAGTAATCACATAAATCTAGGAAGATTACTAACACTGCACAGACCCATAAGTCAAAACTGCCAAGTTAAGGACTGACTTTGCCTCCAACTTGTTCTTTTTTAGAATGCCATTCACAGGATATAAATTCAGTATTTATTTTATTTGTGAAATTGACTCACTGTAAGTAGCAGACAGATCCACAAGCATACAATTAACCTCAATTTCACCTGTCAACATTTCCTACTCATTTCCAACTTGAAATCTGCAGTTTCCTTTGAATCAGTTATGTGTCTCCCTATTGATTGTTAAACATACATAAACTCTTTCTGAAGAATTGCAATTATTTTTCTTATTTTCCTGCTCTTGCTCTTGACAGTTTTTTTTTTTTTCCATGTCATTCAGGATTCAGAGAAACATAGGTTTTAAAAGAAATGATAAGGAAGAATACCTGCATGCAGAGACTGGCTGGACCTGAGTCCTGAGTAGCAGCTACCCCCTTGACATTGGATGTGGGTTGTCTAATTCTTCAGAATCCACAAAAAATAGCTTTTTTTTCCCTACTAAATTGAAACCAAGCATTTGATACCATTTATCCTTCTTCGCTTATATGATCTGCCTCTTCCATGAATGTACTTCAGTTCTGCTTCTGGAATTAGGAGAATGAAGCTCAGGGACATTTGAGGGACACCAGTGAAGAGTAGCTGCTTTGAGTCAGGAGAGGATATATCCTGGGAAATGTTGGAATATCATTACCTGTTAAGCTAAGCTGCATTATCTAATGGGAAGCCCTCAAAGGTTTTAAGGAAGCCATGTTTTAGGAAAATCAGTTTGTCTGAGATGGCATACTCTAAGAATTTAAATCTAGAGTGTCTAAGATATCCAACTTGTCCAAGAATTAGGAAACAGGGAAAGGAATGCCAAGGCCATGGGAGAACAAAGGTTAAATTACCCAGGGTCCCACTCAAATCTATGTTCACAGGCAGAACGACAAGCAAGATGTTCTGCTGTCTTCCAAACCTCTGTCCCTTTATCAAACTCTCAACTTCCAGTTGAGACTACCTTCTTACCTGTCAACCTTCAAAAGAGAGGGAAATTTCATTTCAGAAAAAAAAAAAAAAAAAAAAAGATTCCTGAAAATTGTGTTGTTCTTTCTCAACATGATCCATGTTCCAGCCAGGGGAAATGATAGATTCTCTGCCCACTGTAAGGAGTTGCCTCATTTAGATTTTGTATAAAACTTCAACCATTGTGTTGCCCCCCAGACTACATCACCCAGGCCCACAGTGTATACCTTCCGCCAGGGCTGCCCAGCATCAATCACACCCTCTCAGAGCACTCCCTCACTCTCCCAGCCAAGTAATTCAAGTCCTCACATAACCCAAGCTGCAGCTGCCCATTACCTGGGAGACTTAATAAGAAATTCACCTTCCCTCTCTGGCACAAATGAATTCCAGTCAGTTCATTCTCACAGGAAATAAATTTTAAAATGGAAATTAAACAAAACAATTGCTAGGAAAGGTAATAACGTGTCGCTCCTGAATTCCGCCTCTGAGAGGAATATATTACCATTCCCAAGATCCCAACCCACTCAGAGAACCCCCTCTGGACACTAGGGCTTTGCAATGCTTGGGATGGGTAGGCCCCGTTGTTCTCATGTCCAGTCAAACTGTTAAATGTATCTCAAAACCTTATACCTTTTCCTCAAAATGCACACATTACACATAGGGAGAGGTCCTGTGTACTCACTTTGGAATTCGCTGTGGCCTGAATTTGCAATGCCTTTGTCCCCCCGACTGTTTCCAACACCAATCAAGACACTGCGCACTGGAACATAGTGATTAAGAGACAGGCTTGTGGTGGATACAGGCTCTTCCATTTACTACCTGTGTGACCTTGGGCAAATTACTTCAACTCTCTAAGCTTTGGTTCCTTATCTGTAAAATAGGATGAAAAAAAAACCTTGCCTCATAGGATTACCGTGAAAGCAAATAAATTAATGCTCGCAAAACCCAGTGCCTCACAGATCATAAGTGCTCAATAAATGTCAACTTTTATTATTATCCTATTTTTTAAAGGTCTTCAGGGGTAAGATAGATATTCTACAACCTAAAGCGGGTCCCACGTGATTTATTGTTTAGAAGTCTATAGTCTGTTAAATGTGCAATGTGTTTCTTTAAAAGGCATTTTATCTGTAAGCAAAACTTGCAGAGTTACAAATCTGAGTCAGGAGTTGGGTAACAAAATTGAGCAGAGCTGTTTGTTGCATAGTTTAGATCCCATTGATGAAGAAAATCACAAAATTTTGAATTGAAACATTACTACAGGTAGTTCCAGACTGCACACGTGCTACTACGCATGTGCTTCTATTCTGCTGAAGGAGAAAACCAGAGATAGTGCTTATAAAAAGAAACATAACTATAGTAAAATGAATAGCATGAAGTTAAGAAGGCTACATAGATCTTTTTTAATCAAAAAGAGGGTAATTAACGAATATTAAAGTGGTAGAAAACTCATAAGGAATGAGAATGCCAAACTCCCCATTATGTTCCAAAGTGCCTATGAATATTTTATTCCATGAGTAAGTTTCAACATGAATCAAGTTTACTTTCCACCTAACTTTGGGAGACATAATGAGAGTTAGTTTTAAATAAAAACTAGATGAAAACTTTGACATTTTATATTTGTATAGCTCCATCTTATAAAGGAATACTACATAGTCAATAAAAATGATGCTGCTCTATTGGTAGGATGTACATAAAATTAATCTGGAGGGCAAGTCAACAATGCATTTAAATATTTAATATTTAGATATATATTTTAAATCCTTATAAATTCACAGACCATTTGATAAAAGAATTTTATCTTTATTGCTTAACTTTTAAGTTTTAATAATCTTGATGGTATAAAGAGAGCAGTGCAGGGGCCTCCCTGGGGGTTCAAGGGATTAAGGCACAATACTTTGAAGCTATCTGCAGTCACTGCAGCTTGAGTTTGGTCCCCAGTCAGGGAGGTGACCCACATGGCACAACAGACCTCTCCTGTCTTGCCCGTTGCTCCCCTCAACAGTGTGTTTCAGTGGATCTGCCTGTTCTGCTCCCCACTCTGTCTCTGGTAACTCTTCTATTCCATCCCACACATCTGGCCTGTACCACAGTTCTTATATGCATAAATAAATAAATTCTTTTAAAAAAAGAGAAAGCAGTGCAATGATATCAAGACATTCATTAGTATGTTGTTCATAGTAGCTGAAATTTATGTTGAAGTTAGCTGTGAACTCCTTTGCTCTACAGAAATGTGCTTTTATTGCTGCTATAATTTGCAAAATTTTCTCTAGTCATGTCTTTTTAAAAAAATTCTTTATTTATATATATTTGACATCAGGTGTATGTCAAATACACATGATATCCACCACCAATTTCTATCAGCAATTCCCCCGTGCACCATCACCTTAGTCCTTTGTGCTTCTAGTCATGTCTTATCTTTGTGTGCTCTCCCTCAGTTTCATTAGGTGCCAAGAAAGTAGGAATTTTAGCACAGTGTTTAAAAACTCAAGCAGAGATCTGATAGCCAAGGGTTTGAATCCCAGGCTGTTATGCATACCATCTGGTATATGTTCCTCAACTTCTGAATTTCTTCACTTGCAAAATGAGAATGATAATACCTACCCAATAAGTTTATGAATATTAAATGTGTTAATCTAATATCAGTTATGTGGATTTGTGCCTAATATTTATTATGCTTATATAATGTTCAGTATGCTCTCAAACAATGTTAACTAGAGCCCATATTTCTGGCATGATCAGACCAAGCACATTTGGACTCTAAATTCCACAGTCCTTAATTAACACTTGTGAAATAACATGTGAAATCACAAGGAACATAAGCACAGACAGACTCGCTCCCCTTTAACTACAACCCTGACTGTCTTCAGTTTTTAAACATATGAGTTAGAATTGGTGAACTTAACAGTAAGTCAAATATGACCCTTCCTCCAACCAACATCCTTTTTATTATGGAGCTCAACCTTCAGAACAACCACAACAACCACAGACCTTCTTCAGACTCCAAAGATCCAGGCCTGGAGTCTGCAAACTATGAACAACCAAGGGTAGCATGGTCAGATTATCTCTTCCAAGAACCTTCTGCTGGACCAAATTCTAGAAATAAGCATCACTCTTTTAGAGCAGGGGCCCAAAATCCACATTTTCCACCAGAATCCGTCCTGCTCATTCAATCCAGGCTATTTAAAAATTTACTACATTGATTGCCAATAATTAGTTGGTTGGCCAGTTTCACATTAAAATTTCAGAGTTCTCTTGAAGGATCAGGAGTCACCATACCAGGTCTACATTCCCAAAAGTCTGTGATCACTGGAAACTGGGGAGCAGCTGCCCCCTTCAGGCAGGGCATGGGATCACTAGTTTGCTACAATGTCTCACAACACACTTACTTCACTCATTTAAATTCCAGGGCTGTGGTGGGGACGGGGGTGCTTTATAGGCATTTAGTTTTCTGACCATGCACCCTGCTCCATTACTGAACAGTGTGTGTGTGTGTGTTTGTGTGTGTGTATGTTGTCATCTATGTTGGCTGGGAATTCGTGGACTGGTAGGAATCTCTTAGGAGTCAGGAATGTCTTAAAAGATGGAGGAGGACTTTAACAGAACGGCTAGAAGTGTGTACAGGTCAGCAGGATGTTAGGGGCTGCAGGGTTTCTGAATGCTATTTACAGGCTCTGCCTTGTGGCCACGCCAGAGGTAGTCCCATGGGTCTGGTTAGAAGTTGCAGAATTCCTGCACTGTCCCCTGTCAGCAAAGTGCTGAGACAACAAACTTAACCTCTCTGTCCAGCATGAGCCTATCAGCTGTGGTTATTAAATCCCACAAAAGGGAGAAGAGGAGAAGTGAATAGGCCTGAAAGAAAAAGCACTTTCCCCATTTGGATAGCTGTGCAGAACAGGAGCTGCTGGAGAAAGGCGGAGAGTGTAATTGCTGGCCTGAAAGAAAAAGAAAAACTATAAAAGGAAAGAAAGAAGGGGGGGGGGTGAAATTGATAATGAACAATTTATCCTCAGAGCTAACAGTTAATTAATTCTGAAAATATCTGTCAGGCTAATAGAAGTGGAGGGGGGAGGGCTATGCCACATACACAATTAATAAAATAATAATAACAAAAAAAGGAAAGAAAAAAGATTTTTTAAAGGTGTTACTATCTTCTTACAGGCTGGGCCCTTGGCTTCCCAATGTCATTTTCAACACAATTTTTTTCCCCTCCATCTCTTTTCAGAAATTGTTCTCATGAATGATTTATATATGTCTAGTTATCTGGAGTGATTTCTATGGACCCCGGCGCATTGCTGCATAATTGTTAATTTTAACGCCATAATAGCTTCAGATGGAGGAAGAGATTAGGCATTTATTGCACAATTAAATGAAACATACTTGAGAATCACAAAGGGTTCCGTAATTATTTCAGACCATTAATAAAATGGGCATTAAATTATATGGGACACAAAAGGGAAAGGAAATAGATTTTCATTACAGCAATAGAAGCTGAGAGTAGTAATAGATCCTTGTTGAATTATCTTTCTCTCTCTCTCTCTCTGAAATTAATTGTTGCCCAGCTTATTTCAAAGCAAAATAAAGGAGGGGAAAAAAGTGTTTTAAAGAACCTCTGATGAAAGGGCTTTGTTTGATGGGGACAATAGCCAGTGATACACTCCAAAAAACAAGGTAATCTTTGATTCTGGCTCCTTGCCTTTGGTTCTGAGGACTTTAGAGGCAGTTTGTTCAGCAGAATGGGGTTTCCCTTCCTACCCAAGTCCCAACACAGGAGGATCCAGGTAGGACATGGGAAGACGGGGGAAGTCAGGGAGGGTGGGGACTGGCTTCTCTCACCAGCCACTCCTGTTGGGAGTGCTTGGATGGCTGCACACCATTCCCCATAGTTTGACCACAGTAAGACCATGTAGCTTGAACTTCTTCTAAGGGAATCATAACAGGAGAAGAACTCACTTCCTTCATGGTGCAATTCATTCAACACACACTGATCTTTCATACAACGCTGTTGAATTCTATTATCATCACTTCCATTTTACAGATGAGGAAACTGAGACTTGGAATACTTAAAGAAGTTACCCAAGGGCCCATACCCACTCAGGATTAGGAGTGTAAGACAAAGAAAACAGTGTCCCTGCCTAAAAGTTATTCTAGAAAGGGTAACAGATAAGCAGAAGTCTATCACCACATTACCTTCTACTGAGCATGTGAGCCATACTTAGATACTAGATAATGCAGTGGAATGAAGCATTTCCTCCCTCTCCCAACCAACAGACTTCAATCAAACTCTCCTTTTGTTACATAATGTTACCCACCTGTCCTTTGGTGAACCCCCCTGAGCAGGATTTCTGTGGCAAAAATGACAAGATAACCCTAGAGTGGTTAAATCCTCTTGAGCCTCTCTTAAAGTTCCTGCCTTAGAGTGGTATCCATTCAGGATTTAGGACATCATTATGGTATCCAGTCACCTCCATGATTGTCTCTACCTGAAATCTGGTGGGACTCAACCTCAGAGTCCTGGAATTTCTTATCCTTATACTGTTCTTATTCTTCTGTTTAACTTTGCAGGGCTTGCCTGAGACTACCCACAAATAACAGTATTTTACTATAAAATCTTCAACCCTTAGGCTTCAGACCAAGATCTCAGATCTGAGAGCCTCTCGGATTACACTAACAGAGACCTGGATAATGGACCCATGTTTCAAAGGGGACAAAACATACTGTTCTTAAGGAGAAACTCACCTAAAAGTAGAAGGGACAGTACAGAAAGAAAAGCCATAGAGCTGCAAGTTACCAGGAAACCACCCAGATATCAGCATCACACAAAATGTCAAGTGAAATAGGACAAGTTATGTGACCTAGAATCAAATACACATAATAGCCATAGTTCATGGATTTCTCTCACTGACAAAATAAACCACTTTTTAAAAAAATAAATATTTCTTTATTTGTGCATACAAGAACTTGGTTAAAGGCCAGAGGTGTGGCTGGTGAGAGGATTTACCAGACATAGAATAGGGAACAAAACAGGCAGACTGACTGAGGGGAGCAGCAGGCGAGACAAGAGAGGTCTGCTGCACCAGGTGGGTCCCCTCCCTGGCTGGGATTGAACTCATGCTGCAGTGGCTGTGGATGCTTATAGTGAGGCGCTTAACCCCTTGCGCCACCTGGGAGACCCCAAAATAAGCCACTCTTAAGGTTATGCTTCACCTTCCAACTCTTGCACAATTTTATGTATTAACAAGAATTCTACCTCTTCTACTAAAAGGAGCAATCTTCAAGCAGATAGTAAGAAATGAATTGCCAAAGAAAAGGAGTATCAGAACACTTCCAGATCCAAATGAATCACTTAGAAGTGGCTTAAGAAAACAGAGATAAATGCCAACCAGTTTTATCAGTTGATAATTTTTATGGAATCCTGGGGAACAGGAAAGTTGTCAAGATATTAGATATCAACTTACATGATCTCAATTTTGACTACAAAGGTAAATTCTGGAAATTATAAATCAGTGATTTTGAAATGATTTCTCCCTTCCCTTTTATCCACACATGAAAAAAATCTAGATTGTTATTAAGTGTCAACAAAAAAACTAATAAAGAAGACATAGTTTATTAAATGAAAGATTCTTAAGGCAACAGAAATTCCCTAGCTTGGCAGAGAAGACTTTCCAAAATGTCTCCCAACTATAATATGAGCAGATCCTAAATATGTTACAGCAAGGATTTATTTAAGCACAGAATTGAACTCAAAATAAGATGAAATTCTTATTTTGAAATTCTTATAAGACAAACTGAAATTTAAAAAAAAACTAACATCAGCAAAAACCTGTGATAACCAAGTACAAAATATTGTGAAGTTCCAAGAGAAGATGCCAACTCAGGAACCAAAGTCTTCGTGATTAACACAAAGAAATGAAAGAAGAAATCTTGGTTTCATGGAAAATATGCCTGAGGTTGTTAGGTCACACAAAAATTCTTTGAAAAGAGTTTTCAAGGTTTCAAGTTTCATTGGTGAAATAAGGTGTAAAATTGTCTGCCTGCCAGCAAAGAGAATCTGGACAAGCTCTGTTTGCTCTGATGGATCTGAAAAAACAAGTGCAGTAATCACAGAAAATTATTTCAGTCTCTTCAGAAAATGTGCTTTCCTAGGTCCTCTTGCCTTAGATCTGGAATTCAAATTTATAGGACTCATAAGATAGCAATCCATTCATTCTAGAAGTTACAGTAGTTCAAGATTAATAAAACCCCATGGCACCATAAGGAACAAAATATGGAAATATACTCTAACACCTCACGATTCACACAGATTAAGTTGGACCAAACTTGAGCTCACACGCAATGGATTGAGCGCCACACTGTGGAGCTTCCTCAGTCACTGCAATGGGAGTTCAATCCCTGGCCAGGCAGGGGACGAACATGGCACAGCAGGCCTCTCCTGCCTGGCCCGCTGCTGCTCCCCTCAGCAGTGTATTTCAGTGGATCTGCCTGTTCTGTTCCCCACTCTGTCTCTGGTGAAGCCTCTCACCCCACCATACCGCTGGCCTGTACCCCAGCTCTTGTATGCAAAAATAAATAAAATCTTTGTCACAAAAATAATAAATAAATAATAAAGTAATTACACAAGAAAATAAGCCACCATTAGGGAGATTCAACAGATATAATAAGCCACAAATTTAAACAACCCACCCACATACACACACATACGTGGGTTAATAAAATTTTGGCTACAGCTTGTAAAATATCTCTATATGAAGTGTTTACTTATTTACTTATCTATGTAACTTTGGGGTTACATTTTTATACTTCAATATGTGTGCATGCTTCATTTATCAGCCAACAAAACTCCTGTGCCAATGTCCTAATCTCTATTTCATAATCCTGTTGTCATTTTGATTCCTCTGGTTGTCTGCCCATTTTCATTAGTCTCTAGATAAATTCTCCTTTCTCCTTGGATTTCTTCAGTTACTCAAAAGTATCTTCTTAGTCTCCACATGTTTGGATTTATTCCAGCATTCTTTTTCTAGTGTTATACATGGTGATGAAACAAGATGCTTGATGTAATTTTTATTTTCATTTATTTTTGATAAATGTTTTGTGTCTACCATATGATCTATCCTTGAGAATGTGCTATGTGCACTTGAGAGGAATGTGTATTCATTTCCTTTGGGATGGAATACTCTGTAAATGTCTTTTAAGTCCCCCTGGCCCAACATTTCTTTTTTTTTTTTTTTCCAACACAGGAAGAAGGTTAACTGTGGATCACACAATAAAAAAAGGACACAACTGCCCTCCATCACACTGCCAACCTGTGAGTAGTGGGGCCTCTCGTTTTATAGGGTTGGTTACCGGGGTGAGGTAGCAGGAAACATCAAGTGAGTGTCACAGACTGGGCTACACTGGGGCATGTGCAGATGGTACATGTTTCTTCATATGCCCTGTACCTCTTTAACATCTTAAATCTCCAAGAAGGGATGTGCATTTTAGAATTCTAATAAGTTATGGGTCACTTCTAAGTTAGATCTTCTGCTATCTGTCTTTGCATAGTCATCATTTCTCAGCTGGTTCTGGAGTCATTGCCCAAAAGCAAGAAGCCTCTGCTGAGTGGAGGGTATATTTCTCACTGGTGATTGGCTGGCCAGGGCTTTGTGGAATTCCTAAGAGCATACTGTGGACTGTCCCTTCACATGTTCCAGCAACAGGTCTTTACTGGAGCAAGGTAAGTCATATGCAGCATCTGTTTCAAAATTAGCCTGAAGTTTCAGTGGACAAAGTTTTGTTCTTATTTTTCATATTTCATTAAAGGATTCTGCTACTTGACTTGCTGGCAGTAGGTCTTATTCATCTCAATTGATTAGGTAAGTCTTGATACTGTTTTCTGCCATTTTCCCTCTTTGCTGTTAAATAGTCAGATATTTCAGAATAATCATAATATGACGTTGGCTACAGCGGTTAACTGTGCTTTATCCACTGGTCACCAGAAGAAACTTGAGGAAATAACTGCTGACTGTGGGAGAATTCAGTGTTACTCAATTTTTCTGCAGTGGGTGTAACTGGTGTGCTAACAGCCAAGGAAAATCCTTTGTTACTGTCAAAGGAACCTCCAGATCTTCAGGAAAGTCAGTTCTTTAATGATCTGATAAATAGAATGGCCATAAAATTTTGTTAGGTGCCAAACCAAGTTTGGATTTGGGGTTCATATCATTTTTATGACAGGACAGCTCCTCAATGGAGAACTACACAGTATTCTAAATTTCTCTTCTGGTTTGGGGCTTAAGTTTTGTGTCTTTGTAATTCCTAGAATGATGTGCAAATGAACCAGCTGTTTATTCATTTGATGTTTAATGTGACCATCCTTACAAATATAATCTTTGATATCAAAACAAGTCTCTTCAAAGACCTCTCTACAGCACAATCGCAAAAATCTCTTTTTTATTTACATTTCCTTTTGAAAATCCCCAGCCTGACTTTGCTAGGTACCACTGGATTGTAGTACATTTTAAGTATCTCACCAAGAATAATTGCACCATACGTTGGTACTCCCATTTTTTTTCTAAAGATTTATTTAGGCATGCAAGAAATAGGGTACAGGCCAGAGGTATGGGGGGGGGGTGAGACGATTCACCAGAGACAGAGTGGGGAGCAGAACAGGAAGATCTACTGAAATACACTGCTGAGGGGAGCAATAAATGAGACAGGAGAGGTCTGTGATGCCATATTGGTCACCTCCCTGGCTGGGGATCAAACTCATGCTGCAGTGGCTGCCTATAGCTTCATAGTGCTGTGACCTAACCCCTTGCGCCACCAGAGAGACACCTGGTACTCCCATTTTATATTATTTCCATTCATCCAAAACATTCTCCACATCTTTATTTTGAAGCAGCAAAAATGGACAATGACTGAAGACAGCTTTAGCAAAATCTTTTATCCCACACTGAAGTAATCCTGTTGTGTCCCATATGTAGAAATACAACTAAAACCGATGGACAAGTTCAATCTGAAAACACACTCAGTTAGTATTGTCTCTTTCCTTGCTGAAAATATGCAAAGTAAACCAGCTGCTGAGATCCCCCAGGATTTTCCAAGAATCTCCACCCATCTGGTCCTTATGTAGAGCCCTCACAGTGTAAAGGAGCAGTGCCTTTACACTGAGGCAGCCAAGCCTATGGCTTGAGACTCTAGGAGCCAGAACAAGGCCTTTGGCAGCACCAGGCAGAAGAGAGGAAGGGCTAGTTCAAAACTGCATGTAAGATTTTTACTTCCTTGTTAATTTTCTGCCTGGATAATCTATCCCTTTAATTATATGATGTGTTGGGATCCCCAATTATTATTGTTTTTATCAATGTGCTGTTTTAGGTCTGTTAATGCTATTCCATATAATCAGGAGCCCTTCTCTTAGGGGCATAAAAATTAATAACAGCTGCCTCTTTTTGATAATTTTTCCCTTGTTCATTACATACTGTCCATCTTTGTCCCAGATTACCTTTCCTCGTGGAAAATCTAATTTATCAGATGTGAGAACAGCAGCCGCTGCTTTTTTTCCTGTGTTATTGGCCTTACATTTCTTGGGCCAGTCTTTCCCTTTTTGTGTTGTCTTTAGGCTTTACATGAGTCTCTTGAATGCAATGAGAGCCTAATCAAGGTGTCTTTGCATGTTACTGCTCTTGTTTTCTAATATCCTTTAGTATTTTTTCTTTATCTTTGACTTTGATAATTTAATGATGATGTGTGTTGGTGAAAGTTAATTTGTATTTTGAAATTTGGGTGTTTTTTTCCTGCTTCTTGAACATTCATGTTTACATCTTTCCTTAGGGTTGGGATGTCCTACTCTTTTCTTGAATGGAATGTCTCTTCCCTTCCTTCACTCTCCACCTTCTGAAATGTCCATTATTCTAAAGTTTCTGCTTCTAATTGAGTCTGATATTTCTTGTAGAGTTTCTTCATTTTCCCTAAATCTTATTCCTCTCTCTTCTACCATATAAATCATTTGTATATTTATCTTACATTTCTGAAATTCTTTCTTCTACCACTTTAGGGTTAGGTTTGGTGGTTTCCATATCCATCCTCATTTTTCAGTATCTCTTTTTGTATTCCCTTTATATTAATGAAAAACTTTTTTTGTTTCTGGATCTCTTTTCTAAGTTCTTGCACCTGCCTTTTTATATGTGAGTGTCCTGACATTACCCCATTTAGTACTTTAAAAATTGTTATTCCAAAATATTTTGTCTTTACGTACACTACTTCTGTGCTCTTTATATCTGGCTTTGATCTTCTCTTTCTGCTTTTCCAACTTGTGTTCAGATGTCCCTTGCTTCTTTAGGCATGTGTGTCGTCTTATTTCTTTTTTTGCAATTGTGGCATTGTAGAATTAGTTTAGTTTGTTTCTCTCCATTGTTTACTTTGGTGGCAGCTGGAGGAGGAAGGGGAAGCTGGGGCCCAAAGGCTTAGATTCAGTTCTGCTGAGAAGTGAAGGCTGCCCCAGGCAGATAAGTTTGTCTCCTCTGTCCCCAAAGCAAGCTCTCTTCACTACTTCATAGATTTTGAATTCTCACCCTGCTTCCTTAATCCTTCACCCTGCAGTGTGGGCATGTTCCACCAAGCTTGAGCTGCCAGGAAAGGGGTGCCTGTGTGATATGCAGGGCACAAGGATCTGCTGTGCATTGTGGGGAAGAGACACCAGGTCACCAGGCAGGTCACCAGGCAATGGTGACAGCCAGATAAAGTGCCTACACTACAAGTTACAAATAAAGTGGAACCTTTATTTGGCTCTTTCTGTAGGAAATAGAAAATGATCTCCTTCACTCTCTCCACCTGCTGTCAGATGTTCTGCCACTGACTTTATTTTTTTTTAATTTTTTTTTCATTAAAATATTTTAAAATTTACATATACTTGCCATTAATTGTAATCCCCATGTATTCCCCATCACCATCTCACCAGTGCACCATCACC
>JAGFMF010011830.1:23942595-24000241 GCA_019455555.1 Galemys pyrenaicus | reverse complement strand
CAGCGGGCACAGCAGGAGAGGTCTGCTGCACCATGTGGGTCCCCCTCCTGGCCGGCGGCAGGGATCGAACTCATGCTGCAGCGGCTGCGGTTTGCTTCAGTGTGTTGCTTAACCCACTGCGCCACCAGGGAGGCCCTCCAGTTACAATCTTGAGGAGGCTTAGCTCAGTTATATCTTGTCCCATACCTATTATTGGTCCCTCTGATCCTTGCTCATAAACCAGAGTGGGTGTCAGAGCTTATTATTCAATTACAAAATCCCTAATAGATACAATATCTCCAGAGGTGCTATATAGTCTTGCTAGCAACTTCTGTCCAATTGTAAATGAACTACATCTCATTAAATTTAGCAAAATGGTCCCCTGGCAACTTCATCCCATCCATCAAATGTTGTCCACCAGGTACGGGTGATGAAGGCCCACAGTCTCAGGGTCAGTCTCTCTATCCAGATCCTCCTTTGGTTAACTTCCTATAGATTTCCTTCAATAGCATTCACCATGAGTCCCCCCAGCCCTGGGCTAAGGATACTACATCCTACAAAGAATTAGCCAACTAGAATGTTGGTTACTACTCTTAGGAACCAGAAAAAAAAGGGTTGTCCCTGCCCTATGGAACACATCCATGTGGGCCTCCCTGGTGGCACAATGGGTTAAGCACTGCACTAAGAGGCCACTGCAGCATTGTTACAGGGCAACCCTAATATAAAATGGGTTCCCCTCACTGGGTTCTCCACCCACGCGCTCAGAAGACTTCTAAAAAGTCCCAACTCCAGGTACACGTGGCAAAAGTTATTAACATGTTTTATTCTATGAAAGAAGGGGAATAAAATAATAATAATACCAAGGGAAAAAGAAAGGGATACATATCCACAAATACCCTACCAGACCTAAGCAATGGTGCGTTGAGAGCTGGCTCCGAGTCGAATGAGATGGCTCCAAAGGAAGAGCGATGTCTCCCGAAGGAAGGGGGTCTGGCTCCTCAGTAAGAGAGCCACCCCAAGGCTCACCTCTGGTTTTATAGCCAGCCTGGCTGCTTAACTCCACCCTCAGGTCCCAGTGATCCACTCTTCGATAATCATCTTATCGGATTTGTGGTTCTGGAACACTGATGGTCTGGAGTGGGGGTTGGAGTCCACACACCCATAATCCATTTAGGACTACCTTTCCCCCTAACAGCATGAGTTCGAAAACCAGCTAACGAAGTGACCCACATGGTGCAGCAGACCTCTCCTGTCTCCCCTGCTGCTCCCCTCAGAAGTGTATTTCAGTCAATCTGCCTGCTCTGTTCCCCACTCTGTGTCTGGTGACTCCTCTTATCCCCACACCTCTGGCCTGTACCGCAGTTCTTGTATGCATAAACAAATCTTCAAAAAAAGAAAAAGAAATACATCATATAAATATCCAACACAGCATGGGAAGCAAATTAAAAGAGAGAGGTTGAAGAACAGACTGGGTGTGAATTTAGACAAATGTTCTCTAGGGAGTCAAAATTCACTTATGCCAGTAATTACAAATTCCATGAATCACCACACTGAAAAGAGATGTTTTATAAGATAATACATACAGAGGTAAAAATGAAAGGCTAAATGTTGAGTTATGTTATCTTTTTAAATTTTAGAAGATACAGTCATAACTTACAACCAAGGAGGAGGATTTAGGTAAATATTTGAATGAATAGTGCTACACTAGAAACAGGAAACAAATTTTGAAACAGGGACAATAGAGATGTTGGCTAAAGAAAAGTTGGAAATTAATACAATGTTGTATGTTAATTGTATCTCAGTAAAAATATTCCATGGTACACACACACATATTCCTTATCTATTCATCATTGACATGTATGGTCTTTCCTTATCTTAACTATCGTGACTAATGGTACAATGAACACAGGAGTGAAGATATATTTTTGCTATTCTGATTTTGATTCCTTCAAATATAAATCAAGAAATGGGATTTCTGGATCATACAGTGGGCCCATTTTTAGTTTTTGAGGAACCTCCATACTGTTTTCCATAGTGGCTATACCAATTAACATTCCTACCAATAATATACGATATGTTAAATATTTCCTCATATGATCTCTAGCACTTATCTCTCTTATCTTTGATAAGAAATGATGATAACAGATGTGAACTGATATTTCAATTTTGTTTTTTATTTGCATTTCTCCCATATCATTGATACTGAGCACCTGCTCATGTACCTGTTGACCCTCTATATATCTTCTGTGGAAAAATGTGTATTCAGACCTTTTGCCCATTTTTTAATCCAGCTAATTAGCTTATTGATATGTTTCATAAGTTCCTTTTAAACTTTTATATTAATTCTTTATCAAATAATATGGTTTGGAAATATTTTCTTCCATTCTACAGGTTCCCTTTTGATTTCATTGCTTGTTTCCTTTACTGTATGGATTTAGACAAATGTGCAAAATCTTTTTATATTTATGTATCCTGTTTGTTTCCTTTTTCTTTTGTTGCCTTTCATTTCTGTGTCTTATACAAGAATATAACTGCAAAGACTTTTGTCAAGTCACCTATACTTCTCCTATAGAGATATTGGGATTACCTTGGGTAATATATTACCTTGACATATCGTAGCCAAATTTCTTTAACTTGAATCATCAACTTTTTTAATCTAGCTTCCAGTCCCAGGCTGCCCACCTGCAAATGACTTAGTTGAAGTCACTCTTAACCACTTGGATTTGACAATTGTCCATTCAGAAACCCAGTGTAGAGCATAGCACTTGAGAGTGAAGGTCCTGAGCTAGGTCTGAATTTCACTAGGTTAGTTTTCACTAGCTGTTGGATCTTGAGGAAAGTTATTTAATGTGGATGCTGACTGTACCTGCCTCATAGGGCTATTGTGAAGATAAATGATTTATAGATGTAATGCTCTTTAGATAGCACCACACACATAAGAGCTGCTCCATCACCACTATTACTATATGTTAGCTTTTCTTGTGTGACATACTAGTAATGTAACAAGAATGACCATGTAAGGATATAAATATGGCCTTGCCCCGATTTATCTGGCCCCATCTTCCTATCACATGTCACACCATTGTGTCTTGTCACTCACTCCACTCATGGCATGATCATCACTCCAACCTCATTGTTCTTGGTCCAGTTCCTAAAATATTCACTTATTTCTTCCCAAGACAGCACAATTTATTCCTTTGTTCTGGAATACTCTTCATATGACTCATTCTTCCTCAGCTTAAGTCTCATCTCTTCAGTCAAGCTACATGGGCCATGCCAGCTAAGATGACCTCCTCCCACCTACCTGTGTCCATTGTTTTAAATTATTTGGTTTGTTATTATTTTGCTTATTTATTTACTTTGCTCTCTGATTGCCCATAAAGGCTAGCTCTGTTTCATTTATTGTGTCACTCTTATAGTCACAACACCTAGCACAGGGGTTGGCTCATGTAGGAACTGCATAAGTAGTTGCTGAATGAATCAATGAATGAGTCAGAGGGGTTGACATTATACTTTAATCAGAGAAATAGTATATGTGGACTTATTTTACATGGAATTATCCCTTTTTTTTAAAAAAAAAAAAAGTAGTTTCGCTTATTTTACCCCACTACAATAAAACTGAAAACAATAAGTGTAGTAGCAACCAGAGTGGAAAGTAGAGATAAAATTATTCAAAGCAGATAGAAAGAAAAAGGCTAAAGAAGAGAGCATGGAGATGTGGATTTCTTGGCCTGATCTACTACTTTACTTGTCTTTTCTCCTATTTTCTTATAGTTTCTTTTGTATTTTCCAGCCTTTTGCCAATTTGAGCTACTATTTTATTTTCCAGTCCTTCTGTTTTCATTTCTGCTTTATATTTTCAATTTCCAAGAACTCTTTTTCACCTCTGAATGTTCTTTCTATTAGCTTTCTGTTCTTGTTTCATGAATGTAATATCTTCCATATTTCTCTAAGGATATTCAATTATATGGTTTTATTGTTATTTCTTAGTTATCACTGGCCATTCTGCATTGTCTGTGTCCTACACTTCCTTTTTCTATTGCTTTATTTTGATCTTCGGATGTCACAATAAAAGGTTTTCCTCAAATGTCTGGTGATTCGTGGCTATCTCTTTGCATTCAAGAAGAAGACATTAAAAAGCCAATAGGAAGTCCTGTGTGCATGGGCTGTACTTGTCCTGGGGCAGGGAAACTCCAAGTGTCAATGTCTGTGCATCATTTTATTTAGGCAGCTTATTCTCCTTTAGTCTCTGTTTGGGGAAGAAAATCTTAGCTGCCAGAGTTCTTGGAGGTGTGTGAGAGAGGTGGGGTCTTTGTGACTAACATAGTTCTCCCCGCTTCTGTCATTTACCTGTAATCCCAAAGT
Source organism: Galemys pyrenaicus (assembly GCA_019455555.1). NCBI lineage: Eukaryota > Metazoa > Chordata > Mammalia > Eulipotyphla > Talpidae > Galemys > Galemys pyrenaicus. Next base: position 23,995,897 of record JAGFMF010011830.1, on the reverse strand, counting down.
TTAGAGTACTGAAACCTCCTCTTTCCTACTATATGGGGCAAGGCAAGGTTTGAGCTTCTAATTGCAACTTTCTAACACCACTGCACCAGTCTTTGGTGGCCTAATTCTTGAGGACTTTCAGGATCTATGAAAGGAATAACGTCATTTCTTCATTTTCTCCCCTATACACTCACTCTCTGTAGACTGTTACTTTTTTGCTTTCTCTGGACCATTGAATTTGTTACTACTTGTGTATCAGCTTTTCAGCTTTCAATATTTAGCCAATATTTCTCTGCATTGTCTTTATCCTTGATCTTAAGTCTTATTTTAGCCATAACTATCATCTTGTGTCCTTTGGGAACACATAAACAGAAGCACCTCTGCCTTTTGAATAAAGTACAGAATTCCCACTCTGGTCTTCACAGTTCTTCAAAGTGCCTGCAGCCAGCTTTCCCAGGTCCCTTGCCTAATGCTGTCCCATACATCCTAGCTTCTCCCTGTGATTTTTATGCCCCCTAAACCCACCTGCCCCATTCTTCAAGGTATATCTTTACTGCTTCTTACTCAGGAAACTTACTCTGATTTCCAAAACAGTACCTGGGAGGGTGGGGAGGGAAAAAAATTTAGCATGTGGAAATAATGTGACTCCAGAATCCCTGAGGTGCATATCTCATTTGTTTAAAAAATATAAAGAAGTAACTTCCCAAGGTCAGTGATATCTTCTTTGTTTCCTGTTGTATTTTATCAATTCCTTTCTATCATTCATTCATATGACCATATTATTTTCTCCTTTACTTGGTTTTTATAATAAATAATGAACATATCTCCTAATATTGAATCATGTTCCTTATAATAAACCCATATTACCATGATATATTTTTAAGAAAAACAAACAAGAAAACATAACACCCACTGCCATCCACAATACCATTTCTACCCTTGATTTCAGTCCATAATATCTTTCCTTTAAAAGTTAATATTAAAGTTTCCATATTAGAATAGGAAATAGAGTCAATAGTGTCTTCTTGAGAACATATTTTCAATAACAGACAGGTTATAATTCTAGTATTTTAGCTAAAGGCACACACACACATACTTACTAAATTCTAATAATAACATATTTGAAAATCACTTTTAATTTCACAGGGAGCCTTCCCACTTATAATATTATTTTTTCCTATAAGAACCTATGGCCAGACAAAATTAGGTATGTTCAGAATGATGAGGCCTGCAAAATAGATGAATGGTATTATCTCTTTTCATAATTGAGAAAACTAAGCCCTAGAGAGGTTGTGACTTGTCTGTAGTTATAAAGCTAGAAGTTAAGATTCAAGCAAAGGTTTTCTAAATCAAATCCAAGCCTCAGTTTAATAAATCACAAATTCATACCATTCGTTCACTTATTCCTCAACATTTACTAAGTAACTACTGAACTAGCCATTGTATAATTTTGTTCTCTAGATTTAATTTAATTTCATTTCATTCCCCACTTTCACTTCCTAGTGTTTTGAATACACAGGAAAAGTTCTCTTTCAAACGCAATTGCCCTGTCCCACCATGTCCAAGTTACTCATCACATGGCACATCTATTGTCTCTGTGCCTTCATTCTTGTTAATCCTGAGTTCCCAATGTTTACATAGACTTTTGGTATTTTCTTCCTCATAGTCTTTGCCAGCTGACCCCAAAAATCTTCCCAAATACATATACACACAAATATTTGTACATGTGCATAACACATTCCTTAGTGAGAACACTGTGTTCTCTGTTATGTGTTCTTGTAGATGTTAACTCAACCATAAAATATTTATTGAATGTTCACCACTATACTAGCACAAATCATAGTCTTTTGGAATATACAACCTATTTGGAGAGCACATGATAAAGAATGCTATATATCTGGATATAATGTATATTTACACATATTTATTCACATTAATACATAAGTGAGATCATACCATACATGATTCTGTAATTGATTCTTTGCACTCCACAATAGGTTAAGCGTATATTTCCAAGTCAATACATATTTATCTATATGATCTTTTTTAGCCACCAATGGGAGTTTCAGCATAAGCAGAACATTATACACCCCCTATTGTGCCTCTTCAGGTAGAACACTCAGGCCCCAACCTCCATACTACACATGGCTGCTTGGCTCTACTTTGAATCTAGTAGATATTGTGAGATACTTCTGGAGTACATCTCTGTCTTATATGTCCCAACTTTTGTTTGTGGCTGGGGAAAGTACTTGGTAAAAGATGGTCTACCATTTGTCCTCAGCCAATAATCAATCACCACCTGGGGGACCAAAATAGCTTATACTATCTTTTAGCCACACAGAAGCAAGTTTACATTCATAATTCCAATTTCCAGTCAAAAAGCACCTATCCAGTTTGCTACTACTTTTAACTCCCTCTCCATGGCTACATCATGAGGGCATTGCAATTCCCCTACTGAGTTAAATGATGTTTACTTGTTGTTTGTGAGTTAATTCAAATCTCACAAACAAGCTTCTGTTTTCCCTAAATGATCAATAATTAAGGTTGACAAGCCAAGGTCCTTCTCAGACTGGGCTTCATGTGATACATATTCCAGGAGGCAATGCAGTCAGACTAAGCCAAATTCCCTTTAAAGGTTCCACTACTTCCCAGGTGAGAGACCTGGAGCAAATTCCTCTAGACTCCCTTACATATGACCTATCTTCCAAACCACTGACTTCCTGAACCTCAATTCCTTTCACCTCTAAAGTTCTACACATTGCTGGTCTAGCTATCTGAAATGATGATAATGACAAGCATTTATTGTGCATCTACAATGTGCCAATCCCTCTGTCAGTCACTTTATAAACATTATCTCACTTGAGCTTTAGAAAAATCCTTAAAATAGAATATTCTCCAAGTATAATTCAATTTTCTTTCTTTTGTTTTTCATACAACTATCAGGTATAACTTACATACCATAAAACTCGCTCATTTTAAGTGTGAAATTCAATGACTTTTAGTACATGTACAGCGTTCAGCAACCATCACCAACAGTACAATTTAGAACATTTCCCTCATCCCATAAAAGGTTTCTTCATACCCATTTGTCATCAGTCCCTAAACCAACCCCAAGCAACTAACCTCTAATCTATTTTATATTTCTATAAGTTTTTTCTTTCTGAATATTTTGTACAAATGGAATAACATGGTATATGGTCTCTCATGTCTGGTTTCTTTTGCTAAGTTTTTTTTTTTAATTTTAGCCCATATTGGAGAATGTATCAGAACTCTATTATTATTTTGAATGGGATTCCATTCTACAGATATATCATATTTGTGTGTACCTATTCTATGATTGATAGACAATTTGGTTGTATCCACTTTTGAGATATTATAAATAATATTTCACACACATATATAAGTGTGTATATATGATAAACTAAAATTATCCTTAACAATTCTTCATTCTCCAGCAGTAAGATAATATTTCCAAACCCTTTGCCATGTACTGTGAGAAGTGTAAGTTCCCTCCCATCACTGTTGGACCTGGCCATATGAGTTGTTTTGACCAGTGGATTATCAGCAGAAGTGATGGCATGACAGTTCCAAGAGGAGTCCCTAAGTAACATGACAGGCTTTCACTTATCCTTTTTGAGTGTCTGCCATATGGCACGAGAGGAATATACCCAGGTAGCTTCTAGTTCTTAAATAAAAAGACATGTGGGAAGAGACTTCCACAATTCACAGCCTCTTAAGTTAAGCCTAGCTAATTTCAGTTGAGCCTGGTATTGGCCCCACCAGAGAACATTATATGACAATTGTTGTAAAGTGTTGACTTACTAATGCATAAGCTTCTGTCCCCTTGTGAACTTCAATATCCTTTCTTTGTCTTGAACTCTTTGGAAGTTTCACCACTATATGTCTTGGTGTTTGTTTAATTTTGTTTAGATATCCTCATGTTCTTTTATCTTCCTGGAATTGCATCTTAATTTTCTTTTCCAGGTTTGGGTAATTTTCTTCTATTATTTCTTCAGATATGTTCTCTGTTCCTTTATGTCTCTCTTCCCCTCCTGAGATACACATTAATCTTTTGTTGTTTTTCCTCATGATGTAGGATAGTTCTCAAAGTTTTTCTTTGTTTTTCTACTTTGTTTCTCTTTTTCTTCTTCCATCTTACTTCTTTTAAATTCGTATCTTCAAGTTCACCGATTCTCTTTGCCACTCTATTTTTATACTTTCTGGAGTATTTTCACCTCCTTTTTAAACCTGTTTTTGTGCTGCAGTTTCTTTATTTCCTTCTTTAGAGTGCCATTTTTCAATTTTCTTTTTATTAATTTTGTTTCTGAGGAGTCAATTGTTTTTCCTAAATTTTTTTTTACATATCCTTGATCTGTTTTTCTGCCCTTACTCTGACTTCTTCTTTGAATTCTTCAAACTTCTTTATTATGGCAAACTTGAATTCTTTATCTGATAGGAGGAACATATTTGTGGTTGGGTTTTGGAGATATATTCTCCATATTTGGTCTTATTTTCACCATCAGACTTGCATTCATTGGGTTATTCTGTCTCCCCATTGTGTTGGGGACATCAATACTGTGGATTTCACCTCTGCTAGACATGACTCCAATCCTCCCACATTGGGCCAGGGTACTCAACAGAGGACAGCTGTGGGTCATTGCTGCTGGAAAGGGCCCTGTGTGGTTTTGAGCTGGTTCTTGAGATGCTGATGGGTCATCCTGAGGATGGGGATGCCTCCAGAATAGTAACTGAGAGTCTTTAATGTTGGCCAAGACACTGTGCAGCCCTTACTGGGGTTTGTTCTGGCCCCTGAATTGCAGAGGGTTCCTAGGGCCACCAATGAAGGGTGGGCCCTTGCCTGACCAGGCCTAAGGCCTATTTCTGCTCCCAAGTTGCTGGTGGCCAACCTGTGAATCAATGGAACTTGTCAAGAGTGGCTGGGGGCTGCTAGAATATGATATGTCCCTCTGTGACCTTGAATAGAGCCTGTGTCTGTTCCTAAGGTGCTGGTGGCTTAATCCACAGTCAGGGATTTTTACCAGAAAGTGGTCAGACTACCAGTGAAAAGCAGGTCTCTGTGTAGCCCAGACTGGGACCCATATCTGTTCCTGGGGCACTGGTCCACTCATACTTTACTACGTTAACCTTCACTTCCATCCAGGTGGTAATTTTCATGACAAACATGATATTCCAAGGGATTATTTTCTTATTCTATAATCATTAAGTATAATCCTAGTATGCTGTAAATATTCATGGAAATTTTATATAATGTTTTTGGTATATACATTTTTTTTCTGGCACTGAAAAATCATCTCCAACAAACACTGAGCATTATTTATGAAAAACACTAATTCTCACTTTTATTTTCCCCTCTAAACCTCTTTTCCATAGACTACTTTCCTGTATAACTTTAATAATCTCTTTTATACCCATTCTCCCTGGATCCTTACAATAACATAGTTTTACTCCTGATTTATAAGTTATGATCTGTTTGCAAGTAACCTGTTGAAGGTCACACAGTTAATAAGATCTAGGATGTTCACTCTAGTTCAGGACACTATTCACACAGCAGGTACCATTGGCCATTTCTCACCTGAGACTTTATTATGCATGTATTTTGGTTTTCTTGTTCTCCCAGATAGTATATCTGTCATCAGGATCATAAACTTCTGCTCTCCCTATTCCTTTCTGATAAACTCAGATTTTCTTTCCATTATATTGTGTAAACAGCTTTCTAAATATTCTGTTATCCGCCAGTCAGAGACTACGTATTGACTCATCTCTTTCCATAACCTTGCTTCAGACAATTGGTGCCTTCCTATATAAAACATTATGTTAGTTCTGTTTTTATTTCCAGATGTGTTTAGTATGGAATAAGCTCTAAGATTTCTCTCTGTGACCAAATTGTGCTATTTTCTACAGCCTCTACTATATTTTTAAAATAATGTCATCTACTCATTTATCAATATCTGTTTGATGGGCATGGGCTTTCCTTTGATATTTCTTTGTGTATAATGTCCTTCAGTGGATTTGGGGTCATCAGCTTTTTTTGCCTTTCCTTTTCCATTTTCCTGCCAGTTCCTTTTCAAAGACTAACACTAGTAACATTTTGTATCATATGTATGTTGTAATTTGTATGACTTACAACAACCAAAAAAAATCCATTCAGTCTATGCTGTTTTTTGGTTTCTTGTTGGAGAATTCAAGGGGTTCACAACTATTGAAGTAAGTTTAAATTGAAAAACCTCTGGGTCAGTAGAGAGAGGATAATAAAGTCACTTTTCCTCTACACTTACAGTTCTCTTCAGAATGAATAAGAAATTATGTGCTGAATGTTAAAAGTTAAAGAAGTTAGAAGAATGACAAAAGACAGTAATGTTCTTTTGAACATTGCAGATGCTGTTTTTAGTGTAGGAAAAATAAAAAGTTAAGTGGTTGATTTGATAAGGTAACCACTGGTATTAGTTTCTACTGAGCTATTTGTAGCTTTTATTCCTCTATCCATTCAACATATATTTATTTCTATCCTACTATGAGTTAACAACTATCAAAGTACCTGGCATGAATTGTAATTCAATAAATATCCAATGAATTGTAATGAGTTGTTAAAACAATAATAATATAAATACAATGAAAATAATCTTCAGGATACAATCTAGAGGATTAAAATCTTAACATTTATTGTAAGATGTATAAGCCACTAAAAATTAACCTAATTTACGATTTAATCCTAATAATGCATACTTTAAAGAGAAATGAGAAGTACATTACTTAGGAGTACATTGTGTGAAGTAACAGTAAAACAAATCAACAATAACATAAGTAAAAAGGAATTCCTTTTTTTACAACACAAGAAGGTAGGTAAAATGAAGGAGATATATAATAAGCTAAAAATATCAGAATTTACATTTCTGTAGGTTTTTGGTTTTTCTTTTCATCTTGTAACTTCTTGGTCACAAGATGCCTGTTGCAGCCCCATATGTGTAGGAAAAAATAAAATTACAAAATATGTGTCATACAAAATGTTACTAGTGTTAGTCTTTGAAAAGATCCTTATCTTACATTGTTCACAAAATTAACTTGAAATGAAGTAAAGATTTTACTGGAAGGCCATAAAAGTCCTAGAAGGGAACATAGAAGTAAGGTTTCTTGATGCGGGTTTTGGCAATGGATAAGACACTGAAAGCACAAACAACGAAATAAAATATAAACAAGTAAGTTCACATCAAATGAAAATATTTCTGCACAGCAAAAGAAACCATCAAAAATGTGAAAAGACAACCATAGAATGGGGAAAATATTTGCAAGCCATATATCTAATAAGGTGCTAATCTCCAGAACATATAAAGAACTCATACAAGTCAATAGCAAACACAAATGAATAACCCTATTAAATGGGCAAAGGATCAAAACAGAAAATTCTCCAAAGATGGTATATAAAAGGGCAATGGGTACAAAAATAGATGTCCTAAATCACTACTCATTAAGAACAGTCAAGTTAAAACCACAGTGAGATATCAACTCCTACCTTTAGAATGACCATCGTCAAAAGATAAAAAATAACAAATGCTAGAATAGATGTGGAGGAACTAGAACCCTTGTTCACTGTTGGTGGGAATGTAGATTGACATAGCCATTATAGAAAACAGTGTGGAAGATTCCTCAAAAAATTGAAAATAGAAGCACCATATGATCAAACAATTCCATTTCTGGGAATATGTCAAAGAAAATTAAAACACTAATTCAAAAAGATATTTGTAACCAATTTTATAGAAACATTATAATAACCAAGACATGGAAACAACATATAGTCCCATGATGGATAGACAGATAATAAAAATATGATACATATGTGTATATAGCTTGTGATGTCACTTCTCAGTGGGAAGGCATCAAAGTCACATTATAAGAAGAAAATGTGGAATGGGAGATGCTCTTACGACTAATTAAGAAAATACAATCTGTTAAGTTGTCTCTCTTTTAAATGGCGACTTACCTGAGTTATTGGTCAGTTTTTTTGTAGGTCACTCGTACATCCTTTCCTCTCATGGTGAGGCAGTCTCTTGACAGTGACTGCTTTAGAATCATAAAGATGCTATATGAGTCCTTAGCAACAGAATGGTCACCTCTGCTTACTCATCTAGTTCCTGCTCTGTGCTTTCCACTGAAGACTTGCCATTTCTTGTGTATAGACAGTCCCCTTTATTTCTTTTTTAAAGCTTGGTTATTCATTTCTTTTTGTTATCATGTTGGTGATTTGTTGTAATGTGTGGAAGTTTTAACATTTCTTCAATAGATCATATTGAACATAACTTCCTCACATTGGAACTTTTATTGTCTACATTTATAGTTTAAGCTGAAGCTCAGAAAGGTTAAGTAGTTGTTTGCCTAAACTTGAAAGATTGAAAGCAGCTTGACTGCAAAATTACTATGATCTATTCGCTCTCTTTTAAAAGTTCTTGTTTATGTCTAAAATATTACTACAGATAAATTCACAGATTTCTTCCTATTCTCTTGTAGTCAAATCTCATCTATAAAGAATGCTAACATCTAGATCCCTGGCCCTGGCTGGGGAGGTGACCAACATGGCACAGGCAGACCTCTTCTGCCTGGCCTGCTGCTCCCCTCAGCAGTGTATTTCAGTCCATTTGCCTGTTCTGCTCCCTGCTCTGTCTGGTGGATTCTCTCACCGCCCCGCACCTCTGGACTGTATCCCAGTGCTTGTATGCATAAATAAATAAATCTTTAAAAAAAAAAAGAATGCTAACATCTCTTGTATATGGCTTATGAAACTTTAGTAGCTTTGATCTAAAAGATTCTTATCTTATGATTTAAAAAAATAAATATCATTTTAGATAAATTATTTACTAGAAAATGTGTACATGTCGGGAGCCATAAGAATAAAAACTCCGGTCTCACTTTCTGGTCAGCCTTATCTCCTGGTTAAGCAAGGGCGCCAAAAGAACAAAGGCAGGGTCTTCAGTTAAAGGGGGACTGCGCTAAGATCACAGTCCTCCCACCCTGAGACCTCCAGCCAACAAAGAACAAACACCTGCCCCGCCAAGCACTTTAAACCAAACTCTCTCCCTCCCCCTTTCTTCCTCCCCTCCTAAGTGCCTATATACTTCTGTTCCTGAATAAAGATTTGGAGGCTTGATCAGAATCCTGTCTTGCCTCCGTTCTTTGCGTTCCTTGTTTGTCCCATTCTCTTAGGTGGTTTGCACGTGCCCCCGTTGTTGTCCCGCAGGCCGGGGCATGTACATATGATTATATAACTTGTAACTGGCACTCATTAGGTAGAAGAATCATAGGTAACTTTAAAAACAATATTTGTAATAATCCCAAATTCTTAAAAACCAGAGTAGCTACCTTTGTAACCCTCTTCTTAATAATACTTCTGAATATTTTTTGGTGAATCTGGATCTGATAGGGTAGCAGACTAGAAACAATTCTGAGAAACTTGGACCAGCACAGGTGTCCTGAAATAGGTATCAAAGCTGTATCATGACTTTTAGAGGACTAACTTATGTAAAATATGCTATTTTCACACAAATTATATTTCAGATTTTCATTGAGAATCCTCAGTGGACTCTTACTAACTTTAACACCATCCAAGTCTTTGCTCTTCCTATTTCTTTCCAATTCTCATCAGCTTGTAACCTAACATGAAAGTCTTGACTAAGTACTCAATGTACTCCATGGCAGTGGGTCTCAAGAGTTGAACAATAAAAATGCAAATAAAGCAAAGGAAAATGTCACACACAAAAATTTAAAGATATGGAGCTAACATCAGTTAAACTTTTTACTTTTCCAAGTATATTAAAACTTTCTTAACCAAGGACATGAACACTTTTTAAGACTAAGAAAAATATAATCTCATGCTTTAACTTTTAAACATGACAAACTCAGCATGTAATGCTTTTCTTTTTCATAGTTGTTTCATTTCCCCACAAGCGGAAAACTGGCTTGTGCTTGAGAAATACTGTTCCAGGTTTCTCTTCTCTTGTTTCAGTGTGATGTTTTGCATAGCTGTGGCCAGACATCAGATGGCATGTCTCCGTTCTTTTCCTATACCCTCCTAGATGCTAACTTCCTGACGAGGGGGGTCTGTTGATTATATTTACAGCAACTGACTGCAGGACAGTTTTGCTCACCCTCCAGACAATACTATGCACAAAACTCTACTGACCTAGACTTTGCTTCTGGAGCTTGAGCAGGTATGTTATATAATTAACGATCTCATTTAGCTCAAAGGTTTATTAGTAAAGCTTGAATACCTACATCCATCATCTGTTCTTCTCATTCATATAGATAATATTTTCACCACATCCATAGGACATCCAATATCTGAAACCATAAAAATCTCTGGGAATATAGAGGGAAGGTTTTCCATAGGACGTTCCATATCTGAAACCATAAAAATCTCTGGGAATATAGAGGGAAGGTTTTCTTTAACACCCAGTGGGCAGGACACAATAGTTAGAGAAGAATCTGTGCCTTATCAACGGAAGTATTCATTCTTGCAGGGTGTCAGACATTGTGTTAGAGAAACCACAAGTAAGTTTTCAACTCTAGGATAAATAGGGTCTGACTGGGGGGTCCTGGGGACCTAGGGGTTAAGTCTCATCGATATCTCTGCTACAGCCTGGATTTTATTCCCAGACAGGGAGGTGACCCACATGGGTGCAGCAGACCTCTCCTGCCTCCTTCACTGCTCCCCTCAACAGTGTATTTTAGTTGATCTGCCTGTTCTGCTCTTCTCTGTCTCTGGTGAATCCTCTCATGGCCCCCCTCTACACCTCTGGCCTATACCTCAGTTCTCCTACCCAAAAATTTTTAAAAAGAAAAAGAAATGATCATTAAAAAAAATAGGACCTAACTGTAGGATTCTAGTAGGAAAAAGTACAGTGGCTATATTCAGAGACACTATAGACTTCAGTGTTATTTCCAAGGTAAATTGATCCCATTGTTAGCTATTTTTCTTGAAAGAGACATGTCAGTTCTAAAAATGGCACAGTATTAGAAGTGTAAGAGGACAGAGCAGGTGAGCAGAATTCCATTCATGTGGGAACTTTACATCCTCAATAAAGAATTCACCCTGCTACTTCATTTTCTTGGATCTTATCATTTGATTCCATTACGCTGAGGCAGTGTTCCTCAAAACATATTCCACGGATCAGACCACTGAAGAAAGAATTCCTCAGCCAAATAAATATGAGCAAGGATTCATACAACATTCCTCTCTTAAATGTCCACACAATGTCCACTGTCACATTAAAAGTCACAGAAAAATTGCAGTGAAAAAACCTTATATATGCTTCTAACCTGAAATTTCATAAAAGAACTGGAGTTCAGGACCCTTACTTTTTATAGCAGTTGGTAATCTGAACACTGGAAAACCTGAGGTGAGGAACAGATCTGCCATTCATTCCATTTCCCCTTCATCTGGAACTTTTAGTTTTATCACAAAGTGTACATGATGACAACAGAGCAAAATTTCCTCCAAGCAGAATTGTAAGATATCAATATAGTCTGAAGAGCCACTGGATTTTGCTTTTCAATGTTGCAGTTTCATTCATCAACCAGATTGATACTTGAGGCACAAGGTATCCATTATATGGCATCTTGAATATGACATTAAAAACAGGAGGGACAACTACATACCATGGTAGCTCATGCAGCACCAACTATGATGCTTGGCACATATTAGATAGACATCTAAACAAATTCACTGAATTGGATGTCATTGACTTAAATTTTTCACCTTGAATGGGTCACTTCTTACCTGGTTCTCTAACAAGCAATTGCAAATACTCCCTCTTGTCCTTCCCATAAAAGCTCATTAAATTCAATATTCAATTACTGAGTGGCTATCAAGAGCCTACTCTGCTCCAGGCAGTGTCCACTCTGCCCTCCTCTGAATAGGTTCTCTCCCTCCCATTGGCAAAGGTAGCCTGACAGTGTTCTCACTGCTTTCTTCTAGTTTCCTTACCCTGAATTTTCTCCAGGTCCTTGAAGAAGAAGACAGGGAGAAGAAGCAAATAATAACCAAAAGAGAAAGTGTGCAAGGGGCTCGAGATATTCTAGAACAGTTATTTCCAATAGTTAGAGGACACAGGCCAATATTTCTAACATCCAAATATTTCATAAACCTTAGTGTGATTGGGGATATGCTATGAGTACTTGTTCACTGAGAAAACATGAAAGAACTGTTATACAAAATCTAGTGATGATTTGAAGCAGGATGCTTTCAATGGCAAGACACAGAAATCCAAAGCTAACCTGGTTGTAACAATATGAGTGTTTTTATTCTTTTGTTTTAATCTCTTATAATAGAAATGCCAGAGGAAAGATTGGAGAGTGGACTGATTCACCAGATTAGCATCAACATCACAGGCCTGTGGGTTTCATCCACAGACAGGCAGTGCAACGGCCGTGGCTCTCCAGTTGTCATTAGATACACTTCAGAAAGTTAAGGAAGTCCATTTCTTCTGTAGTTCTCTTTTATAGAAAGACAGTTATGCCTGGAACCCTCCTAGAAAATTTTCCTCAAGTTCCCCTGGCCTAAATATGTCTACATAGTCCAGGAATGGTCCTGGACTAGTTATGAGCAGAGATTTGGATTGGACAGAAACATATTAGGCTCAATATTTGAGAGCAAGGCCAGCTTCCCCCCATATGTACCTATCTGGGTTGCAAGGGAAAGGAGTGGTTGCTTGGGGTTAGGGTGGGGAGGCAAACCACAGTTCTGTTATGAAGGGAGGAATATATATTGGGCCAGCATATAATAGTGCCTACTACATCCTTTTGAATGAACTTTCTAGTTTACTAACATATGCTGGAGAACTAAAAGTAAATAAATATATATTAAATATTCATCTATATATGTATTATATATTATATATTCATTTACGATCAAATAGACTCATCTACAATCAAAACCAATTTATGGACTTTGTATTGTTAAAATACTTTCAGCTTCAGGGGCCTCCCTCATGGCACAAGGGGTTAAGTCTCAGCTCTATGAAGCTATCCTGAGCCACCACAGCACAAGTTCAATTCCTGGCCAGGGAGGTGACCCACATGACACCTCAGACCTCTCCTATCTCGCACACTGCTCCCCTCAGCAGTGTATTTCAGTCCATCTGCCTGCTCTGTTCCCTGTCTGTCTCTGGTGAATCCTCTCATCCCCCTGAACCTCTGGCCTGTACCCCTGTCCTTGTATGCATAAATAAATAAATCTTAAAAAAATACTTTCAGCTGCAGTTTCCATAATGTTCAACAAAAGTGGTTTAAACATAAATGCTGATGAGGATGTAGAGAAGAAGAATCCTCTTTACATTGCTGTTGGGAATACAAACTGGTCCAAACACTATGGAGAGCTGTGTGGAAGACTCTCAAATTACTAAAAATGGATCTACCATGTGACCCAGTGTGGTGGCAGGAAGGGCCACAGAGCAGTTCTCGATGATTCCAAGCAGACGGGGTAAAGGAATGAGTCCTGCAGCCCTCGGTGACATTTTCAGTTTTTATTGCATTATTATCTCAGAGGCGACCAGGTACACAGCAGGCAGGAGGTCCGGGGGTCCAGGAGGCTGGCAGGCCTCCTAGCCCTCAGTACATCTTCCCTCTCTGGGCTGCTGCTGCTTCTTTCTTCTCTCTGCCTCTGTCTCTCCCCTGCACTTCTGCCCTACTCTGTTGTTCTCATTCTGCTGGCATCCTGGTGACACCGCCCTTATGCACCGGTGTCTCAACTCAGGTGCACCCACTGCGCGTGCCCACTTAGGCATGCGTGCAGAACTGCAGGTGCACCATTATACCAATGGCAGGAGGGGGGAAAAGCCTGATAAATTTTCTTTGACCCTATACTCAGAAATTTCACCCCTAGGAATCTACCCAAAGGACATAAAAACATTAATTCAAAAGGAAACCTACACTCCTATGTTCATTGCAGCACTATTTACAATAGCTAAAAGATGCAAACAACCAAAGTACCCAGAAATAGATGAGTGAATCAAGAAGATGTGGTTTATATACACAAGAGAACACTACTCAGCAATCAAAAAAGATAAACTCATGCCATTTGCAGCAACATGTAGCTGGAAGGGATTAAGCTCATTTAAATAAGTTGGAAGGAAAAAGAAAAATAAAGGGCGGCTTCACTTATAGAAGGAACACAGAGAAACCATACAAAGGATCATAAAAAAATACAAAACTAGCAGGCAAACTATAAATCAGAGACATTCAGCAGGGGAGGGAGATTGAGAGGAATCAAAATGGGAAGGAAGAACGTAAGTCTATAGTGATGGTTCATGGATGCTTTGGTGGTGGTAATTTTATGGGGACATCACCTGAGAGGAGAAATCAAATATTGTACAAAAATGAATGATGTAAAAAAAAAAAAAAGAAAGAAAGAAGACAACACACACAAAGTGATTTAAACGATTGGAGTTTGTTTTTCCTACACAACAGAAACACCTGAGCTAGATGGTTCCAAGTTTGGTCCAGTTGTTTACCAATGAGAGGACTCTAGATCAGCTTCTCAGTGATTCCTTTGACTTTATCCCATAGTCATTAGATGGCTGCTTTTGCTCTAAATACATCATCTCCACAGGACAACAGGAAGGAAAGAAAAGAGACTGTAGGCTTAGAGAAATCAGGTCTTTCCACCTTCCCACCACTGTGATAATAGACACCTACAGTGCTGCAAGCATTCTAGGGTGGGCATGTGCAAGTGGGCGCACCTGAGTTTGTCAAAGGCTTAAATGGGTGGCATCATGAGGCTGCCAGAACCAACAGGACCGACAGTACTGACCGACCAACAGTACAGACCAAAGAGCAGCAGTGAAAGCAAGAGCAGCAGAGAGAGAGAGAAGAAGCAGCCGAGAGGGTGAGATGTGCTGGGGGCTGGGAGGCCTGCCAGCCCCCCGGCACCCATGCCTGCCATGTACCTGGCCACCTCTACTAATAAAAGCATGAAAAACCACCGAGGGCTCCAAGACTCTTTCCTTGACCCATCTGCTAAGAACCATCCCGAACCTTGCTCCTGTGCCACCTTTCCCACAGAGAGGTAAGTAGAAATATGGAGAAAAGTTTGGTCTTTTCTGGGTACACAGCCTGAGATAAAGACTTGTATGCTAGTTGTTGGTTAGAGACTTTGAGTCCTTAATAAGAACAGGTGTTTAGGACACAGGCAATGAAAATGAAAGAGTTGGAAATCCAATACGGGATGCATTATTGATGAGGCCAGAGTTGCAGAAGACTGGTGCTCAAACCTACTGGGGCTTCCTAAGGAGCCTTGTAAAATGCATCACATAATTTTCTACTCAAGAGACAAAAGGAGAAAGGATTTATCAATCCCAAATTCCTAGTCATCAAGATTTGCCTCACAGACATTAAATTCTCCCACAGATCTCTCTAGGTCAAGTTTGTGAGGACAGAGAACAGGTTTCCCATGGACTTCCAGACCAGGAAGTGCAAACTACACTTCTGGGTCCAGGTGAGGCCCTGTCAGACTGGGTCAGATACCCCTGACATAATGTCCCTTCTTTTCACTGTCTACACCTGGGCTCCATGTTCACCCATAAATGCAAAAGTAGGCTATAAATGAATGGATTTACCGTTTATAGCCTCTATAGTTGTAGGGTAAATGGAAAATTTATCAGGCTTTTCTGCCCTCCCGCCATTAGTGTGATGATGGACACCTGAGAACCTGCATGCATGCCTAAGTGGGCATGCGCAAGTGAATACACCTGGGTTGAGACAAGGGGCATATAAGGGAAGTGTCATGAGGACTCCAGCAGAGGAAAGAAGAGAGAAAGAGGGTAGGGAGAAAGAAAGGCAGAAGGAGCAGTAGTAGTAGCAGATGCCTCCTGTCCACCCCCTCCCCCCCACCCCCGGCACCCCTGCCTGCCATGTACCTAGTCACTTCTGAGATAATGATGCAATAAAAGCTTGAAAAAGTTACCGAGGGCTCTAGGACTCCTCCTTGACCTGTTTGCTTGGAATCATTGAGAACTTGCTCTGTGCCCTTCCTGGCACTACAGTAGTAAAATATAGGCTTTCTCCATTAGATACAAAATAATGGGCTGTGCACTTCTCGACTAATTTATGGTGTCCTTATGAGCTCCTTGTAAAGTTCTATGTCTAAAGAAAAGAGAAGTGAGGAACATCATGAACCACCAAGGTGGTTCATGTTTTGTCCCAGGGACAAGAGAAACCAGAGTTCATCTCCAGGCAGAAAGGATCAAAATTTTCCAGGAGACATGCTAATATAAAGGGTCCAGGGAGAAGATAGAGTAATGATGCAGTGTTAGAGGACACTCTGGAAAAAAAAAAACAGGGTGCTTCTTTCTTTAAAATTTAGAGGGAAGGAAAAGATGGGACGAAACAGCCAAGTTTGGACATGGAGCGATGCTAAGAGAGACATCACAGTGAAATGACTGGAGTCTTATGGATCTTCAGTGCAGCCCACTGAAGGGAGTGCAGTCAGAACAATAGATGAATAGAGGGACTGCTCAGCAGCCACAGCGGTTACAGTAGGACTGGCAAAATCAGCACAATCTTAGGACTCGTGATAGGAGCTGGGAAGCTACAGTGTATGCGTGTGTGAGGGATGGTACCCCCAGACCCCATTAGGGCTAACATCGTGTTTCCCAGCAGCTACAAAAGGACAGCAATCTACTGTTCGGACAAAATCTACAAAAGGACAAAATCTACTGTTCCAGGACTAATAAAAGGAGGAACTCAGTCCAGCTCATTTCTATTCCTCCTGGAATACAAAACTAAGGGGTTATTTATACAGCAAGCAGATGCCAACCCAAATAAACTGGTCAGTAAAAATAATCACAATTTTACTACATTAAAGTGTGTGAAAATAGAGTATAGCTGAACAGAAAATCCATAAATAAAGATTCAGATGTGCATACCAAAAGAGTTTCAGCCTCTACACATAAAAGCTTCACCATCGTTGTATAAATTCAGCAAAGTTCAATACTAGACAAAACATGACATGGTGAAGATGGGAGGCTTTGCTATCACAAAGAGAGTTTTTGACTGCAACAACAGAAAACCTACCCAGAAAGGACTTCAACAGTAGGGAAAATGAATTCTTTCACATATCAAGACGTTTCATGCAAAAGAATGAAACTCGACCTCTTAGCGTTATTCACAAAAATTAACTCGAATGGATAAGACTACAATATAGAACCTGGGACATAAAATTCCTAGAAGAAAACCTAGATAATAAGTTCCTTGGCATAGATCTTGGCAATGATTTTTTGGATTTGACTTAAAAAAAAAAAGGCAACAAGAGCAAAAATCAACAAGTGGGCTACATCACACTAAAAAGCTTATGCACAGCAAAGGAAAATATCAAGAAAATGAAAAAACAACCTACATAATTGAATAAAATATTGGCAAATTGTATATCTGATGTAAGGTTGATAAGAATTCATGTAACTCAAAAACAAAAATTCAAAAAACTTTAGGTAGAACAGACCTTTTCCCAGAGAAGATACATAAATGGCCAACAGGTACTCAGCATCACTAATCATCAGAGAAATCCATCTCAAAACCAAATGAGGTATCACCTCAACCCTGTTAGAATGACTACTGTAAAAAAGACAAGAAATAGTAAGTGAGGATGTGGAGAAAAGGCTCGCTTGTGCACTGTTGTGGGACTGTAAATTGGTGCAACCACTTTGGGAAACAGTATGGAGTTTCCTCAAAAACTTAAAAGTAAGGACATCCCTGGTGGCGCAATGGGTTAAGCACTGCACTATGAAGCAAACTGCAGCCACTGCAGCACTAGTTCAAGCCTTACCTCCGGCCAGGGAGGAGACCCACATGGTGTGGCAGACCTCTCCTGCCTCACCCACTACTCCCCTCAGCAGTGTATTTTGGTCAATCTGCCTGTTCTGTTCCCCACTCTGTCTCTGGTGAATCCTCTCACCGCCTGTACCTCTGGCCTATAATCCTGAACTGTACCCCAGTTCTTGTATGCATAAGTAAATAAATCTTTAAAAAAAAAAGCTTAAGAATAGAACTACCATATGATCCATCAATCCTACTACTTGGAATATATACAAAGAAAATAAAAATGCTAGCTTGAAAAGATACCTGCACCCACTGGTCGTTACAGATTTATTTACAATAGCCAAGATGTAGAAACAATCTATTGTCAATCAATGGATGAATCAGTAAATAAAATGTGATGTGTGTGTAATGGAATATTACCCAATCATCAAAAAGAATTAAATCTTGCCATTTGCAATAATGTGAATAAAACTTGAGGGCGTTATGCTAAATGAAGTGGGAAGAGGGAGGATTAACCAAATGGGTGAAGAGCATTAAAAGGTACAAGATTCCATTTATAAGATATGATAAGATAAAAAAGCTATAGGTATAATGTACAGCATGATAACTATAGTTAACAATACTAATTTGCAGATTTGAAAGTTGCTAAGAGAATATATCTTGAAAGTTCTCATTGAAAGAAAAAAGTGTGTCACTATGTATGGTAAACAGATGCTAACTAGCTTATGGTGGTGACCATTTTGCAATATATACAAATATCAAATAATTATGTTTTAACATGAAACTAGTGTGTTATTTGTTAATTATACTTTGATTAAAAAATGTCAGAGATGGTTTCCAAAGTTGGTTATTCAGCCACTCTACAAGGGTGTCAATGAATCAGACTCTTATCCCTTTGCCACTCTGTATACTCTTATTGACATGATCCCATTTGACTTGTCTCCCTATGGTCCCAAGAAAGTCACCCTTGTTCCAATGAAGAGTGGTGACAACATTCCCAACCTGGAACACTGGGATCATTTCCTAGTGTGCAACTCTTTTGAAGAGCAAGGAAAACCTTTCCCAGAACTCCACTTTCATGGCAGGCTGATTAGCCAGACTTATTAGCCAGATTACCCACCATATATATATTTGGGGGGACCAGTTAGCAAGTCAAAGAATCACAGGATGCTTTACAAATAAGGAGAGCACCTCCTCATGAGCTTCTGATTACCATCCAGGACCATAAAAGAACTTCAAGGTGTCTGATCTAGTAACTCAGCATAAATCCATCTTCACCTATCCAATAAATATTGTCAATGTTTAGGTGTCTTTAAACAAGTATTTCAGCAAGACAGTCTGGTTAGACAAACCTATGTGCCAATCCTGGTCTCCTCTGACCATGATGTGTATGTGTATAATGGGTCTTTGCAAGGTGGTTTCTTTCTTACATAGTCTTGCACCTATTGTGGAGATTAATAAACAAAGTATCTCAGTGTGCAATTAATACTATGAAATACGAAGATTAAGATTTTCTTCTAAATTATAATTCAAGGATGGACTGTGCTGATTTATAGTGAAAAGTAATCATTGCTAAAATTATCCTACTGAACTTAGTTCTTGAACAGAGGTTGATAAGGGAATCAATTCACCCTGGCATAGTAAATACAGACTTAAAAATATATTTAGTAAAGAACTGCTGCAAGATATACTTGGTCAAAACCATAATAACAGACTAAAATAAGTCCTCACCAGCAGATTAGACATTCTGCTTTCTGATAAAAATAAGAATTTAAGGAAATTTATTGAAATAAATATCACACTAGCAGAGACATTGCAAATTCTTATCTAAACAAATAAGGTTAGTAAATAAGTACAAGTTAACTCCCAATTTCTTCTCATCTTGATTCATGAAGTTCCACTTTTAATCTCACTCTTCAGCTCCAAAATATACTGTTTTGGTTGCTCATCTGATAGATTGCCAACCCCTCATTGAGGTACCCAACACTAATGAGATCTGGTCCACCTTACCTTTCACCATTTTGTATACAGTTTATCCCATCTCTGTACTTGCCCCAATGAACACACCTCCCCACAAGTATTGTTTTCGTCCCTTCTCTCAATATATGCAAGCTTCCTATCCTTTCAAAGGAAGAAGGTCAAGGTCCCTGCTCAAGGAAACTTCTGTTAGGACCTAGTCCTCAAGGAGCCACACAGTCCCCCTACCACACTTAAGTTCCATCCTAGTTCACACTGGGTCACATTGGGAGAGAATGGGATAGCAAGGTAAGGACTCTTGAAACAGGCTAACCCTAAGCTCAAATCCTGGATTCATTACTTACAACTAGATATGTGACTTTAGGTAAGTACTATCTAATGTCTTTAGACCTCAGATTCCTCATTTCAAAATGGGGATAATAATAGATTTCTCCACCTATGCTTGTTGATTATTAAATAAAATGACGCATGTAAAGAATTTTTACATGTACCTAGAACATGGAATGAGTAAAAAGAATTCAGTAATTGTTGACTGGTAGCTGCTACTCTCAAATAGCTTTCTGAGTCTATGTCCTGCCTCACCTGAAATCATATGACCAGGACGTTGACCAGGAAGGACAGATTCCCTCCTTCACCCTCCTCTTTCAATTTCTCTTGGGCCTCACCCCCTAGGCTGAGGAGGTTTTGCCAGGTTTTGTAGTCATGAATGAACTTTCCCTCTTGCCACTAACCCACAGAGAATCAGAAACATCAGCTTTTCTAAAACTCTAAGATAGGGTTATTCCAGATAAAGCTATTCCCTTGTCTATTTTCAGGGAACATTCTAACAAGAGAAGCATGTGCTACTTGCCGGAGCACAGGAAAATTGTCAAGAAGTGAGAGAAAGAGGAGCTCAGAGAGGGGTTTAGAAACAAAATAAGAAGCTAAAATGAGGGAAGGCCATCCCAAAAACATAAAGGATGAAATCTGGGAAGGAAAGACGGTACACAAAACCTGGAACTCCCACATGGGAATGTTCCTGGTTAAGGAAACAGGCAGAGAAGCAACAATTGCAGATTAGAACCAAGAGCTGTCAAGATGGTAAGAATGGCTATCTCTTGGAGCTGGTGAAAATGCTAGGAAATACATGCCAGCAAAACCTGGGAGTAGATGAGAAAGGGGAGAAATGAGAAGCAGAAACTAGGAAAGTCAATCCTGAAGGAAAGGAACTCTAGAAAGAATGTCTGTGGGGAAAACTGGAATGGTAACAAGGAAGACCTCCTGGGAAACTGTTTGAGAGGTTATAGGAAAGCTGGGGCGCATCAATGGCCACCACAAGGCAAACCAAGTAAGTGAGAAATAGGGCAATCAGAAGAAAGTAGAAAATGAAATGGGACCTCCCTGGTGGCCCAAAGGATTAAGTACCACACTATGAAGCATTCACAGTCATTGCAGCACGAGTTTGATCCTTGGCCAGGGAGGTGACCCACATGGAGCAGCAGATATCTCTTGTCTTGCCCATCGCTCCCCTCAGCAGTGTATTTCAGTGGATCCGTCTGTTCTGTTCCTGCTCTGTCTCTGGTGACTCCTCTCACCCCCCACACCTCTGTCCTGTTCCCCAGTTCTTGTGTGCATACATAAATATTTTTTAAAAATGAAAATGAAATAGTCACAATACATGCAATGTTCAAGTGAATAGTTGGATACAGATAATAATGTACACACTGCTAGTTTAACTTTTAAAACTCTAATAGAACTACAGTGTGATAGTAGAGGAGAGGATGTTGGGGACAGAGGGTGAGGCCAGAGAACTAACTTTTTGACTCTGGAGCCAGAAAGCTGGCAGATGACTATCTGTTCATCTTAGAAATATGGAGCTGTGGAGATATTCTGAAAGAATGGGACATAATTCTCTCTGAGGTTCTTTGGGGATTGTGAAGAGCAGAAGTTTCCTTGGGCGGGAGATTTACTAGGTTTTAGTACTATCTGATTTTTTTAAACCATATGAATACGTTATCTCAGTAAAACTAATTAATAAAAAGGTCAAAGTGATTAGCATACTCTATATCAATGTACTAGTTCTCATAAATTGATTACTAGTGAAGTTTTCACTTAGAGATCTTTTCACATTTTATTTAGCTAAAGATATCAGTAAAGAGTTTAAGAGCAAAGTGAAGTGATACATTTCAGGGGTGCTGCAAGGAACTCCCTGCCCAGGATTATCAGAAACACTGCTGTTATAAGTTCCCCACCAGTGTCACACTGACCTGTTGTCCTCTTCTAAACTTCAGTTCCTCAAATCCTTTATAGAACCTTAATAATTAGCCTCTTAGTTCACAAAAGATGACAGAAACTAACAGGACACAGATTAGGGATGAGAATGGTGAGGTGGGTGGTGGTGTTAAAGAAAATTAGAAAAGAACATCCATCCAGCAGGGCCAGGTGTGCACATGGCACTGGCAGAGGAAGAGGAGGAGTAATCGAGGATGAAATGATGTCCAGTTCTGCCAAAAGCTGGCTGTGATGGTGTGGAGAAGGTGTAGCATCAGCGAGGGTAACTGAGAGAGATGGTGTTTTGTGCCTTCAGAGGTGAACCCACTCTGTTATCCAGGCAGTCAGTGACAGGAAGCCCCCAGCACAGCCCCCATGACCCTTTTGCTATTCACACCTTGGTTTCATTCCCTTCACTACTAACCAGATTGTGACCCATTCAGATCATTTACACAGAAGGAATCAAGCTGCCATGTTTTAAGGAGTCCCTAGGGAAAGCTCAGGGTTTGAAACCCTGTCTCCCTGTCAACCTCAAGAGTATTCCTGAAAGCAGCTCCTTCTCCCAGTAAAGCCTGAAGAGACTGTGGCCCCGGCAACTTCTTTATTGGACCTCATTATAGTTCCTGAGTCAGAATCACTCAGCTAGGCTACTTCTGCGTTCTTTTTTTTTTTTTAAGATTTATTTATTATGCATACAATAACTGGGGTATAGGCCAGAGCTATGGAGGGGTGAGAGGATTCACCAGAGACAGAGTGGGAAGCAAAACAGGAAGATTGACTAAAGGACAGTGCTGAGGGGAGCAGAAGGTAAGGCAAGAGAGATCTCCCTGGCTGGGAATCTAGCTTCTGCTGCAGTGGAGATAAGGTAGATAAGCAGTAGAGTTTCTGATAGATAACCAAATGGCATTACTATTCCCATTTACCAATGAGAAAGTTGAGGTCGAAAGACCGATTTAAAAAAACAGGTATATGAAAATGAACTTTTAATGTAACACCCTTTGCAATTGCTGAGTGCCCAAATGTTTTCTGCTATTTAGGGTGGGGGCAGAAGCACAATAAGAGGAAATGTTATTCTGATCCTTGATTGGGGCTTATTGCCAAAGTTTGGTCTTATCCCCTGCAGTGTATAATTTGTGATAAAATTAGCAAGAGAATGTATGCTCCAATAACTTGGCCAATTGCATTACAAACAAACACAGAGTCTGAGAGTATTGTTTATGATAAAAGCTGACCAAGGATTCTTACATTAGAAGAATGGGGGTGGGGAAACCCTGATGCATGCGAAACACCTGAACACAATAAAACCAAGGACAGAGGCACGTTGACATTCTTTTGGCTTTTATTCTTAGAAATAAAATATGCCTTTCCTTACAACCACTGGATTATAAGAACAACTGGGATTTTTTTTCTTTGCTTTTTCTAAAGATTTTATTTAATTATGCATACAGGAGCTGGGGTATAAGCCAGAGGTGCAGGGAGTGAGAGGATTCAGCAGAGACAGTGTGGAGCAGAATGGCAGACTGACTGGAGTGCACTGCTGAGAGAAGCAGTGGGTGAGGTAGGAGAGGTCTGCACACCATGTGGGTCACTCCCTGCCTGAGGATCAAACTCACACTGCAGTAGTTGCAGAAGCTCCTCAGTGCAGCTCACTCAACCCCTTGTGGTTGAGGCCCTGGGAATTTTTTTCAATCCTAAGAAACTTTACTTGCTCATATACAAGTCCAATATTTCTCAAGTTGAGGGTGTCAAAATGCCTGTATGTGGACTCAGCATCTCCTTAGCCAACTCGGAGATCTGGGGCTCTTTATAGAATCCATTTAGTGGAAAGCAGGTAGAGTAAGTCAGAAGTGCAGGAGGCTAAAGAATACTAGTGGATCTAGGATCTAGGATCTGGTAATCTAAGGAATACTAGTGGATCCTGAAAAGCTGTGACCACCTTTGATTTGTTCTTTAACTCCTGAGGAGAAAGGAAAAGAGGAATCCAAATCATCAGCAGTGGAAAACTTATTCTTTAAAGGATGATCAAACAGTTGCTCCCAGGGCTAAAATAAAGCTGCTCATTTATAGTTTCTGGCCCATAATTCAAAGTAAGTTTCCTCCATAAGCAGAGTAATTGATTAGCGATACTTTGTGTGTGTGTGGTTATTGGGATTATTGTTGAATAATTTGATGTGTTTTATTCCAGTTATTTCCCAGTACACATAGAATACATCTACAAGACCCAAAGTAATCTGAGACCCACCAACTTCACCTAGCCTTCTCCATATACCCTCCCAAGGGTCATGACCAGGTTTTAGCCACACTGTTTCCTTAAATATTTCAAGTTCCCTCAGTCAGTCTTCTCCAGGCAATGGCATTTTCTGCTTCTCCTGTCCTCTTACACTAATCCCTCTTACTCCATAAAGCAGGCTCTTACTGTGTTCTGCTCCCTCTTCACCCAACATAATTAGACCGCCCTCCTACTCTCAGCCTCTGTCTCATGACCTGATTCAGTTTTGCTACCTCTCATGTCTGAAATTAGCTCCTTATTTAAGGATAAAATAAAATTAAATGAAGGTATTTATTGAACAGTTTCTATGTGCCAATCATTGTTCTAAGGGTTTCCATCATAGTAACTCATTTAGTGCTCATCATAGTAGCTCATAGTTTCCATCATAGTAGCTCATTTAGAGGAGGCTACAAATAGATTAAATACCTTACCTGAAGTAATGTGACTTTTGGTGTCAGATAAAACTAGGAATCACTCCCAGGAATTTTTTTTTTTTTATTTCTTGTGTATCTTCTTCTCCTTTGGTTGTAACCACTGTGGGAACTGGACCTTTGCAAATTGTATTCCCTGTTGTCTCTCACATTTGCCCCCTTCAACTGAAGACCCTGCCTTTGTTCTTTTGGCGCCCTTGCTTAACCAGGAGATAAGGCTGACCAGAAAGTGAGACCGGAGTTTTTATTCTTATGGCTCCCTACATCATGAGGCATACAGCAGGTGCTCAATAAATAGCAGATTAATTAATGCTTAAGAAGTAATCTTAAGAGTAAGAAAACTGCAAAGCCTTACTTCTGATCTTACAGCTTCCATTTTGAAATGTATGTAGATTTTATACAATCCTCTGTTAAGTTGCACCAAGTTAGTGACTCACATGATCTCTAGTTCAAACAGACCTCAGCTTCTCAAGTTGAGGCATTCTGCAGAATCAAAATCTCATTAACTGGGTGTTGAGACAGACTTCAGTCCAGCCAAGCATGCTCTATCAGTTGCTAGCTCATAAGTGCGCTCTGATTCGAATGCCATAGACATCTGTCCAGGGAAGGGGTTTTGCTTGGTTTCTCATTATTTCTTGATGGAAAGAAACCCCACCCTCTAGTGTAGTCTTGACTGTGAAGGACACGGTGACTTTCACAAAATTTTAAGACTTTCCAGTGAGCTGGACTGGGTTCTGGAGAGAAGACCCTAGCCGATGACCAGGAAATGCCTTGATAGGACCAGAACACTCCATTCTTTTGGGAATGCCTGATAGATGGGATGTACGGGGTCTCTGAATTTTAAAATAGATAAGGGAGAGGAGAGTGTAGTGTGTGAAGGGCACCAAGTATTCTTGGTAATAAGTAAACTTTAAAGTTTATGATTTGATGTGTATTGTTTCTGGAGTCAATTTATCACTTGGAGTGTTGATTCCTGGGTCAAAGATAGTACGAATTAACTCTCCTACAAACACCTACTGTACTTCATGCTCACACTGTAGCCTGGTAGAGCTGGGGCTGCATGCAGATGCCCTGAAACATGTACCTGGAACTTTCACTATGAACATCTCCAGAATCCTAGAGGGAGCCACCTTGTGCAGACTGACACCCTGGGAGCAGTCAGTGCATCAGCTGCTCTGCTCCTCTGAGCAGGTGACTCTCCTGGACTTTCCCATAAACCTCCAGGCACTAGCCAAGTGTCAAACTCCCCCACTTAACCCTCCATCCCCCAATCACGTTCTCAAAGCCAAGGTCTGTGCATCTTCCTCTCTGAAACTGGCCAAAGCTTAGTCCAGGAAGCCTCAAGAGGGATCCCTTCTGCCTGTTGCCAGCTAGAGAGGAAGGACTGGTGAGCGCAGGGCAGGGGGCTGCCAGGGAGTTGGTGCAAAAACAGGGAAGGGGAGTCTGAGGGCCCCAAATTAACGCTGGGCTCCACACCCACCTCGCCTGGGCATCAGTCTCCACAACAACAAAAGAACAAAAGGAGGAGGGGTGGAGACCTGTTGGAAAGTATGCGCCCGCCCGGGCAGAAGGAAACTTATTGAGGCTTTTTTGGTTTTTGTTTTTCCACTCAGAGATGTGGGGACACTGGGCACTGAGCACTCAGAAGAGCATACAGCCACCACCTTCGAGAAGCTCAAAACTGGTAGATCTCACCGGCTGAGACAGAGCTGCACAGGAGACTGGGAAGAGGGTGTGAGATGGTGAGGGAGTGAGAATAAGCACAGAAAGGGTCTTAACCAGTCGGGAAACCAAAGGCTCGCTGGAGAGAGGTGGAGCATTGACAGAAGCCTGAGGTATGCAAAGAAGGAAGAACTCCCTGAGAAGGCCCAGGAGGGTGGTGCAGGTGCGTCTTGGACCTTGCTAGCAGAATTTCTGTTGCTCAGGGTCCCATAGGTCAAGGTCCCCACGCAACTTGCCTTGAGTAACTATGCTAGGTGAATTCTCCAGGCAAACCCAGAAAGCTGAAAGGCCACACACAGCCCAGGAGCTCTCCAGCCTGGAGAGCCCTGAAGAATAGCCTAGAGGACAGAGGCCAGGGCTTCAGGCTTCGGCTAAGCATTTGACACGTTCAGGGGACCTCGGTTCTAAGATCTGAGCTGGTGTTGACCAAAGCTGTTGGTTCTCCCCAGGGGCACCTCTCCAGTAGGTCAGCCTGGAGGCCTAAGAGGGGCAGAAATCGGCAGGGAGGGAGAGCTCAGAGGCAAATCGCAACGCGGCGGAAGGTAGAAGCATGGACTGGAGACAGTAACTCCAGTAACTCGCTTGGCCGAGTCACCCGAACTCTTGCTCTGAGGAGCCTTGAATAAATCCAAGGCCAACCAGCACTACGTTAGGGGTGTATGCGCCTGCGCGGTTCTCCTAGGAGATGCAGACCACGGAAGGTTTAAACCTCCAGGCCCTCAGCTCAGTTCCTTCACAAAGGGAAGGTCACATCTCTAGACCGAGACTCGTAGGAGATGCCGGTGCCCTCCTGCGTCCCTGCGACCTACACAGGCAACCGGGAGCTGCGGAACTCTGAGAGGTTAGGCGGCGCCCCTACCACAAATTGCCATCCAACAGTCGCTCGCCCTTTGTACCAATCAATGCGAACTGAGACTGAGCGCTGAAAGTTTAGGGAGGAGCGCGCAGACAGTAGGAAGAAATAGAAGGGTCTGAAAGGAAACGCGCACTTGCCGCAAGTTGCCTCCGGGCAACCACAGTTGACCTGGAATCTGAGGAGCAGAAAGGGTCTATCATGCCCTCCTTGCCCATTTCCCAAGAGACTGGTTTGCATTAACCCAAATCTGTGTGTGTGAGTTACCTTAGTATTCCCCAAGGATTCCAGGAGTGAGAGTCTGGCGGCTCCGGCTTTATGCTTGACCTCATTACAATTAAGAACTTTTCCCTCTTTCCTTTCCAAAACATCGGACGACCCAGGGGAACTCGAGTCGCCTGCTCCCAGGGCCTCTGACCCCTGCAGGCCCCGAGTACAACACTCAAGCCTGCAGACTGGCCTGACCTGAGTAAGGGTTGCCTGCTACTCTCGGATACCCTCCCAGCAAGTACTTC
This sequence comes from Galemys pyrenaicus, assembly GCA_019455555.1. Taxonomy (NCBI): domain Eukaryota; kingdom Metazoa; phylum Chordata; class Mammalia; order Eulipotyphla; family Talpidae; genus Galemys; species Galemys pyrenaicus. The sequence continues at coordinate 23,968,084 of JAGFMF010011830.1, read as the reverse complement.
TTGGTAGCCCGAGCTACATGAAACTTCTTGCAGAGGAACCGAGAGTAGAAGGCACGCGGTAGAGGCGCAGAGGCGGGGCTGGACTGAGAAGGAATGTATAGACGTGCGGGTGAGCCTCCCCGCGGCCGGGGGCACCCTTGGCGGGGCCGAACGCTTAAGTAAGCCAGGTCTCGAATCTGAGCCCCATGAATGGAAAGCAGAAAAGAGAATGGGTCCTCCGGAGCTTGGCGGATTTTCCCAGACTCTGTTAGTTTCTTCTAGGAATCTGCGTTTGGCTGCAGCCCCGAGAAATCCTTGGACTAGACGTTGCTTGGGGAGGAACAGAAATGAGGTTTTCAAAGTCTATTTACCGGGAGTCATTTCCCCTGTGAGTAAACTTTTGGCAAATCACTTAGCCTTCTCAACCTCAGTTTCCTGATTTGTACAATGGGCATAGTGCCCACCTTTCCGCAGAGCGTGATAAAGGCGAGAAACGTCTTCCTCTGGAGCTTTACAAGCTCGCTACACATTAAAGAAAGACCCTCTCTCCCTGCCTTCTCCTTTTCTGCCTACTCCCCACCCCCAACCCCTCCGTGCCCGCAAAGCAGTGCGCATTTCTGGTCGGTCCTCCCGAGAGAGGCCAGTGCAAAAGCCAATAAGCCTGGAATACACGCAGGTCCTGCTGGGCCTGGGACAATGGTTTCCATTTAATAAATATTTCCCCCAAGGGCATTTCACATCGGGCAGGCAATTATTCAAAGGAAACAGGCTCGCAGTTTGGCTCTGCGGGTTATTTCGTCCTCTTTACCCGAAGAAAGCTCATCTGACGCAAGAAACGAGTCTCTCATGCTTGCTGGGTGGGAAGAAGCGCCCAGGGACAAGCCGACCCTGGGTGCCGATGTGGTCTGAGACTCCGCTCTAGAGCCGCTGTCCTAGAAGCGACCGGAAACCCCAAAACCCAGACGGGAGTCCGCGGCTTCCGGGCTGCCCTTCAGGCTGGGACAGAAGTGGAGGGAAAGTTGGAGTTTTAAAAACACTAAGTAATAACATAAATAGGCATCGTGATGGAAATTTTATGCCCAGATCCCTTCAAGAAAGTGAAGAGCCGATCACCGAGCTCTTGAAGTCTCAGCAGCCAGGGTTGGAAATCGCTGCAATCTAAACGCAGGGCCTGGGGCACTGGCTCGCAGCGCACTACCTAACCAGTCCACAGCCCAGAGCTTCGCCCAGGAACCTACTCCTGGGACAGGAGTGGAGGTGGAGCTTCAAGGACGCCCCTGGAGATCGCCTCCAATGGACCCCCAAAGGTATGGCACGAAAAGTTTATTCTGCTTTTCAATCTGAGTTTGGTATATCTTTCTCTTTTCCAAGGATCTTTGACAAGGGGGGGGGGGGCTGGCCTTGCATTTCGTGGTGAGGCTGTCCTATTTATCAACACGCGCTTAGGCTCGCTCTCTTTGCTGCCTCCTGGGTCTTTGTATTCGAAGTCCTAATTCTTTGCACAACCGGGAAAGGAACCGGGCACGAAGAGTTTTATTTGTTGACAGTGCCAGAAACAATGAGGAACCAGAGACCCCAGTCCTGAGCTGGCCGTTCTCTCCTCTCTCTCACTATCTCTCCCTCACACCTCTCCCCGCCCCCAAGGACTGCGCTCCCTCTTTCCGCAGCTGGCGCGTCGGCAGGTGCGCCCCCCTCGCCTTCTCTGCCGCTGATTGGTGCCCAGGTTGGGGAGTCGCCGCCCCGCGCTTATGTCAGAGTGCGTGCTGTCCGGGCCCACCTCGCCTTTGAACTTCGCCGCTTTTGGCTTTCGTTCACCAGCCTCCCCGCATTCTCAGCCAGGTGCCGTGCTAAGCGAGGCAGCTCCAGGAAAGCTGCGGGAGGGGGTGAGGGAGCCACCGCTGTAGACACAGGAGAGCAGAAAACCTGAGAAGGTGAGGGTGGAGAGGGGAAGAAGGAGGAGCTTCCTGCCTTCACAGAAAATTACCTGGCCACTTAATCCCAGAGACTCCGGTACTTGGGCCCCAACCTTGGGTGCCCCGCAGCCCTCCCATCCCCTACCCTTCCTACCCCCATTCGTCCCCCCGGGGCCTGCCTGGGTGTCGGGACTGGCATGATCAGCTGAACTTTGTGGGGTGAGAGCTTTTCTCTGGCTTCCCCTTCGCGGTGCAGAGGCGAGGGGAACGCAGAACCCCGGCTCAGGACGGACAGACAGGCAGACAAACAATCGCGCCCAGGTTCGGCCCGCAGAGTCCCTGCACTCCTGCCCCCACCGCCTAGCCTCCGGGACCATGTCCAAACCTTCAGATCACATCAAGCGACCCATGAACGCCTTCATGGTATGGTCCCGAGGCCAGCGGCGCAAGATGGCCCAGGAAAATCCCAAGATGCACAACTCAGAGATCAGCAAACGCCTAGGCGCCGAATGGAAGCTTCTGTCCGAAGCAGAGAAGCGGCCATACATTGACGAGGCCAAAAGGCTACGCGCTCAGCACATGAAGGAGCATCCCGACTACAAGTACCGGCCACGGCGCAAGCCCAAGAACCTGCTCAAGAAGGACAGGTATGTCTTCCCCCTGCCCTACCTGGGCGACACGGACCCGCTCAAGGCGGCTGGCCTGCCCGTGGGGGCCTCCGACGGCCTCCTGAGCGCGCCCGAGAAAGCCAGGGCCTTCTTGCCGCCTGCGTCGGCGCCCTACTCCCTGCTGGACCCCGCGCAGTTTAGCTCCAGTGCCATCCAGAAGATGGGTGAAGTGCCCCACACCTTGGCCACCGGCGCGCTGCCCTACGCTTCCACCCTGGGCTACCAGAACGGCGCTTTCGGCAGCCTCAGCTGCCCCAGCCAGCACACGCACACCCACCCGTCCCCCACCAATCCGGGCTATGTGGTGCCCTGTAACTGTACCGCCTGGTCTGCCTCCACCCTGCAACCCCCGGTCGCCTACATCCTCTTCCCGGGCATGACCAAGACTGGCATAGACCCTTATTCGTCAGCCCACGCCACGGCCATGTAACCCCCTGCCAAGCCCGCCAGACCTGGAGGGCGGTCTGGAAGCGGGGTCTGCACCCTATCCTCTGCGCCTTGTCCCAGCCTGCAGACGCCTGGGGGGTCAGACCGGCAGACACTTCCTACCAGACCCCAGACTCTGCCTCTCTCTTTCAGGAGTATGGTAGGGGCGGACTCGGGGACCCAGGAAACAGACAGGTGCCAGAAACTTGCAAACATTTTGTCAGTTACATGGCTGTCCCTCCCCCTACTATCCCCAAACAAATCGACTGTATCCCCTTTGAACAAAAAAGTAGGCAGTTTTGCTTTTATTTATGTCCCCTCCTCTTTCCTCTGATGGGCTTTGAACTCCAGAACTCTCAGATCCTGGTATTATATCTAGAATATGCATATATATATTTTTTCTTTTGCACCCTGAAGAAAAGAGTTAGCTGTGTCTCTGTGTTTTGCCATAAGACACAACTAGGTGCCATTTGCTCTTGTGTGGGGGGAAAGGCTTAAAAGTTTAAAACTACAGAAAGGGAAACATTTCTATTTAAAACCAAGCTATGATAATGTTTGCTTCTTTAAAAGTAAAACAAAAGGACCCACATGGTTATTTACTTTGTATAAAGCATTGCTCCTAGACACCTAAGTTTACTTTTAGACAGAATGTTGGGTTATGAAGTCAGGAAGTAGAAAGTGAACAAAAAATTAAAGAATAAAACACCCTAAATGATCATAAATGTTTTGACGATGTCTTGGAAATGTACCTAGAAGGATTTCACCTCCTTACTCTGTTCATTTGTTGAACAAAGATGTTTTGAATAAAGACAATCTGTCATCGCAAAAAGTAACCTTTGATGTGCATGAAATCTGAAGTCTGGAGGCCAGGTCCTCAGACCGGGAGTCAGGTCACTGTGGTGCTGGAGTGCATGCAGAAATCTGGCAGTGGTGGCAGGTGATGGCCCACTTGAACCCAGTCTGCTGACTGTCAGGATGGGTGCAGGAAGCCCCCCAGTCTGGGATTTATCCTGATTGTGCCCTCGAACCACTTTTAGTTTTGCCGTTAGAGGCTTTACAAAGGTATCTGTCCTTGGCACTTCACTCCTTCCACACATTCTTCACCAAGTAGCCAAACCACTTCAAGAAACAAATGAAGTGAGACAAAGACTGACCTGGACCTCTAAGGTGCATTTTCTGTCTTTTCATTTTTTTAAACTAAATTCCAAAGGAATGAACAGAAGCCCTAGGTCTGCTGACTGGGAGCCAGCTGCACATGTAGCGCTGTGTACTGCAGTCGTGTTTAACTTTTAAGTGTTGGGGGGAAGTTCGGTGGAATTGATTTTTTTTAAAGGTGTTTGAAAACTCTGCTGCTGCTGCTGGCTCCTTTGGGGGATTTGGTGCTTGATATTGGTTCCCAGGTTAAAAAAAATGAGCGTCTGAGATATTCAGGAAAATTTTCCCTAGATTCTGCTCTGGGCTGTGGGATGCTTTTTACTTAGACCCTGAGCAAGCAAAAGGAAAAGGAAGGATATAGTGTCAAGACTGGGGCAAAGAGTTTTAAAAAGCATAAAGATCAAATAACTCATGGCCTTTCTGTACTTGGTGAGTGTTAGGTTGAAGATTGCTTTTGTTGGGGAGAAAGGACCTTCTGGTGTCTTCCAGCAGACAATTTTGGAACTTGTTCTCAAAAATGAAGGGTTCTCCCTCGACCTCCTTCTGCCTCCAATCTCACCCCCATAGTCATGTTAACGGATGATTTTTCCTGGGGTCTCTGCTTTTCCCACTGGCTTTGATACAGTGCTGGAGGGGAGGAGGCAGCCTAGCGGCTTGTCAGCTTTCTACTGCTGTTGAGGGATTTGTGAGCTTCCCTCTGCCGCTTCCAAAGAATCGGTGACTGGAGGTGCACAGAAACGTTGTCAACAGACACCAAAGCTGAAACCCATGGATTAGCATATTGTCCTCAAAACAATTAGAAGTGTTTGAGGTGCTATTTGGAGCCTATTCATCTGAGCCCCTTTGTCAAAGGGGGATTTTCATTATTAAAAAAAAAAAGTTAGCAGTTGTCCATCTGGCTGAGCTGAATAGCAAAGTGATCCGTGTTGTATATGCTTTTCTCATTAAGAGCTCTTTTGAGACCTATGTTAGAATTAAATGGTATAACACAATTAACATACACGGGGGCTGAATAGGGAGGGGACGCCTATAAATAATAGATAGATAAATAAATGAGCGATCAGGCGAAGGTAAACAAAGGGTGCTGGGGAACAAGAGGGGGGAGGCCCGACGGACAGCGCCACGCTTACTTAGCATCACAAAACCCTCTTACAAATCGAGACAATTAGGAAGTGACTTGCCTGGTGGCCGGCCGGCCTAGGGGCTCTGGGTGCCTAGGGAAGTTCCCTCCTCCCAACAACCGAGGAAGCCCAGGAGGCCTAGGGCGGTGGCGCCGCGGGTTCGCCGTCTGATATAACCCCAACTGACAGTCCTGTCAGCCTCTCTGATCTCCCTCATAGCTCAGTGTCCCTTAACATCTCCTAAGATGAAGCTTACAGGGGTCTGTCTCCCCGCGCAGCCTAGCGCATCAGCCAGCGCCTTGGGTGTAAAGTGTGGCCCCAGCTCGTTAAGGAACCCGGCGCGCACCTCCCCACCATGGCGCCGAGCCCGGTCCCACGCCAGGTTCGACTGAGGAGGGGCACGAGCTGGGTCTGACTGAGTTTCCTGGCTGAAGCCAGAAAATCGAAAGCAGGGCTCTAGCGTGTGCTCTGCCCTAGGGACTCTGAAGGGAACTCCAGGAAACTGGGGTGCGCTGTAGCGGAAAGGCGCCCACTTGCTGGGTAACTGCGACTTTTTTCCAGCCAACAGAAAGCAGGGGTACCAGCGCTTGTCCCTGGACCTAAAGCGGCAGACGCGCTCCGGGAAGTTTCCACCCGCCACTTCTCCTTTCTGCCCAGTATGGCTTTGTCCACCTGCCCGCCTGCCTTTGCCCTGGCCCCAGCTTCGGCCCCGCAGGGGCCCGCCTCAGCCTAGCAGCCCGCTCCCCGCGGGCTGCACAGTCTCCGCCGGGTGCGCGGCCGCGACTCGCCCTAACAAACAGCAGAAATCCTCCCCGTCATGCTGCTGACAGGGGCCGATTACTGACTTTGAAGTCAGGCGCAGACATAAAGAAATCCCCCGGGAGGCATGGGGTAAAGGGGTGGGGGGAGCTGTCCCTGTCAAACCTGTTTGCTCACAACTGTCTTTTTCTTTCAAGAAAATCATTAAAGCAAAACTGTAGAGCGAGGGGAGCCCCGCCCGCCCGGAGTCGTGAAGAACCGCTTCTCCCGAGCGCGCAACGCGCACCCAAGAACAGCCAAGAGGTGCCCGGACACCTCTCTTGGTGTCGCTGCTCTGACAGCCCCCGGGGCTCTCCGTAACCTCCGGAAAGCAATTCTATCGACCCCTGTAGGGCTTGGCGCGTGTCCTGAGGCCGGGGAGGACCGGACTTCTGCCGCTGTCTGGGCCTCCCGGGATAAGGAGTGCCAGAGCCGTCGGGGTCTCCGCTGGAGGCTGCAATTGATTCCAGGGGAAAACAAAACAAAACAATTGACTGCCAAATATGTGAAAAGCTTGCCCCCCACCCCCCCGCCCCACTTGCCTCTTCTTTGATGGGTGTTTCCTAGGATCGCGGAGACCCGACCAACACGCTGCTCTTCTGGAATGACAGCAGGCAGGGGCAGAGTTGTTTTGGTTTTGGTTAAGTTTTTTTTTTTTTTTCTTAAACCTGGTCAGGCATCTAATTCAAGATCACACTGGCCACATCTTCTGGGACGTAAGAGCTCCTTGGCCTGTTTCCTTACTCCTGATCTCTCCTGGAGAGTCTTTTCCGTTTTCATGTGCTTCCCTAGTTTGGAGGCTGACTCCAAAAACCTTGAGTCCTTTCCAGTTATCCAGTTTTCCCATTAAAATAACAACATTTAGAACCAATAACTTTAATGATGAGAAAAACCAGCTACATCGAGCAAAAATCACACTAAGGTATGAATGACTGACGTTGAGGACCTCCTTCACCCCTTAACATTTGCATTTTAAAGTAAGAGCTAGATAACCACCAGGAAATATGATCATCTAAAATAGGGTGGCATTGCAGGGTAGGGCCTAGGGAACATTTCGTTACATCTTAACGCCTAGGGAAGTGAGAAACTTCTCTGGAGAAATCTGCACCTGTCAGGGCTGAGAAAAACTTGGCAAGCTGATTTGCCAGGAGGGTTTTCCTTAGACTGCCTGGGGGAATCTGCTTTCCTCAGGCACCACCCCAGTTCAGGCCTTGTCACCATTGTTCAAGTGGACAATGAATTTCAAGTCGTTTGAATTTGATTATCACTTAATTCACAAGAATCCTGTTAAGAACTCTAATCTTTATTTGCTAAGTAGGTTGTGCCTGTGTATGGGTATGGAGAGGAAGAAAGACCAAAGTAGAAAGTAGGTACAGGAGAGGGAATAAGTGTCGGTTGGGTACAGGAGATGCTGGCCATTTGCTTCCAGTTTGTCGTTTAGCTTCTGGTCCTGCCCTGGCCTTGGAAATCCTTGCTGTCAGAGCCAGAGCACTTCTTGGGTGGTTTCTTTCTAGGCGCCACAGGAATGGACCTGAAACCAGAAGCGCTGGTACTGGGTAGCTGCAGAGTAATTAAATTAAAGTAGATGGGGTCAGGTGGAGGTTGCTAGAAAATTTGGGACGACAACCAAGCCACTGGAGACTCACTGTCTTCCCCTTCCAAACCCTGCCTGAGTGACTGGGGGAGGGGGGCTTCACCTTGGTAGTGTCCACTGGTATCTGGAAGGAGCCTGAAATCTGGAAACGAGGGAACCTCGATGTCCCCTCCTGTTCTGGCTCAGCGGTCACCCGCGAACAGGGACTTAGGAGTTATGCTCTGTGGAAGTGGGAAGGGCAACCGGCCCTGAACGTTCTTGGGAGGTCTCCTCAGATTCTCCTTTCCCTTCCCTGGAATCCCTGCCCCGGGCAGACTCTCCGATAGCCAAAAGACCTCTGGACTTCGGTCCGAGTTGGGGAAGGGAGCAGGTGCCCAGGTCGGAAAGAGACCGAAAGGAGTCCGCAGATTTTCTCTTTGCTACAAAGTGAAGTTCTTGTACTGTACATGCTACCCTGGCGTCCAGGGGCTAGTCCCAAACTTTCTCACTCTTATGTTGGGAAGAGAAGGAATTCAAATAAAACCCTTGCTTGCTGGGAAACGATGAAAGTGACTTCAGAAAAGCCATCAGCTCACGGGACCGCACTCAAACCAGAGCTTGGAGAAGGAAGCCCAAACGGATTGCCGAGCTCGGGGCGTCCGGCGCGCTAGGGCGCACAGGGGTCCTCGGTACTCCAAGCCTTGGTACCGCCTGCTGCTCCCCGCTCCAGAGTTCAACCTCACTTGGGTGTCTCGGGGCCGGGCCAAGCCTCTGAACCCCGAGGCCCTGCGGGGTCTAGAGCTGCAATAAGAATGAGGGGACGTGGGATGGCTGCGGCGCACTCTTGGTTCCGCGAGGGAAGCGGACGCGGCGCGACAGCCTAGCTGCAGGAAGGCGAAGAGCCGGGAGACCGGAGAACTGCTAAGCAGCTCCCGACCTCCGAGAGTCTGGCAACCCCCCGTGGGCTCTCCGGACGCCCCGCCCGAGGACCGAGGGAGGAGGGAAAGGAGAAGGAGGGAGCAAGCGGCCGAGGCTCACGCCTCTGGTCCCCGTTCGCCGGCACCCCCCGTGGCGCGGCGAGTCAATGGGATTTGCACACTCGAGGTGTAACAGCATTACTGCATTAATTACCATTTCCATTTCACGTCCAGATTGTTTACTTATCTGCGGGAAACATATGTCGGGAGAAGTTCACATTCCGGATTCTGCTCCGCTGCCCAAGGTGCAATTCCGGGGAGGCGGCGAGGGGGAAGGGAGGGCTTCAGATTTTTTATTACACCCTCTAGCCTTATCTGCTGCTGTAAATTATGAGGATCCTCCATAGAGCGGCATATGGAGATTATATACTTTTTTGAATATCGTTTCCCAAAGCCTGCAGATTTTCACTTTGAAATGAAACAATCCTCCACCGGCTCCCATGGGGCCAGGCGCCTGCTGCGCTCCCCTGCGCGGTCCGGGGGATCCATTCTGCAGGGCCAGCGCGCACCCACATCCCCAAGGTAGCGGCTAGCCCCCAGCGGAGCCCTATTTCCCAGAATCTAAAATAGCCAATAATTTCTCAGGAAAAATACATTCACTTTAGGTGTTTGGAACCAAAGCGGTACCCCTGTGCTGCTTTTCTGCACCTCCCCGCCGCGACACTTCCCTGGCTGGGTTTGCAGCGCTTTTTCATTTCGGACACCCGCATAGACTCGAGCCCACTTCTGCCCTCTTCCTACGTTGAACCGCTCCAAACTCGCCGCGAGGGTTGAGGTGTCCACACCTGCCCAAAACAACCTGCACCGCTCGCGTCAACGTCAAACGTTCTCAAGCACTTCGGTCTTGGGACAGCCAATTTTAGCTTCTTTGTTTGTTGGGGTACGGAGGAGGAAGGTGACAGGCAATGCACCCCCCCGCTTGAGACCGTTTATTGTGAACCTGCAGGGAAATCCTGCGTGCGCAGGCACCTGCCTCCTTGCTGCGGGATAAGCAGGTCCGACCCGAGCAGCACGAACCGAATCCCATCTTTCTTATCTCTGGGAGACTCCTTTCAGGCTGAGATCAGAGAAGGAGGGAAAAGGATGAGAGAATCATTGTTCTTTTTTTTTTTTAATTTAATATACCAAGCCACCCGTGCAGGTCATTTATATGCTTAATTTAGTGATAAAAGTCAATAAGGAGAATCACAGGATTCTCCCCCTTCCATTTCTTTTTTCACACAGCAATTGGGAAAACAGAAAAATATTTATGCTCCCCTCCCCTTGGGTTCAGTGTTTTGTCTGCAATGCAATTATAATAAGTGTGCTTTTGTAATGTAATTTGTTTTGCGTTTTTTAGAACTTAAGGGGGAAAAAGTCTTTATGTTGCTATTTTTCATCTTGTTCGGGCTCTTTTTGAAGGATCATAGTCTCTGTGTACACTTAGTGTGTGACACCCACCCTCAAAAGCCAAATTCGGACATTTTCTTGAAATGTCCGTTTTTATAATTCCAAATATCCCAAGGGAAACCTATTGTGATGTTACAACTGGAACAATTAAATGAACCAAAGCAATGCAATTAAGGCAGAGAAAAAGTAAGATGAAAAATAAACAGATTCTTTTCCATTAAGTATTGTTTTGGGATTTCTAGTTGGTTTTTTTTTTTTTTTTTTTTTTTTGAGACCTCTAAGAAAATTGTGAGGTGTCACTTCTCTCTTCTGGGTCTATCTGTAATTGAATCTAGGTCACTATTCTAAAGCAAGAAAAGTCTGCTTCCCACTTTCCTACATCAGGCTGAAATTTGGGGGAGGGACAAGGGTCTTGCAATTTCATTTAAAATGTAATGGTGGATGAACTGATAAGCAAATAGGGAAAAAAGAGTCTGCTTAAAAGAAAAAAAAAAGGCATGGTTTTAATATGCTCCAGATGGGGGGAAAATGATTTACATGAGAGTTTATTTCCTCTTTGCTGATATGAAAGAATTACAGATACAAAACCCACTGATCTATAGAATAAAAAAAAAGAAAAGAAATGTTATTTTCCTGTAAAGGTGTCAGTTCATTTATATTCATTTAACCATCCATCCATCAATTCACTTTCTCACTCCTTGCACATTCTCTCTGGCTCTGTTAAACCTTTCCCTACCAACACACTTTGCTAGAATATGCAATGAAGTTTTCTTTCTTTAAAATAATGTGAGATTTAAATGAAGTAGGTGAACTAGGTAAGCAGGGAAGTGTTTGCTGTTATTTTTAAATATCTCTGATAATTTAACATTCTGACCGTAGGGCAAAATTTTAACCATATTCTTTTCATTCTTGTTGCAGTTTGAGCACATGCAATGTGCCTAAAAGTTTATATGCCAAGGATATACAATATTTTTCCATAATATATATATACATATGTATGTATGTATATAGTAGAAAGACATTTGTCAGCTGGAAACCTTTTTGTCCTTATGTATAGATGCATGATGCATTGTTCAATTAAAATAGCTGTAATTGGTATTAACAACTTCACATTTTTCGGTTTATATTTGGTCAAGGTATGAGCAACATCATATTTGTGTGTGTTTGCATGTTAAAAATTTCTAGGTCCAAATAATTGTGTAGCAAAATTTGCATATATTAAGCAAAAAATGAGAGCTCTGCTATCATTTTGGGGCTTCTAAGTGGAGGAAGTTACTTAAGAATAGGTTTTACTTTTCTAGAAATAAAAGGTGATGACCAACACAATTGACACTTTCTCCATATTCACTCAAATAAAGGGGTGATGCCATGTCACCTCCTGTTTCAAAGTCACCCAAATGGAGGATTGAAAACCTACAGACCTAACCAAGGATAAGACCAGCCATCAACATCTGATGATAGTTTTTACAACAAAAACAGAAAATGTACTCCCACAGGATGAAGCTTCTCCAGACAGAAGACCGACTCTTTAATTCTTACTTTTTCATTTTTCTTCCTTCCCCTTCTTTAGTTTGTCTTTATAAAATGTGAAATTCCTTTGTAGAACTTCATAAATTATCAGCATCATCCTTCTACATGTCAATTTCTGCCTGGTCTCACTTCCACATGGCAATGCACTTTTTTATCCATCTAATTTTTAATCAAACAGTGGAGTATGAAGCAAAAGAGTACCAATTTTCTAAGATGGGGTCATGTATTGCCTCAAACTCTATAGACTCATTTGGAGTGAATATTTAGAATATAACTCAGTTGGATGACAGGACATTTTCAAGACAATTTAGGATCGCTCCTTACCATTGTTTTTACCTCCTGGGTTCTCTGGAATGCTTGTGATACTTAAACCTGAGAAGACGAATCCCTTTGCTTTGCTTTGAAAAAGGACTTGAGAAGGAAAAAAGCTGAAGGCTTGAAGGTGTGGCATCTACAGATAAGGTGAGCTGAACTTTTCTCTGTTCAAATATACTCATGGTTTTCAATGATCCATTTACATATTTGTATAGATAGGTTTCAGTCTGAGCTAATGTGAATACAAACAAGGTGTAAATATAAATGACTCATCTGCTGCTGTGGTAGCTTCAGCTGACAGGTGCAGTTTGGACTTGGTCAAAGTCAAAGTGTTTCACATGACCATGGCAGCACTCGTTGGGAGCCTATTAGGTAGAGAGAATTGGAGGAATCAGAGGGGAGGCCAGTCTGCTGCCAAATTAGCAACCTTAGCTCCTTCACGATGGTTGATATCCTCCAGCATTTCTTGAAGACATAGTTTATAATTAAACAGGTAAAATAAGTGATAATGGAGGTGGGGTTGACTTTTTCATTTTAAGAAGAGAAATTCTAGTGGCATATCTGAAGCCAAGTCTTGTGATTAGGTCTCTTTCAGGAGCAGCCCCAACTTTCTGCAGGTGGGTTCTTTAGGAGCTCTCTTGCTTGGCACAAGACTGTCTGCTTCTTCGGGGCCAGGCTATTGCTCTCCCATGTCAATGCTCAGAGCATAGCCTTCAGGGACATTTTGTTCTCCATTTTTAAAAAGTGAAAACAGAAAATTAGAATATCTCTACCATCCACCAATGTGTAATATGATGGACATCTGAATCACCAAGCCCACTGAGAGGTGGAGACTTTATCCCCTTATGAGTCAATCTGAAGAAAAACAGGTAAGTTGGATTTGTGACAAAGTGTGGCCAAAAAGAGTTTTCCATTATGATTTCACCCGTCTTAGTTGGGAAGAGCTCAAAAGTAGGATAAACTCAGAAAGAAAGAAAAAAATAAACTCTTTGGCTTTAAACCAAAAAGGATCTGTATTAATTTCTGTCATTCGGTCATTCTCTGAGTTTCAGCCAGATGGCAAACTGCATTCCTTTAGTTAATAAGAGAAAAACAAGGTATTTGTTAGGTTGAATGAACGAAGGCCTCAGTGAAACAAGTTGAATGCATTTGTCAAGGTTCAAGTTCCTTACTTTCCTGAATGGGCAGCTAATCACCACCAGTGAGACAAGCCCAGGCCTCTGAAAGATATTCCGGTGGCCAGATCAGCTCTGTAGGACCTTATGCTAAGGTCCCACACCACAAGAAGGGGTGGAAAGGAGACAACAAAGGTAGTGCCATGCCTGCTAATTAATGATGAAAGTTCAAATAATGAGTTTTAGTTCCCAACTGGTGTTATCAAATTGGCTTAGAAGTGAAGGCAGCATCAAAAGTTTGGTCTGTCTTATTAGGAGAAATTCATGATATTGAAAAGCACAAAATGTGAACTATGGTCAGACCAGCCTGGAAGACTCCCAGAGCCCAGTGGCACCTCACATGAAAGGCAGAAACCACCCATTTGCTGAAGTCTGTGGTTAAGATGCAGAAAAGAAGTCCTTATTCCAAGGACCATCGATGGTACCTGGACTAATGGGTGAAACAGTCCATTGGAGGCAAATGGGTAAGATTTTGATCTCTTTGTAATCAATGACTGAGAGAAAAGTGAACACTGTTTACCCAATTTAAGGATTCTCTCAGTGAATTAAATGAGATTGCAGTTTCTTTCAGTGTGTTTTAGCGATGTATTTTAATTGATTATGTTTTTTCCAGGACTTTCAAGATCTGAGTCCATCTTGCTCTGGAAGATATAACTGTAAGAGAAAGCCATGATTTTTTTTAATCTAATGGATGTTGAGTACTTTGTGCAAAATAGCGTGTGTGGACCCTTAGATACTTCAACTTTAGGAATTATCCCTAAAGCACCAGAAGGTAGGTGTTGCTGTTACCTCTTTCACAAATGAAGAAACTGAGGCTCAGGGACGCTGTGACTCACCCATGGCTCACAGACCTCCCAGTAGAAGGGTTATACCCATGCTCACTGTCTGCCTCCTGCTAGCTAGAAAATCAAGAACTCACTGTAGGAAGGAAAGGAGGAAGCAGATGATCCATGGAATTTAAGGAAGAGAAGATACAGGGCTTTGAATTAAGGTGGAGGAACTACAGTGCTTGCCCTTTCTCAGGTTGATGAGCAGACTGCAGATTCCAAAGGACTCAGCAACTCCGGTCACTCTGGACAGAACCACGTGCTGGCTGGGCTAGCATTGCTTCAGCCCCATTGGCCCAAGTCTCACTGGCTGCTTCTAAGCCTGATAGAAAGAGCCAGGGGCCAGGACACCACCAGTCTGGTCCTTAGCGATCACAGGCATATTTGGACATGCACAGATTTCCTGCAGAACTGACCGGATATACCCACAGTCCCTTCATGATGCTCACTCCAGAAGACAATCCCACACCAGGGAATTTAATAATTAAAGATGTAGTCTGCTAAGAAGGGAAAGAAAAAAAGATCCCCAGTCTGTTTCTCCTTCTCCTGCTCCTAATCAGGTTCAGTAAATCCTTATCATCCCCCTGAATTCCTCAGCCAGTTTCTTTAAATCTGCCATGCCTAGGTGTCTGCCTTGAATTGGAAACACTGTTTTGCTTACTCATCCTGCCTTGAACTCTGGCATGTCAATCATAGTATAACAAGTGGCTTTGCATTTCCTTGTTAATAATAGTTTGCATTTATATTGTCTTTTTGGGAAGATCAAAGCTTACCATAAACAAAAAGTACCTGATCACAATATTTGTGTTTAAGGCAATATCAGGACATTCTGAGACCTGGCAGCTGCCCAGTGCCTTCTTTGGACACAACCTTTATAGAATTGCTCAGAAACATACTTCTTTCCTTTCTTCTAGCTTTAGAATCCCATCCTCAATTGGAATACAGACAACCCCCAACAATTTAATCTTTAAAAAAGAAAGAATGCATGAAGTCAAAGGAAGGAGTCTACAGAGAACTGAAGGACAGAAACATGTGAGCAAGATTTTATACTTCTATAAAAATCGTAACAGGAGATTTCAAATGCTGTTATTCTTACAGAGAATTTTATGTGTCAACTGCAATTGATGACATGCTCTCTCAGGAAAATCTTAGTTTTCTTCCTAAGGAACACAGAGCACGGGAGTCTGATTCTCAGTAATTTTGGAAGAAAGGGCTGAGGGAAGTTGGAAAGGCAGAGGAGAAGGGACACCAAGGAGAGGGGTGACAGAAATATCTGATTGCTGCTCCTAGTTCCTGCCCTTTGACAAGAAGCAGAAGGTCAGAGCTCACATTCTTTTCTTTCAAGCATCCTCTTGCCACTGGGCCACATCTGTCTATATATTATTTGCCTTATATTTTTCTTTAGGTTGACTTATCTTTTTCACTTTAACTTCATTGTACATAGTAAGGTACATTAATCATGAGTCTGTTCTTATAATTTTGAGGTAATACTAATTGAAGTTAAAATGCCCTCGCCCCCCGTAATAGCAACTGAAATCATTCACGTTGGGTAATGTTGATCTAAAGCACTCACCTTACCACAGAGGAAAATGGATGAAACTAAGAGCAGACAAATGATTTGTCCAAAAATCAAGCAGTCAGACAGCAGGAGAGACTGCTCGGTAGTCCATGTTTTCCAGGGGGTGCACCGACACACTTCTGCTTTTCTCATTTTTCTTGGGAACGGAGGGTGTGATATTCTTTCATAAAGTTTAAGTGCTATTTTGGCACTGCTAAACCTTGCCCTGTTCCAGAATATCTACAGTCTACTAATAATGCAGTACAAAATCTAACATAATTTCCATGGGAAATTGGAAGTTGGGGGGGAAGGGACTCTGTGAGTAGGAAGGACCTAAATAGGTCTTGAGCCACTGACTTCCCATCCTCTAAGAAGGTCAGCTGTGCAGGTGGCAGGAAGGGAAGAGAAACACTAACCACAAGCAGTCTAGTTTGGACCAGTGTTTCTGTGGCCACAGATGCAGTCCGTTAGAAAAGGCAGTCTCTTCCTGTAGCTGGCATCCACTAATGGCACTGTGGCCACGCTGCCTACCTCCCCTGCGTATTTGATGCACCTTATGGCCTAACAGGGCTGAATTCTTGATGTATGGCCTTGCAAAGTCTGTAGTTCTTCTAAAATCATGTGACCTTCTTTTCATCACTCCCAGAGCAGATTCCAAAGCAACCTCCAATAACAGTACAAACATACACACACACACAACACCAATAAAGCAGTCAGCCTCAGGGGACAACAACAAAAAGCCCCAACAAATCAGTATTTTGTTGCAGACATGTGCAGGTTTTCTTTGTTAACTTAAGGGTTTGACATCTCACAAGTAACTTTTCCCTTCCACCAAACAATTTCTCATTGACATTTCTCTTTCAGAACTACTTTGCAGCTCTGGGCCTTCTGGGGGACTCTGCTGCCCTAGTGGATGTGTGTAACCCCTCCCCCCAGTTCACTCTGCCTCACTTCTTTTTTTTTTTAAGATTTATTTATTTATGCATACAAGCACTCAGTGGGGTACAGGCCAGAGGTGTGGGGGGTGGGGTGAGAGGATTCACCACAGAGAGCAGGGAGGACTGAAGTACACTGCTGAGGGGAGCAGTGGGCACAGCAGGAGAGGTCTGCGGGCCATGTGGGTCCCCTACCTGACCTGCAACAGGGATTGAACTCATGCTGCAGTGGCTGCGGTTTGCTTCATAGTGCGTTGCTTAACCCACTGCACCATCAGGGTGCCTACCTTCTATTAAACTCACTGTAGATAGTCTCTTTTACACAAGAAACTGGTACTTTGAGAAGTTAAATGACTTCCTTATTGTCACAAAGTCACTAGGAAATAAACCTGGAACTCAAGTTTTCCCTCCCAGTTTGGGTCTTTTAGTTTCACCTAGCATATCTCTCCACCTGTATCCCTTAAGTTTCTATCTTTCTTTCAGAAAGATTTCTGAAATTTGAATTTTCCAAATTTCTCCAGAAGTCTTGGGTACTAGGTCACCTGTCACTCTGCGGTGACTAACATGGCTTAAATATGTTTTTTGTCAGTGATGGACCACATATAGGATGAGGGTCCTGATAGCCTCTGCTGCATAGCTGAGATGTATATTGGGCTATTCCGTCCATGGAATTCCATTCTATGACATCCACACAGCACTGAAAATGCCTGTGATGGCATTTCTCAGAAGCAATGCGTACCTGAGGTCATTAGGACTCTTCTGCATTGGGTTTGTTTTGTCCTTTAAGTCATTTCCAGGCATCCAGGTAGCATTTTGTTTGATCACTTTGATATTAAGAGTTAGACTCTGGAGATTTGAATCCTAGCTCTGCTGCTTGCTAGCTGCGAGATCTCTGTCTCATTTCCTCAGCTGCAAAATGGTCATAGAAATAGTACCATACTACCAAAACCAGGATCGTTTTGAGAACTAAAGGGAATTTTGGTTGCCAGTTGCTTTGTATCATGCCACACTTGTAAGAGTTATCTGCGATTTCAGATTTGTCATTTATTTTCCTTTAATTTTTAGGGACCTTTTTACATTTAGGATCCCTTCCACCATGCATTTTTATGGTGATTGAGAATATCAGCTGAACGTCTGTTCTGTCCATCTTTTCCAAGTATCATTGTACTTTTTCTATTTAAAATGATGCAGAGAATACCCAGGCTTTTTCCCCATTCCATGTGGTTATAACTTGCCCATCTTTATACAGGTTATTTCTTTTTTAATGGCACATATTAACTCAAAAACACAATAGATAAATGTTTGAATTGACAAGTCGTGTTTGTTTCCTCCTAGTTATATTGAAAAGAAAAATTCGCTTATTTCAGAAACCTTGATTTCTTCAGTCATCAAGAGTTAGAAACAGGAAGGGAGATTTCAGTGGATTTCTCAGCTCAGAATTAGAGAAAACATATCCATCTCCTCCTGTTCCTGGATTCACTAGCTCCCTGCCTCTTGCTTTCATCTCTGTCTGTTTCGGTAGTATATCCCTGAAGGCCTACACTTACTTTCTATGCGCTCCTTTTCCAGGGCCAACCTCTGTTAGCCAACCCTTGGAACCCAATGCAGAAGAGTCCACCCCATTATCTGTTCCTTCCCCCCCCATATACCCCACTTTCTTCTATCCCAGCTTCCTTCTTTTCTTTTCCCTCTAAACCTTTATTCATTCAACCACAGTCACAGTCAAGCACTTCATGACATTAAGCACTCAGGCAGGGATGAGGCCCACCCTTGGACACTACTGCCCTCCCGTTAATAATGGGAGTGAATGAATATAATTTTTATTCTCAAATAACCTGACTTTCCTTACCACTGTCCAACTTTCACTACCTGTGTAACTGGTCTGCTTACTATACCTCCCAGTGGACTGATTTATCGGTTAAAAGCACATTATGACAGCAGTTGTAACACCTTGCCACAGATTAAATGAGATGGCAAGCAAGATGCCCATCCTGGTGCCTGGCATATACTAACTATCCAGGAAACGTAACAGTTGTCATATATCGTTGCTCAACTATGTCTTAATGGCAAAAACCAGTGCAGTGAATTATTTATTAATTCAGACTTTTTCTTCTGTCTTTTCCCTTTCCCAAGACATATTTTTAAAATATTTTATTTATTTATTTTGTAGAAGAACTGGGGTGTAGGCCAAAGGTGTGGGGTGGAGACAATGAGACGATTCATCAGAGGCAGAGTGAGGAGCAGAACAAGTGGATTTACTGAAATGCACTGCTGAGGGGAAGCGGTGGGCAAGACAGGAGAGGTCTGCTGTGCCATATATGGGTAACCTCCCTGGCCTGGCTTTGAACTCAGGCCATAGCAGGGATAGCACTGAGACTTAACCCCTAGGCCACCAGAGAGCCCCCTAAGTTATTTTTTTTAAGTTTCGGTCCTCTGTTTATAGTCTAGATTCACTTGACAATATCTCCCTGTTTCTGTATAAACCCAGTGGAATGTCAAAGTAGTAAACCGAAGAAGAGGGGCTGGTCCACACCTTTAGGGTCAGCAGAGTTTCAAACCTGATAGAATGGGAAAAGAATATGTAAGAACTAATGGTAGTTAAGAATATAAAGCTCTGATCTGTATATACCTAGGATTTTAGAAGTTCAGAGTTGAGGGAAATTGTTAAAGTCTTTGTGGTCACACTCATATTTTCTTTTGAATCAAATTTTACTGTAATCATTCATTTAGAAAGCTATGTAATTTGGGGAGGACAACTTCGCATCTCAAGATGTGCATGTGCCTCAGTGACCTACCACCGAAGTTCTAGTGTCACTACCTGCGATTTTTACCTCCTCTACCCTCTTCTCCTCCCTTCTGGTTACCACCATGTTTTTGTCGAGGAGGTTCACATTTTCCTATGAAAATATCAAGAACCAGAGAAGAAAAACTGTCATGCTCAAGGTCACAGAGTAGGCTCATAGCAGGTCAAGGTCTATTGGTGCTTACCCTTTATGAATTCTATCCTACTTCACTTTGCTACCAGTATAATGTATGAAAAAAATGAAAATTTTGGTCCATTGTTTTGTGCCTTTTGATACTGAATACTTTTTTTGTGCCTGTATATATATCTGGAGGCCCCTGATGGAATCGGTTATGGGTTTTCATGGTGTACAAGCAGATGCAAACCCTTATAATAATAAGCATCCTTACTATTGATAGCTCAGAATAGTAACTGTCTGCATATCGAATGCCTATTCGATGCCAGGGAATTTGTATTCACCCTCTCATTTCATCTTCACCCCAACTCTTAAGGTAAGATGTTCTGCCCTAAGGAAATTGATGCTCAAAGAGGCAAAATATACCCACGGTTCTAACAGATGCAGTTTGAGACTGCAATGTGTGTGTCTTCAAAGGACAAGTGCTTTTCCTTGTGTGTGCTGCTTAATTTGTGCTCAGAACTTTTTGTCTAAGTGACAAAAGAGGGACAGAGGATGGGAGGGAAGGATATTCTAGAAAAGCAATACAATAAGTTTCCCTGGAAGAAGTATGTGAAGAATTGAGAAAAGGTATATAAATGGGGAAGTGGAATGGATGAGAAAGCATGGCAATAAGAAGTTTAGTTTACAAATGGGTTTTCTCATATTCTCAATTTTTAAAAAAGGTTTCTTTTCTTTAGTTAAGAATATAAAATAAGTCAAGAGTGGCTTTTTCACTCAGCATAATTTATTTCATTTATATGACAGTCTGGAAAAGACAAAGTTATAGTTGCTAAAGGTCAAGGTGGGAGGAAGGCAAGACTAAGAATGGGGCATCACCAGACCATTCTGAGCTACAGAAGTTTTCTGTATCCTAATTGCAGTAGTGGTTATAGGAATCCATGAACCCATTAACAGTCATAGAACTGTACTGCAAAAAATAAAGAGCCATTGTATTGAACGTTCCTATTGGAAAGAAAACAAAATGTTACAAATAAGAACCCTTGGGTTGTGTTCACCAGGACACAAAATTATCTAGTAAAATTGGTCCACCCTTTGGTTTGTCAGTTGATGTTCTTCCCAATGCAGTCTGAGGTCCGGCCGACAGCCTCTGGGGTCCTGCTGATGCCAGAGACCTACTCCGTAGAGTCCAGGGTTTACGTTCCCATGTACCCCGCCATTCCCTCTGAGCTATTGTAATAAGAACCAAGGCGAGTGGGGGTGAGAAGGGAAATCGCAGTCAGGTGGGAATGTGCACTCATAGAAAATGTATATTTTTTTTACAAAAGGACTCTATCACCATAGAGTATGGAGGACATTTTCCCTAAACCTAATATCTTATGAAATTAAATTCAGGTAAAGAGAGCCTCTAAAAGAGAAAGTTCCTTTAACATAGCATTAAACCCTCTTGTAACTCTAAGAGCAGTTGTTGACACTTACCAAATACCTACTCAAGGGATCAGAAATTTTCTTTCTCTCCATTGTCTTATTTCTCCATCAAAATCATCCTCCAAGGAAGGGGGATCATGGGTTGCATGAGGACATTACAGCTCAGAGAAGTGGAACCACCAGCTCAAATTCACAGACCCGATCCTTGGCAGACCCAAGGTTTTCATCTAGGCCTTAGACTCCAGGAGTTGGTGTCACTTCCCGGGCTCCACTGGGAACTCAGTTGAAACCACTCAGTCTTACTGAGGAGCAAGCCCTGTCTACCTCCTCTTTACTCCCCACCACCGACAACCAACCCCATTTCCCACTTGGAAATCTGCCCACTTGGTGCCTCCCCCCCTTAAATCTGTCCTCACTCTCACCCATTCCGTTAAGGGGTTTACCCCTGCTTTGAATAATCTATTTCGTGCCTCCCAGCCTTCTCCTTTGTGTGCTGGCTGCTATTTACAGCAGCTTGGATGTAGGGAAGAAACACACGGATTTAGATGAAGGTAAGCTCCTGGTACACTATATGATCACTCCACTTGTCCTTATGGAGCTTGTTATAAATGGTGTCAGGTTTTCTAGCTATTGGCTTAGAATCAGAGGTTATTATTCTCTCTTTCTATTCATTTCTTTGAGTGTTGGAGGGAAAATTTGGCCCTGTCTTGTCTAGGTCCCAGGGACTGCAGAGAATGTTGTGGGCAGACCTGAGAAACTAGTTATCCTCTAGCTCTGTGGTCCTCTGTGTATGTATCAGCATCAAGCAGGAACTTGTCAGAAATGCAAATTCTCAGCTTTCTGCCTAGATTTACTGAACCAGGAAAGCAGGGGTTGGGGCCCAACAATCTGGATTTTGCAAGGCTTCTTCTCAATGATTCTAAAGCCAACAAGTTTAAGATCTACTGATCTAGACCAGTGCTTCTAAACTTTCATTTGTATAAATATCATTTAAGGACCCAGTAACTAGGTCTAGCAAATAAAAATATAGCTCTACTTATGGGACACACACTAAAAAATTTATTGTTTATGTCAAGTTAAAATTTAACTGGTCATCCTTATTGTAGCTGGCACCTACCCAAGTATCTTTAAAGGGCAGCGTCTGGTACATAGATTCCAGGTAAAGTCTGAGATTCTGCATTTCTACAAGCTCCGGGGTGATGCCAGAGCCACCAAAGTAGACCGATAGCAAGGATCTAGAGCTTACTTGTTAAATTCAGATTCCTGGATCCTCCCTCAATCTACTGAATCAGAATGTCCTCAGGGAGACATTGACTTGGGATATTATAACCAAGGTACCTTGTGGTCTAAGTCACAAACCTCCCATTTACAATCTGGGAGTTTAAAATCTGTAAGTCCTCTACATAGCAGGCAGTAGAGATGAACCAAAGTTGGGGTGGCTCTGTTAAGGGGCAGGGATGCTTGCTGAGCTGGAAGAGAACTCAAAGCAGGAATGGATGATCCAGGAATGGATGATCCAGGAACCTTGTCTGACTGTGGGGAAGCTGCAAAAGTCAGGGCCGCTCATCCGCCAAACATGATCACATTTTCTCAGCGTGGAAAATGCTAGTTGATACATTTATCGAATCCCACCTGTATTGAGAACTCTATATATTATATTGCATGTCATTCTATTCTCAAGTAATGCTTTATTTATTTTTTTAAAGATTTATTTATTTATGCATACAAGCACTGGGGTACTGGCCAAAGGTGTGTGTGTGTGTGTGTGTGTGTGTGTGTGTGTGAGAGAGAGAACCCACCAGACAGAGTGGGGAACAGAACAGGAAGATCTACTGAAATACAGTGCTGAGGGGAGCAGCAGGCAAGGCAGGAGAGGTCTGCTGTGCCATGTGGGTCACCTCCCCAGCCGGGAGCAGGGATCAAACTCGTACTGCAGTGGCTGCGGTTTGCTTCATAGTGCGTTGCTTAACCCACTGCGCCACCAGGGAGGGCCCTCAAGTAATGCTTTAAATTTGAAATTCCTTCTCCCATTTAGTAGATGAAAACCAAGACTCAGAAAGCGCTCAGTAACTTGCCTGAGGTCAGACAGCTAATAAGTCCTGCCAGCAGGATTTGAACACAGGTCTGCATGTTCTCTATGGGCACTCGTTTTGACAGAAGGCACAGTGGTGCTTCCAGGAGAGCTGGCCTCTGCCTCTGTAAAGACAGCAGCACTTCTTCAAGCCTCTGCTTTCAACATCTCAGCCAGGCCTCTTCGTTCTGTCCGACGCTGATGCTGCCACAGAGCATGGCGTGCACAGCCCTGGCCTGCTCCATGACTCATCTGCTGGTTTGTTTCTCTTGGGAAGTGTGTCCAGCGTGGTGGAAGCTACTGGAGAGGCCCTGACCACCCACTTCATTCGGTCTATTAGGCTTCCTCCTTTTGCTGCAGCGGGATTAGTCATGTATTTATTCTTGGTGTATTTTCCCCTTTGATCTTCCAGAATAGCCATTTCAATTTAGGTTTCTACCTGAACATGATGAAATTCCAAGCATGTTCTCAACTCCATCCCAGGTTTTAAGGTGTATTAGTTTAAGGACTTCCTCTCCATCTGAGGAAATGATATTGGTCTGAGCATTGCGGGGAGAGTCGGGAGTCCCAGACTCACTGTGGGTAAGACGTTAGAATTTCAAACTCTTAATCCTATTGATTCCTGGTCCTTTTGATCTTTTCAGCACTTGTCAGGAGAGGTGAGTTTGTGTAATTTGGTAGGGGTGCTGACTGACTCTGGTTTTATTATGACCTATTTGTGTCATTAATTAATAAGAAAAACTGCAGCCAGCTGCTGAGCCATTTAAGGACATCCTTGTAGCTTCTGCTGCCCAAGCCCAGGCATTTATTTGGGTTTTAGAAAAGTAACTGAATCAAATCATAAGTCTGTTTTGATTTTAAGCAAGCTCTGATTGTCCTTTGTAGAGTTCATGAGTGAACAGAATAACCAAGAAACTTACAACTCTTTTCAAGGACAGGCAAGGGGAAGAAAAGTAATATTTCCTGAGTGTTTGGGTTGTGCCAGGCACTTAACTTCCTTAATCCTCTCGATAGCTTTACATTGTGGATCTTCTTATCCCCATTTTACAGATTAAAGAATCTAGCTGTAGAGGTGAAGATAGATGCCCCAAGTTCAAATAGCCAGAAAATGACAAGACTGGGATAAGAACACAAGTCTGTCTGATTTCAAAGTTACTGTGTTTTCATACCATATAGCTTGGAGAATTGATTAAAGCATCCCCCCAAAATAAGAAAACTTGTTTGTTTTTGCTTGTTTCTTTGTTTTTAAATGAATAAACCACGTGTCATTTAAAATACTGGTTCTTATTCAACCAGATATCAGTACTAACAGCCCTGCTAATAAACAGGAAACAGAAAAAGATCGGTGGAGAAAAACAGGTATCTGAGAAATGGTTTGAAAAGAAAAAGCAGGAGAGTGATGTGCTATTTAATAGAGTGTTGGGGTAACCGATTTTCCTTATTAAAATAAAGATAATTTCTACCTCACCCAGTATAGAAACAAATTGCAAATGACTTAAGTATCTACAGATTAGAACAAAACAAAACAAGGTAATAAAATGTTTGAAACTGTTAGGGGAAAAAGTGTAAGTGAATGTCTTTCTGATCTTCTGCAGGGAAGACATGCACAAAAAATAACAATAATAATGAGAAGATTGATAAATGTGACTACCAGAAAACTTTAATTTTTTGTGGAAAAAATATCTCACAAAGTTAAAAGATGAGAGAAAAGCAGCCTTAATAGTCAAGATCAATACTGAGACTATTTAAAATTCTTCAATTAATATCTGAAGATACTCAATCTAGTAAATAAATGAGCAAAGATTATACAGCAAAAGTTCTACCCCCAGAGTAAACAAACAAAAAGTCATTCAAAAAGCCCTTATAGAATTAACAACAAAATTAATGCAATTGGAAAAATTTAAGTAATGTAGCATTATTAAGAATAGGTGGGGATATGAGCCAATGGAAAGTTTACACTAGCATCCAATTTCCAGAGGGATGCTGGTCTTTTCACTCCCTCAAGTCAACTTTGTTCCTTGCACATGACCTGTGTGTCTTGAGTTTGCTAGCAAGAAGTCAGACCTTTGGCATCTTCCATTGCCTTCTGGGAGCTGGTTACCTTCTTGGGCTTGAGTCAGACCAGAATACAGTAGATTTGCTGACACATCCAGCCTCTCAGTCTCACATAGAGCTGTGAACTCTGAAAGCTTGAGCTGCAATTAATTCACCATAGGCATAATATAAGATGGAAATTATTTTGAGTGCAGCATGATGTAATATGAAGCATGACATAGTCCATTTGTTTATAAAACCATTGTAATTAAAGGAAAAGCAAGCAGGAAAGTGATGTCTATTTTGGGGTTTGTTTTCCCTTTCTTTCTGGATGCTGGCCTGAGGAACTTGATTGCTTTTGAAACCTGGCCCTCTGGAAACAACACTGTATTGGTAACAGTCTCTGCATGGTGACCTGTCAAACTCAGCCTGATGTCCTTTTGCGTTCTGGCCCCTACCGCCATCATGACACTGTCTGGTTCATTCTTACCCAGAAGCAAACAATGCACAGGTGGGTTGCAAGAGCCTCCATGCCACTTTTCACTGAAATAACACTAGTCCAGAGGCCTCCCTGGTGTGCAGAGGTTAAAGACTCAACGCTTTCTTTCTTTCTTTTTTTTTTATTAGTTATATTTGACATCATTTGTAGTCCCCAGGGAGTACCCACCACCATTTCACCCGTGCACCATCACCTCAGTC
>JAGFMF010011830.1:23924033-23940705 GCA_019455555.1 Galemys pyrenaicus | reverse complement strand
CTCAGTTTTTCCCCATTGAGGATTATATTTGCAGTAGGTTTGTCATATATAGCTTTTACCATGTTGAGGTATTGTCCTTCTATTCCAAGGGTTTCAAGAAGGACTCAGCGCTTTCAAGCTATCAACAGCCACTGCGGCATGAGTTCAATTCCTGGCGAGGAAGCTAATCCACATGGCACAGCAGACCTCTCCTGTCTCGCTCACCACTCCCCTCAGCAGTGTATTTCAGTAGATCCACCTGTTCTGCTCCCCACTCTGCTCTGGTGAACCCTCTCACCACCACCACCCCGCCTCTGGCCTATACCCCAGTTCTTGTATGCATAAATAAATAAAAATAAATCTAAAAAAAGACAAATAATACTAGTTCACAATCTGAACCTCTGTCACTTTTCTGCTGAAACTTCAGAACTTGACAAGGATTAAATGTGACCAACATCTAAAAGACAATTCAAATTTAAGTATCTCATGTTGAAAGTGGAAGGAAAATAAAAGCCTCTATATTAAAAATTAAGTGGTATTCAAAATGATTTTAATAACTCTTCCCCCACCGCTTTTTCATCCAAATTGTTTACCAAGACAGAATTAATCTTTTTCAGATAATTTATAACATTTAGTCTAATTTACACAGGAAATAACTCCCTAAACAATTAAGGCCTCTCCCACTGACATTTGTCGACAAGCATAATTGACTTGAATTTTCTTCATACTCACGGTTTACCCAATGGTGTGGGAGTGGCAACAGCAGGATGGTTAGTAAACAAAGTTGTAGGAGCCATTTTGTGTCTCATGGTGAAAAACTGATATTGAAAGCTGCCTGCTGACTCAGGGAAATCTCTCCCTGTCTGACTGCTTCACTCCAATGATCAGCGGTTAGGAACCTGGAACTTTATCAGCTTATATTATACTGTATCTACACAAAAATCAATATACAATTAACTATCAATTATTTGGATTCCTGAAGAGAAGAAATGCCCAAAATAAATAAATAAGTAAACAACAAAACACCCTCCCAGCCCGAATTCATAATGTTATCCATACATCATTAATACTTATCTTTGGACTACATGATGTGATTTTATATTTCCACCAATGTGCCTCATTAATTGAATATGTCTTGGCTGCATCTGAAAATTTGTTTGCAGGCAGTGTAGATAGCAAAGGAGGAGGGGGAAAGTCTCTGGATGGTAGAAAGAAGGCAATCGGTCATGGGGAAACCATATTTCACCCTATAAAATTACCAAGGTTGGTAACTTCTTTGTCATGAGGAAATGTTCACTAGCTTGTTTACAGTATCTTTTGTTCCAGAGACCCAAATCAGAGCAGGAGGTGGAGGTGGTGGGGCGGGGGAGGAGGGTAGTAGTGGGAGCTAGGAGGATAACTGTGATTTCTTTGTTTCCTTTTTGCAGATTGTATTTTGCAATACAGATGAATTCTTAAGGACCACGAGAGTCCATGAGACCATGTAGCAAATCACTTGGAAGTTGTGTCCACTGTCACAGAACTGCTAATACCGAGCTCATTTCTGCAGCAAAGCAAGAGGGCTCTGACCAGGCACACAGATGCCAACTACAGGACACATTCAGACATTGCTGCCCTGGTCCCACAGGGCACAGGTTACCACTTGGAGAGAAGCTCTCGGGCTTAACTTGGCATAGCCCTGGCCTAACATCGCAGTGCTGCTTGTCCCAGTGCAGATCACTGTTTTTCACCAAAATGCCTAAAACCAGCATTTAAAAAATGTTCTCAAATGATGCTTCTATTTACTTTTAGTGCTTTCAGTAGACAGGTGTACCTTAGCCAACTAATCTTACACAGTGTTTGACATTTTCCTTTCTTTTCTTTTTCTTTCAGTTTTTCAGATTATAGATAATGTTACGAAGAATATTTTTGCTTATGACTCTTTTGCTTCTGCTGAATTATTCTTTCAGGATGATTTGCATTCGTGTTATAATGAGAAAATCTAGAAACATGAGGTCTTTTGTATTCCAATGTATTGTTCAATGTATCGCATTCCAATGTATACAATGTATACATTGTATAAGTGCTGTTGTTTTAATTTTGTTTGCTCAAACTTTATAGTATACATTTATTTAAAGAATGCTTTCCTCATTTTCAGTTTTATGCTCCTCAAAATTCCAGCGTTAGAATTCAGGGCCCATGTTGTCACATTACTTGAGCTAACTCCCCTCTATTCCTGCACAGAATTGGGGTGCTTACTTGAGGAAGATAATTCCAGTAACCCACCCTACTTTATCAGAGGGCCTAGAATCTTCCCTTCCTAAGATAATAGCAGAGTTCTTCTATGGAAAATATAATCAGTATGGTTTCTACAGGATTACTGAAAACTAACCTCCTGTTGACAAACCACATGCCCTGAAGTCTTGGGGATAGGAAGGCTGGAGGAGAAAGAGGGAGCACCCAAATTCATCGAGTACAAGCTTGGCCTTTCGAAAACAAATTTCCCAGCATAACACAGACACAAGCACATGCCCACATACACTTCCATTTCTGCCAAGGATCTATGTAGACTAAAAAATGAGAACGATATCATGTCTAGTGACACTATACCACTCAAAGTAGTACTGGCACAGATAACTGATGTTAACATCTATTAATGTACCAAAGGATTAAAAAACTTAAAGAAGAAAAAAACCCCATCTTGATAAATATATATTTCTAATTTATGCTTTTCTTGAAACAAGTATTGTCCAATGATTATTGTGGGTCATTGACCTCCCTGTGTGTGTGTTTTTTTTTAAAAAAGATTTATTTATTTATGCATACAAGCACTGGGGTACAGGCCAGAGGTGTGGGGGTGGTGAGAGAATCCACCAGACAGAGCAGGATGCAGAACAGGCAGATTGACAGAAACACACTGCTGAGGAGAGCAGCGGGCACAGCAGGAGAGGTCTGCTCCGTCATGTGGGTCCCCACCCTGGCCGGCGGCAGGGATTGAACTTTTGCTGCAGTGGCTGTGTTCTGCTTCATAGTGCGTTGCTTTAACCCACTGCACCACCAGGGCGGGCCCACTCCCTGTGTGTTTGTCCTGAAACTTTCTTCCTCAGAGAAATCCCTGATTCCATTTTGATTTCTGGGCAAGGAAAAGACAAAGCTGTAAGAAAATTTTATTTAAAAACAACTGAAACCATCAGTTTCACTTATCTCTCAAGAAACGACCAACACCCTATTATAAAATTACAGTCTTTCTCCAAACACAACCCTTGAACTGGAAGGTGCCACAGTTTGTTTCTCAGTTTTCTACATCCCCTCTGCAATCCTTTTCACTCCTGTGCTAGTAGCCTTTAATTTTTCATCAATATCTAAACCGTTCCCCTGACTTCAGGGTATGGGGCAGCTGGCCAATGAGCTACAGCATGATTGCATTAACGTTCCAGGGCAATAGTGCCATCTTGTGGGGATATAAAACATTGCGTGTTGATGCCAAAGAAAAGTTGCATTTTCCCAACTGCAGGCATAAGTGAGACATTGTCTTCTTACTGCTCTTTTGCTTATAGGATAATAGGGCTCCCAGATGATCGTAGATGTCAAGAGAGTTCTGGGTAGAAAATATTTAGTGCCTGTTGTTCCTGTCTCTTGAGATTTTGAGTAAACTTTGGGAATTTATTGTGTGAATTGTTGGAATATTGCTTAAAATGTGCAACATGAACCTATGAAAACTAATAGAAAAAATTTCCAATAAGGCAGTGGCAACATTGTGGAGTTAGTGAGATGGCATGATATGTGACTTTAACCTTGTAAAAAAATTATTCTACTGGACATGGGGTCTCCAGAGAGAATGGCTCTGTTTTAACTTTAAAATATGAGACTATTTTCATTATGGAAACTCATTTCCTTTTGAATCTTGTGGAATCCTGTTTCTAGTTGAAATAAAGATTAGAAATACTGGAAAAAAGAGACAGAGGTTTAGTTGCTAAAAATGGGGAAATGTTTGATTCAGTACAGAAATGATGAAGCTTAGCAAGTAAGATGTAGTATAGATATGCAATGGAATAATACCTACCTCCAAAAAAGGTGAAATCTTGCCATTTGTGATAACATAGGTGGAACTAGAGGGGATTATGTTAAACTAAACAAGTAAGAAAGAGAAAGACAAATACTGGATGATTTACTTCATATGTGGAATATAGAGAAACAAAACAAAGGCACAGACAAACGAAACTAAAACAAAGTCCATCAATAGAGATCTAATTGCAGAACTGAGGCTTCCAGGAGGGGGAAGTAGCAAGTGAAGGAGGGAGGGGCCCTAATGGCCTATGGTGGAGGACTATGAGTACCTTGGTGGCATGTGTGGTGTGATAACATACATCTGAAGAGATGTGAACCTATACTCCTTAGTCATGTATGGTGTTATAGACCAGTACCTTAAAAAATGATTACACCTTTTTCTTTTTAAAAAAGTAACATTCCTGTAATAAAATTATCTTTTTCAAAAAGCTTATAAAAATTTCTTTTTGGTGAAACTCCTTGTATGATTGTACTAAAGACTTAGAATGCCTATTAGTACTCTCTGGGAAGAATAAACCTGTGTGCATCTAATTACTCATAAGAAAGCTATTTGTAAACTGAGACACACTATCCTTGCATTGTTGCCACTATCTGATAGTGATCTTTATTTCTGTCTTCTTGGTGTGGATTCTCTACTAGTAAAATTCTATTTTGAAATGCAAATAAGCCTTTCTCATGTCAAACTTGTAAAAATGGTATAAGAAAAAATAAAATTGTCATATAAATATCTAAAGAAGAGTGCTGTCTTGATATTTTAATTTGCTGTATCACAATGATGAATACCCAATGATGAGGCAGGACAGAACAAATAATAAGTTTGGGAAAGTAGCTAATAACACCCAATGGGGTTACCCTTGAACCCAGAACCTGGCAGAAATAGAACAGGCTTCCAGGAAATGAGCATGGCATCTAGGAGAGATAAACACTGCTTTATTCCCTGGCTGCTTTCTGCTTTTAGAAGAAATGTGTGAAATATGTGAGTCTTTATAAAGAAGTTATATACTAGAATCAATACTAATTCAGTCTAATTCCTTCAGCTTTCTTCATGTTCCCTGCAGAACAGTACTCCTGACGATGTTTGTAATGGCTACCCCATTGACACCCTGAATTATCAAAGAAAGATCAAATATGTTCCACAGTGACGCTAGACAACATGGTGAGCCTACATGTTAAAGAACAACATTTGAGGGTCTCCCTAGTGGTCCATGGGTTAAGTCTCAGCACTATCGCCACGACTGCCTGAGTTTGATCCCCTGCCAGGGAGCTAACCCACATGTAGCACAGCAGACCTCTCCTGTCTCGCCCACTGCTCCTGTCAGCAGTGTATTTCAGTAGATCCCACATGTTCTGCTATCCACTCTGTCCCAGGTGAATCCTCTCACTCCACCGCACCTCTGGCCTATACACCCCAGTTCCTCTACACAAAAATAAATTAATTAATTAAATCTTTTAAAAAAATGACAGTTGACAAATGTGAAAATGGTAAGAGTTAACTGATCCACTTCAATTAATCAGAAACTTCAATTAAGTAGAATCCGAATACTGACAATGTTCTTTTTTTTTTGCATAGAAGATTTGGGGTGTAGGCCAGAGGGGTGAGGGTGAGAGGATTCACCAGAGACAGAGTGGGAAGAACAAGGTGGGATCTACTGAAATACACTATTAAGGGGGTCAGTGGGTGAGACAGCAGAGGTCTGCTGCACCATATGTGGGTTAGCTCCCTGGCCAGGGATTAAACTCAAGCTGTATCAGTGATTGCACTGAGACTCAACCCCTAGGCCACCAGAGAGGTCTTTTGACAATATTCTTACAATGCTGCTGCTGCTGCTGCTGCTGCTGATGATGATGATGATGTTGAAGAAGAAGAAGAATTCTGGCCTTTCGAAACCTGTCCCTATTTTATTGATGAACAACTACCTTGTATTCAATGTACCTCTATTTTGGCAGGACAACTGAATACCAAAGTTACTTGGTGATGCTGTTAACATGGTCTTGTGATTACCTTCTTCAATCTTCCAACATGAAATACACTGTATTTACATAAAAATGTTACTTTATAAGGCCCCTTTAAATAATTTTTCAAATACATGTTTGACAACAACTACATTATTTTAAAGAAAATTCTTCATAAAATTGAGGCTAGCATATAAATGTTATAATAGTAAGATCTGATAAAGTTACTACTAATAATGGAGTAACTACCACTTGTTGACTATCTACTAAGTTGTACGCGTTTTATATTTGTTAACTTTATTTTTTAAAGCACACCAACCATGTTGGCAGTATTATCTTCCTTTTCCAGGACAGAAAGAAGTCTTAGAAAGACTGGGTAGCTAGAGTAAAGTCAGTAATGTACGGCAAGATGCAAGCCTTCACGAACAGTCTTGCTAGGTTTTATTAGAACTGAGAGTGTTTGATATTAACCAAAACAAAGAGACACCCCACCAATTGGGAAAAAATCTTTGCACAGCACACAACTGACAGGAGTCTGATCACAAAGATATACAAAGAACTCACAAGACTCAAGGAAAGCAAAGTAAACAACCCAGTCAAAAAATGAGCAGAAGAACTTAAAAGACACTTCTCCAGAGAAGACGTACCAAAGGCCAACAGGCACATGAGAAAATGCTCAACATCTCTCATAATAGGGAAATGCAAATCAAAACCACATTGAGATACCACCTCACACCAGTGAGAAAGGCACATATTAAAAACACCACCAACAACAAAAGTTGGTGAGGATGTGGAGAAAAAGGAACTCTACTACACTGCTGGTGAGAATGCAAGTTAATCCAACCACTGTGGAAAGCCGTATGGAGGTCCCTAAGACTACTAAAAATAGAGCTACCATATGACCCAGTAATACTGCTCCTAGGGATCTACCCAAAGGACACAAAAACACTGTTTCAAAAGACCACCTGTACCCCTATGTTAATTGCAGCACTATTAATATTTGGTAAGACCTGTAAACAACCCAAATGCCCAAAAATAGATGACAGGATCAAGAAAATGTGGTACATATACATAATGGAATACTATTCAGCAATTAAAAAAGATAAACTAGAGTCATTTGTAGAAACATGGATGGAGCTAGAAGGAATTATACTCAGTGAAATAAGTCAAAAGGCAAGAGAAAAATATTGGATGGTTTCACTAGTAGGAGGAATATAAAGAAAAGAACAAACAAAAAACAGGGCTCAAGGAAAAGAACAACAATAAAAAAAAAAAAACAAGACAAAGACATTCAAAGACATCATGAGGGTGGGAAGGGGAAGGGATCCAGATGAGGGCAGAAAGAGTACAAAGGACTGTGGTGACAGTGCATTGGGGAAATGTTGGTGAGAACTCCCTGAGGACTACAATTGATATCAAATATGTATAAATAAATTAATTTAATTTAAAAATAAGAACCGACGGTGTTTGAGTAGCAGAGTCTTTTCACTCTTGTTGACTCAGTGATGAACAGTGGGAAGGGTAGATCTGTTCTGGGTTCTTCCTTTCTTCCTTAATATAGATTAGGGAATTCTAATTAAATTCTAATACTAATTAAAACAACATAACCCCCCTATTTTTGCTATCCCTTTTGCCTGCCTGTGTACTCTTTCTTTTTGTATTTCCAGCTAAACTTACCAGCTGAGTATCCTCATTGTCCCATTTCCAAATTTCAACCACTCATGCACAAATGTATCTAATTTCCCACCATTGTAACTTACCCATGACCTCAGCTCCAACTCCAAAGACTTTTCTATTCCTGACTTTCTGAAATTTTCTGCAGCATCTGACACTTGGCCACATACAACAGTCCTCCTTTCAGTAAAAATATTAGCAGCTGACATATGTGGAGCAGTAACTTTGTGCTAGGTTCTAGATTAAGAGTTTCACATGCATTTTATCATTTAATTATCACCACAATTCTGGGAAATTTGTACTATTATGGATTCCCATTTTACAGAAAGAAGAGTGAGTCTCAGTGAAGTACAATAACTTGTCTGACATTACACAAGCAAGTATGTCACAAAGACAGATGCTGTGTTATCTTTGACAATATTTAACCAGTCTTACTATCCGCTGGGCATAAGACAAGTTCTTTCTAGTGTTATGTTATTACATTGTGTTTTATTTTCTCCACTCATCCCTAACCCTGAGCCTGGCAATGTCAATTTTGTAGTGTTCTGTTTAAAACAAACTGCTCTCCTCTTGATTCCTTCACAGTCTAAATTCAGTTTTTAATATTTGTTTTCCTTGCATCAAATAGTCACTGGTGTCCAAGGTCAGACGGAAGGCTCTCAGCATAGGAAAGTGAGTAAGGCAGGCTGCTGCCAGCTTGGAGAGACCCTGCAGTGGGAAAAGAGGCAGCCATGGTACCAAACATTCCCCAAAGCAGTCAGCAGTGACTGAGAACATACCCTCTGCATGTCTGTCAGCTTTCAGATAATGTGGCACAAGTGCTCACTCCTGTATCCTCACCCCAGATTGCTTTCTTGAAACCTTGAGCTGTCTGTGCCCCAAAGCCAAGCTCTCAAATAATCCCCACGGTCTGCAGGGGCTGCCATTATTTTTTTTTAAGATTTATTTATTTATGCATACAAGAACTGGGGTACAGAGGCACAGAGGTGAAAGGATTCATCAAACAGAGTAGGGAACAGATTGACTGAAATTCAGGTAGGTTGAAATACATTGCTGAGGGGAGCGGCGGGCAATATAGGAGAGGTCTGCTGTGCCATGTGGGTCAGCTCCTTGGTGGGGGTTCTAACTGATGCATTAGTGGCTGTGGATAGCTTCATAGTGGCTGCAGATAACTGCATAGTGCTGCGGCCTAACTCCTGTGTCATCAGGGAGGCCCCTGGCTGCCTTTCTAATGATGGAGTTTCAGTGATGGAGTTTGAAGCAAGCATTCTAAGAACACAATGAAGCAGGAGACAGATCACCCCTGCCCACCCTTGGCTGCCTGAGACCAGTGTCAGAGCTTCCTGAGCCTCCTGATTATGGCTCAGGAATGTGCTTAATTGGCAATCAGTCCAGAACAAATGTTCTCCTCACTTGTCTGCTACCAGTTATCTCTGCAGCAAAAGGTATGAGATTCTCACCACAAATAAGGATTATACCTTTCTTTTGATCCTTTCACAACACTCAGTTTTGAGCTAAGTATGTAAAGATATGCATCAGATACACTTTGTTTGAGTACATTTTTCTTCTCAGTACCTCTGGGGTTGAGGCAGTGAATTGAATATACTCACCAGAACCTAAGTCTCTTGCCCCAGGAAACAAGAAAAATTTCAAAGAATAACAGTACAGATTTCTCCCCTCACATGTGGTCACCACCCCTCTCCCATCACCCAAGCACCCATAATCTTCCACCAGAGTCTATTATGCTCCCCGCACCCCTGTTCCCACCACTTTTCCTCTCACTACCCCCTCATCCTGAATGTTTCAGATCTACGGTCAACTTTCAAGTGTTTGTTTTAAAGTTTGTCTTTGTCTGATCATTTGTTTGGTTTCTCTATACTCTTCATATAAGTGAAACCATTTGGTATTGACCTTTCTCCTTCTGACTTATTTAACTTAGCACGATCCCTTCCAGCTCCATCCATGTTGCTACAAATGGCATACATTTATCTTTTTTGATCCCTAATAGCATTCCATTGTTATATATATATATGTGTGTATATATATATATACACACACAACCTCACATCTTCTTGATCCATTCATCTGTTTTGGGTCATTTGGGTTGTTTCCATATTTTGGCTATTATAAATAGTGCCTCAATAAATATAGGAGTGTAGGTTTCCAAGGAGACGACTTACACCAACTCCTTGTAGAATTTATAATTAATGGGAAAGAATTAAGCATTATCCTGCCTTTTAAGTGGAAGCTGTATTCTTGGGTAACCATTAGAAATGGTTAGATGATTAGAAATGATTAGAAAACAATTTTTCCACAGTAAAATTCCAGCTAATAATAGTTGAACTTAAAGAATTAGAAAATTACTACTTCACAACTTCTAATAAGAGAAATGGCTCAGGTGTGGATCATCAATAGATGCTAAAGCCATGAAGGGATAATTGTCTCATGCTTACATATCACTCCGCAGATCATAAGGGGGAAACAACTTACAAAGGAGGGCTCTGTGGTCTATCTCAACATTAGCAGTAGTGGGTCAGCCAGACAGTGGGCGTCTTCTGTAGTGGAGCACTGTAAAACACATCAGCTTTTACATAGTCTAGACAAAACTATGTTGAATCAGATCAAGTCTTTTGTTCTAACCTACAATTTAAAAAATCCGGAATTAAGGGAATAAGTGAAATAGCATCACCAGGGATCAGAAGTTCATAAAGTAGTATGGGCTGCCCTAGTTTCAACAGATTATTATTAAGGAAAACAAAGAGAAGAAGTTGTTTCACTGAAGGAGACTTAATAGGCTTAACAATAAAATGCAATGTTTGGTCCCTTATTAGATAGTGGTTTAAATAAACCACTCTGTGGGACAGTTGGGGAATTTTTTCCCTGGGTTAGATATTATGTGATGTTAAGGTATTATTATTCATTTTGTTAATGCTGATAACAGAAGTGTGATGATACATAAAAATATCCCCCAAATCCCTCTACTACTGCAAAATAAAAAGCATTAATATAGATTGACATTGTTTCAGACTCTTCTTTATAAGTGAGAGAATAAGCATGAAATATATTTGTATAAAAATGAAAAAAAATGCACATTAATTTTAAGAAATTTAATTAAATTTCAATAAGAAAGAGTAACCAAAATGAAATTGAAGAAATAACTTTAGGTAAATATTTCTTTATAACAGGAAGTTTCCTAAAATATAGCATTAATATTGAGAACAAAGATTAAGAAGCACTTTTAGAGGCTGGGTTCATAATCTTTTTAAATGAACTAAATGCTTAAATTTTTAGGCAACATCATCTGATTCATTTGTTTAAAAGTTGAAGAAATTAGCTCTCTCCTTTTCTCTCCAACCATCTCCTCCACCATCTCAATCTATCCTTAGAGTTGTTAAATTAGTTAACTTGACAGCCATAGGTATCATTACTGTCCAGTTTTAATTTATGATTAATGGACTCAATGCTGTTAAAAAAAAAAGTCCAAAATAGAGTTGTGCAAAGTGGACCTTAACAAGCCTAATATCAAAATTCATTGCAGTTTCAACCTCTCCTAAAAGTAGAAATTTAAACTAACCAATCAGAAGTCTTTGGGTCATCACCAGTGAGGTCATCTGCACAATATACACACACACTCCCCTTTCCCTAGGGGAAGGTGGCTTTGCATAATAATCCTTTATCCTTCTTTTGCCTTATGACCTTGTCCATTCAATTTCTGGCTGCAATAAAAACCAAACCTCCATTTTTTTTTTTTTGGTGAAGCAAGATTTTATTACTTTATTTAATGTTAATAACAAATGATACAGTTTAGTGCTTAAACCCACAGTTAACGATGACTCTTCTATCCAGGTGGAGTAACTAAAGATCACTATGAAATGTGTAAAGAAAACCAGACAGGACTAGGATGAAAAAGCATCTTGAGCCTGAAATTTTTTGTAACTCCTTGCTAGACAATTCAAGGATCATTTAATAAAGTCAATTCGATGTTTAAAATTCACCCTAGTTGGAGTTTTTTATTCAGCAATACTCAAAATCAGTCTATTGTGACTACACTTTTTAGTTTACTTTTATTTATTTTTGAACTGCTAAAGTTTTATCAAGTTATTTTTACAAGGTTCATAAATTTATCAAAATACTAATTAAAACAAAAGAAAGTGGGAAGCTGCATCTTCCCAATTAGGAAAAAACACCTCAGGATTTCACGCTAAAAAGCATGCATACAAGTGCACTGAAAAGAATCTCCATTCAGCCTTCATTACCAAAGACAAAGGAACTTAGAATTTCAAGAGCAAGGACACTGGAACAAGGGTTTCCAGGACTGACTTTTTTTTTAAAGTTTATTGATTTATGCATACAAGAACTAGGGTACAGGCCAGAGGTGTGGGAGGTGAAAGGATTCATCAGAGACAGAATGGGGAACAGAACAGGCAGATTGACTGAAATACACTGCTGAGGGGAGCAGCAGGTGAGGCAGGAGAGATCTGCTGTGCCATCAGGATTGACTTGTGCCCACAGTGAGAACTAGCTAGAAGGTTTGGGAGCCAGTTCTAACTATAAGGTCCTGAATCTCAATTTCCCCATGCGGAAAATGGGAATGTTACTCAAACCTATTCATTAAAAATCTATTAGGAAAGTTAAAGATGAAATATCTCCTGTAACTTTTTCCATAAAGGGAAACGTCATCATTGTAAAGGATAGTGCCTACCACATAGTAATTGCTAGCTAGCACTAACAACTGGGATTTCTAGGAGGAAAACTGAAATCTTCTGACTAAGTTAGAAGTCAAATTAGAGTTTATTATGTGCTACCTTCCAAGGTTTCTATGTAAAGTTAGCCAGTGTCCTTATTGCTCCATGGGCAAACATCAGCCTGACATTAAAGTATTGAGATGATTCACTTGAGAAGTCTCATGTGAGTCTTAAGAGAAATAATTTGACCAAGTTATCATTGATATTAAGTAGTCAAGGATTAGCACCACATCATAACTGTTTTATTCTTGGAAATTGATGATTCTCATTTCTTCAACTCGTGTTCTAACTGAATTATAATTTAAAGTTTAGTGTTTTATTATTCTAATAAACTTATGGGCAGTGATTAAATCATTGCTTATAATTATAATTATACACATTACTTATAATTATAGTCTATATCAGAAGGGATTAAATGACAAAATATTTTTCTTTTGAGGCTTTGGGGCTCACTCTTGGATTAGCAAAGTGGACATCACTCAGAATCATCCCATGGGCCAAGGTTACTATCTTGTGGCTCAACATTTATTGAACCATCTGACTTCCAAAGACTTTTGAGAAACCGCATTCAGGGAAAATGACCCTGTGTGAGCCTGGATCTGATTCTTGCTATAGCAAGTCTTATTCTCAATTCATCTCTTTCCTTTTATTCCACAAATATTTACTGAGCACTTGCTATGTGGCAGGCACTGGTGGATATGATTTTGGGCAAAAACACAGGTGGCCCCCTGAACTTATGTATACTTAAAACAAAATATGCATATTTAAAACTTATGTATATTCAAAACAGCACAGAAGTAATAGTAAATCTACAGCTGTGATAAGTGAAGTGTTACCTGGTGCCCTGAGAATTGATAACAAGGTGACAGTTTTGAAAGAGGAACCAGGGAAAGCATCTTTGAGGAAGTGACATTTTAACTGGGAGATAAAAGGTAAGAGTTTGCTATTGAATGAGATGGAGTATGTGAAGAATCAAAGGGAATACCAAGGGTCAAGTTTTAATAGCAGGAAGAAACATCAATTCTAGGGTACTAGAGAAGGGTGGTTAGAAAAGAGGTTAGAGAGGAAGACAGGACTCACGTGGCATTACAAAAGAAAAAATAGAAGGCATTGGACAATTTTAAGCAGAGCTGCATCTAAAAAGATCAGCTTTGTATCACAGTAAGTTCACTATTTATTGGAGTATGAGAACAAAGGAGGATAATAAGGCAGTTAATGTTTTACAGAAAAGTGTTGACAGCCAGGGTTATAGTAGTGTTGGTAGAGATAGGAAAACTGGATAAATTCAAGAGATATTTAGGAGATTATTTTATAGGACTTGAGGGTGAGTTAACTGGAGTATGAGGAAAGGGAGCCATCGAAGACATCTACTAGGTTTCTGGTTGTAGAATTGGGGTAGAGAACACTAGAAAAGGAAAAGGGGAGTGGGTGAGATACCATGGATTCAGTGTAAACAAGCAGAGTTTGAGACCCTTTTAAATAGCTAAACACATATCTAAAACTGGCCTTGTAACCAAATAGGATCTTGAAAGGAGGTGAAATATTTGAATCTGGATCTCAAAGGACAGGTGTGACTAGAAATATGTTTATGAGTCTTTGGCCTATAGGTAGTTATGGAAGATATGGATATCTAACAAAGTAATTTGGAATGGAATATAAAAGAGGACTGAAGAGTTACAGAATTCCAAAATTTATGGTTTGGTGAATGGGTGAAATCTGCCAAGAAGGCAGAGAAAGAAGAGATAGGAAGGTTGGATAAAAACAGAAAGGGGAATCATGGAGGCCAGGTGAAGAATATGTTAAAAAAAAAAAAAGAGGAAAAAGATGTGATTATAGAGTTTAGTGAAGAGGTAAGTTATGTTATCAAAAAACAAGAAGGGTTATTGAAACATACCGGGGCCAGCAAGATCAAGAAGTAAAAAATTTCAGAAATTCTCCCACAGAAATTGCTAGAACTTTTTGATTGTAGATATTTTTATGGCTAAATTTCTGAAAAGTTTGACACGCCTTTCTGTATCAGAAAGGAAGAAGAGAAACCTAACTTAACCAAGTTTTGATTGCTATTTCTAAGGAATGATATAATTTGTTGCCTTTTCTTCCTTTTTCTTCTGTATCTTATTTAGAAATAAAATGTGAGGTTGAATAAGCTTTATTTCTGGTTTTTGGCTATATTTTCTATCTTCTTTCTGGCTAACTTTAGGCTTTTTTCTTAAAGAATCATATCTTCTAAAATATGTTGTTTTGATTTGTTGTAGAGTCATTTATTATAAAGTCATAGATTAAATATGAATCATTGCTGCTGAAGGCTAATAAAGGCTAACTAAGGACTTTAGTGACATATTTGCGGGAGTTAAATAGGGGGCTTTTTTTGTTTGTTTTTAAAGGTTTTTTTCTTACATGAGTTTCATATACTTTGAACCTGGTGTAGAGTGTCCTTACATATTGATTTCTTTATCTTTGTAGCATTCTTTCAAGATAGGAATGTTATTCCTTCCTAAAGATGGGGACAAATTACAGTACAGTAAAGCTGATGTCATACAGAAGCAGCTTTCTTAGTGCAAGTTCTATTCCCTGTAATGCACTTGAGGTTTCACAAATATCTTACTTCTTTAGGAACCAAATATATTTGAGAGTTGACAATTAAGTGGACAGTCAATTAATTCCAGCAATTATTTTCTTCAGGTGGACTGTGGTCTAATAGAAATATTCCAGATAGCTACTTGATCCTGAGTCACTTTATTC
This sequence comes from Galemys pyrenaicus, assembly GCA_019455555.1. Classification (NCBI taxonomy): domain Eukaryota; kingdom Metazoa; phylum Chordata; class Mammalia; order Eulipotyphla; family Talpidae; genus Galemys; species Galemys pyrenaicus. The sequence continues at coordinate 23,925,565 of JAGFMF010011830.1, read as the reverse complement.
TGTTTGGTCATGGAAAATTCTAGGTTTCAGATCACCCTAGGGAATGAATTGCTGGAGTGGGATAGCTGTACTCTGCAAAACAAATTCATGGGTGGGTGCCAGCTGTACACATATAATGCACGAGGTCTTTCTTGGAGAATTTGACCAGCAGATTCATTTGACTCTGAAACAGAAACTGAATAAATAAGAGGTTATTGAGACCCACTCTTTGGAATCATATGGCTCTCACATCCATCCAGCCATCCAGACACCCAGCCGTTCCCTGGAAGCCTGCTGTGTGTTGGGCACAGTGCTGGGAGCTGTTTGTAACTCCCAAGAACACCTGGACCACTCCTTCCTGCCACCTCTGGATGAATGTGCTTTCTTGACTTGGTTTAATTTCTCTTCTCTCAGAGATTCATCTCCATGCAGTGTAGACCCAGTTTAATCTTGGCTTTAAAATAGCTCATTTTTCTCCCTATTTATGGAGAGGATTCTCCACAAGAGAGAGGCAGTGTCGCTGGGTAGGCCGTGGGGAGAGATCATTGACCTGCCTGAGATGGCTTTTCTCCCCTCGTAAGACTCCAAGAGTCCCACTTGGACTCCAGAGTCCCATTGAGAGCATGACAGCAATGTTTATGTGCAATTCTAATGCTGGTTTTAGCAGCATAAATGCTTTTTAATGCATAGCATTATAGTGAGTGGGCCCTATTCTCTCAGCCTCTGAATAGCTGTCTAGAGAGGCGTAATTCCCAGCTCTGACTCCAAGCACAGTTATTTACAAGCTCAGTTACACGTTCATGTCAAGTATGGTGAAAGCTGGGATGGAGATGGGCTGAGTTTAAAGCAATTTGGCAAGTCTTTATTCCCTGCATAATCACTCAGGTCCCTCAGACATCCCTGACCAAGTTTCGTGTTCACATATGTCAAAAGGAACCAGGGTTTTGGGGAGACCAGCTGCAGAAGTAGAATTCCATTCTTTTATCTCTCTACCTCTGAGGGTCCTCATCCAATCCCCTAGTTGCCTCTTATAGTTTCACCTTCAGTTAAGATCCCAAATCAAATCTGTTCATTGCTCTCTGTCTCAAGAGCCTCCCCCTGTACCAAATTCTGCAAGTCTCCAAACTAAATTTCTGCCCATTTTTGCCTCTGCTTTCTACCCCTTCCCCCAATCCAGCATTCATCCAACAAAGAGACTAATTTTTTAAACCTTAAATCAGATCCTATCATTAGTCTGTTGAAAAGTCGCCAAGATTTAGCATCCAATTCAAAATAAAATCTACTTCAATTACTTACTTAATATGCCATATTGTAAGTTCCCGTTCTCTTGTTCATTATAATCCAGTCACACTGGTCTTGTGGCTGTGAATAAACACACCAAGTTTATTCCTACTTTGGACCCTTGCACATTATGTGATCACTGCATTCCCCTGCTGCCACTTCATGGCTCAACCCTCACTTTTTTTTTATTAAAATATTTTAAAATTTACATATACTTGCCATTAATTGTAATCCCCATGTATTCCCCATCACCATCTCACCAGTGCACCATC
>JAGFMF010011830.1:23893856-23908981 GCA_019455555.1 Galemys pyrenaicus | reverse complement strand
CCCGCTCTCTGTGGTGAATCCTCTCACCCCCCACACCTCTGGCCTGTACCCCAGTGCTTGTATGCATAAATAAATAAATCTTTAAAAAAAAAAAAGTTCAATATGAATTACAAAAAAAATTCTTGGTAAAACACAAATAAAAACTTTAACTTCAGCAATGTGCAGATCTGTTTGTGCATGTGTACATGCAAGTACACATATACATGTATGCATGTATTAAGTGTGCATTCACAAACACAAATTCCAAAAGCCAGAAATATACTTAATGCCAAAGTACTAGATGATTTCTCATTGGAATAGATACAATATCACAATTTTTAGGCCCTATGATTATGTAAGTGGAAAACCCAAGAGAATTAACTAAAAACTGTTAGAAAAAGCAGGAGAATCTGTTAATATAAAAAGCAGTTTTCCTGGATTCAAATATAGTTAGAAAATAATGAGATGCCCTCCCTCAAAAGAAATAAATTTTGAAATAAATGTGAAAGATCCAGACAAGCAAAAATTTCTACTCATTTATAAAGTAAAACAACAAAATAACAAATAGAATGTCCTATTATGAATGGGAAGATTAATGAATGAAGTTAATTATTCCAAGTGGATCACTACATTCCCTGTTATTCCAATCAAAATACAAAAGCAGTTTGTAGTCAACAAATCATATTTAAATAGCCTATAAAATTAAATAAGAAAAAGCCAGAAAGTCCTCAAAAAAAAAAAGAGTAATAAGAGGGGCCCCAACCACATATTAAAATATATAATCAAACTACAGTAATTAAAACTGACATAGAATTAGATGATTTCATGGAACAGAGCAGAGGATTAGATAAAAAGACATAATACATACTGGTGTTTTGTACATGATAAAAGCACCATTTCAAATCAGCAAGGAAAAAAGATGGATTATTCAATAAACAGTGTTGGGACAACTGGCTAGCCATTTGGGAAAAAATAAAACCTGATCTCTATTTCACTCGTTACATTAACTTGAATTCCAGATGGAGCAAAGATTTAAACATTAAAAAGATAAAACCATAAAAGCACTAGAAGGAAATTTTTTGTAGAGGGAAGACCTTTCTAAGCATGGCACAAAAGCCATAAACCATAATGGGAAAGATGAATAAAGTTGACTGTGTATAGTTTAAAACCTCTAAATTTAGCAGTAGCCTATTAAAATTTTAAAACAAACATACACTTTGACCTAGCAATTATATTTCTAGGAATTTATTCTCTAGCTACTCAAGGATGGGGGAAAAGAACCATATGTGTAAGAATGTTTATTATAAAATTATTTACAATAGCAAAAAAAATTACGACAACCTAAATATCTATCAATATTGGACTTGTTAAGTAAAATACAGTGTAAACCACTTGCTGTAAGGACAGCAATCCAAAATACTAATTAAAAAGAAGCAAGATGCAAATCACAGAAGGAGCAATTACATATACTCATTATAACCTGAGCATTCATAAGATTTTGTGATTTACAAAGTTTATATCCACTTTCCATCAATCACATCTTCTCTTTCCCCATCATGGTCTATCTCTACCAGCTTTTTCCTCTCAGAAGTTAGACTGTTCAGAACAGAGCCCTCACCCTCCTGAAGGCAGGGCCCAGAAAGAAGATGGCCACATTCCAGTGGCAGCCCAAGGGAACCAGATGAGCTGCTGTGCCAGAAGCAGAAGCAGAACTGTGGTGAGGGAGCTCCGGGGTCTTGCGCTTGGGTAGAGGGGAACAGGGACAGTAGCTCTGTGTATCTCTAACCCATGCCGAGGACAGCATTTTCTCAGAAGACCTGATAGTTCTCAGAAGAACATGGGATTGCAGAGAGAGGGGGTGGTCTGGGGGAAAGGAGAAAAAGGAATCTTGTCCTGGAACATTCCAGGTCTTGAGAGAGTCAGGGCAGCAGTGAAGGTTGAGTTGAAAGGTGGGATTTGACTAGACAGGTTTTGGAACTTGGGAAGAAATGCCAGTTGCATCCCCTTCCAGGAATCACAGGCAGGATGACTGTGGGAGCTTTTAGATTTTTGCCTGAAGGAAGATTTTTGTCAACATGGAGCCCCAGAAAAGTGGTGCCCAGAGTCGGCTAGACTGAGAAGGGACTCTGGCTCTGCCACTTTCTAGCTATGTGACCTTGAGCAAGTTACCTCATGTCTCGGCTGGGCAAGGTGACCTCTTCTGTAAAATCAGGTCAGTAGCTATCTTGCAGGATTGGGGAAAGGAAACTGATGTGTGTTGACTTGTTTGAAATATGGTGTCCTCGCTCTTATTTTTATTATAATACTGTCTTCAAGAAAACCATTACAAGTAAGGATATAGAATTTCAGGAATGCTAAGAACATTTCTTCAATCTTCTACTCCTCCCCATATATCCACATAATTAACGATGCCTAAAATTTCCTTAATACACAGGAATTTCTCTCTTTCCCTGTCTCTCCACTTCCTCTTTCTCTCATCCCTTATCCCCTTCCTCCAATCCTGTGCCCTTTAATTATAGGGATAGATTATGATATGCAAACATCTGTGAATAGAAGCAACACATTAAGTTCTGTTGCCTCTCAAATGCAAGTACTTCCCATATTACACAACAGGACAAACACTTTATGTTCTCATATGGTTTGAACAGTATGCCTGATTGGAGCTCAAGTTGAATCTAAAACCAGAAGTCAATATCTGCCTTTAGCAGAAAGTTAAAAAAATCTAAGTCCTGGAGCAAAACTAAATCCCAGAAATCTAAACAATTTTATTCTCATTAACGTGAGTCAGGCAATCCCCAGGACATCTGTCTGTATATTATGACCCCACATTACAAACTTCCTCCATCTGAAGCTTGGCTGTCTCAATACATGGCCACCACATCCCAGGCAGGGAGGAGAGAGCTTGGAAAGAGAAGCAGGGGCCTTTCAGTCTCTCAGTCTGAAAATGACTCATGTGGTGTAACTATTTAGGGCTGCAGGGTGTTGGAGGAGGGCAGAGATATGTGGAATTGTTGAAAGGAAGCAAACCATAGAGTAGCGGTACTGGGTAGGGCCTTGTTGAACTCCAATTCTACTAGAAGCCCACTCTGTTGGGTCTCACCAGGGGCAGGCCAGGGGCAAGCGTTTGGCCTGAGGAACACACAGGACACAACCTCCTTCAGCAAACCTCTACCTGGTGCCCACTCTACTCCAGGCTCTGTTCTTGACTGGCAGATGTGAAGGATCACAGCCCTGCTATGGGGGAGCTCCAATGCTAGAAGCAACTTTGAGTCCAAGCGTAAGGTCTTGGTTTATCATTCAGCAGCAAAGCATGTACCTGATCAGGCCTTCTAGGATCCTGCAGATGCCACTTCCTTGTATGATATGAGAACATTTATCATATGTTAGAGCACTGGGCTGTGTATACCAAGGCAAACAGTGGTACCTACTACTGACTACTAGACTTAAAAGCATAAGCCATCCACTGCTTGAGCCGAAGTGGTGCCCCCTAAGTCAGGTTGGGATGGAAGTCAGATAAGAAAAAGATCATCAATTCAAGAAGCCAGTTAGAGCTTCACACAGGTCTTATAACCAATTTGGCTGAGACTTTCATGTGCGTTCATCAGTGGTTCTCACAGTGTGGTCCCCAGAACAACAGCATCAGTATTGCCTGGGAACTAGTCAGAAGGCAAAAGAAAAATACCAGATGGTTCCTCCCCCAGGAGGAATATAAGGGAACCAAATAAGAATCAAGGAAAGGAATAATAATAATAATAATAATAATAAAGACACAAAAACCAAAAATGAAAAGACAAGGACAAATTGGGGACACTTGGTGGGGAGGAAAGAGGGGGAGGGTTGAGGGCAGACGGGAGCACAGGGGACTGAGGTGATGGTGCGCTGGTGATATGGTGATGGGGAATACATGGGGATTACAATTGATATCAAATATATATAAATTAAAGGGAAAAAATAGAATAAAAACAATTTTAAAAAAGAAATGCAAATTATCTTTTAGTGGTGAACTTAATGTAGATAGACTAGTGTTTACTATGCACATCTGAAACTTAGGTAATGTTATCATGCAATGCTCCAGCAATAAGATAACCTGAACTTAGAAACTATGGTGTAGAGTCCAGAAATACATGATTAACATGTTCTCTGGGTACAGCTGATGCACGTTCAAGTTGGAGACCCAGTATGTACAGAGTAGAGAAATCCCCAGAACTAAGCTTAAGGCTGGAAGTCAGCTTTAAGCCCTGCTCAAAAAAGCCCATCACTGTGGCCTTGGATGGAGGGAGGGCAGAACACTGGACGGTTATAGGTGCTTGAGTTTTCACCCCTTGGCTTCAATTGAAGAACTTTCAAAAACAACTTTTAGTGGTTTGCAGTTCTGAATGCAGACTAGAATTATGTGGGGGAGCATTTGAAGATAGCTATGCCCAAGCCCAACATCTGTTCAGTTACCTTGGGCGAGGCACATTTTGGTACAAGTTCCCAGGTGATTCTAATGTAAACCAGGTTGAAGATCATTGACTTAAACTGAAGTGAGATTGGGAAGTGCAGAAGATAAGCCTCCTTGGTGCTGGCTCCCATGCTTTTGATTATGTAGACAGTTAGGAACAATTCATTTGGGCAGAAATATGAGATCTGTTCAACTCTCACAAAAGGTTCCATACATACCTCCCCAAACTTACATGGGAGAACCTCCCACTGAAGATTAGAGGTATTCATGACCCTCCTGCCCCTGCCCCCAACTCCAAGTCTCCCCCACAAACCCCAAGTTGTATTACTGTTTTCCTTGGGCTACGTTCAGGCTTTCTCCTATCTGGGTAGGACAAATATCTGGGAAGAAACATCAAATTAATATTAATATCAAATCAAACTCCTCAATAAGAATCACTCTGGTGTGACAAGTTCCATCTCAAGCGCAGGCCATCTCCCAATTCAACATATTAATGCTGCACTGACCTTCCTAACCCTATCTGTGCGATCAGCCAGGTACCATGAATAATAAAACAGACATAGGACCAGCTGAGCATAGGAGTCCTTCCTTCACCTAGGGTAAGGACTTGGGTCAAACCTGCTGTGACCTGGCCCTTTCCAGCAAGTTTGGTGCATTTCAGGTTTTCTGCTGGGTTGAAACAGAAACTACAGCCTTTCCAGGAGAACCCAGTTACATCATAATTGTTGGGTGTTTTCTAGTCTTACACACACACACACACACACACACACACACTCAAACCAAAACCTTAGAAAGTGGAGAAAACACTTCTGGCTTCTTGGTAATGAGTGCTTCCACATTACTCAATTGCCAGAGTAACTCTGACAAAATTTTCAGCAACCTGACCTCACTCCTACTTTCTCTGCTATTCCATTGAAGACTTAGATTTTTCTCTAAGTGGAGACTCTAAGATGACAGAGTATAGCTTGAGAAAATCAGACTTTTCCCTCACATTATTGAGGGGAAATAAGAATCTGCATTCAAATCCTCCTGTGTCATGTGGCAACTTATCTTCCCTCTCTGCATGTCAATTTCCTCATATTTAAAATGGGGATAATGTTAAGAAGTCCAATGCACTTTGACATCAAAGTTGTTGCCAATAAATAGCTGTTGAACAAGAGAGTGAAGGAAAAGGGACATATAGTGCCTCCTATAATTCAAAGTTCTGAGGATCAGTTATCTTTTTTATTATAATTTTACATCTATTTTACATTATTTCTCATTTTTGTACAGTGTATATTTCTCATCTCCATGAAAGTTTTACAAGCTTGGAAAGAAGTCAGACACCTGACAGTCACCCAACCACTTATTCTAAACCATACCTTGATTCGGATGCTTGACTCATAGGATTCCCTTCCTGGTTTCCCCCTATTTCTTACAGTACCAATGGAAGCAGCCAGTCTTTTTGATCCTCCTCCCCCAGGTTGAGCACAAGATCCAGCCTCAGACACGGCTCACTCAGTCGTGAACATCCACCATCATTCCAGTAATCCTCTCTCAAATTCCTCTCGTTTGGGAATACATGGGTCCTTCCTTGCCTTCCACTCCTTGGAGAGTTTTTGGACCCACATCTTTTGAGAGTCTTTAAAAGATACAACAGGTTTTGAGAAAGACCACTGAAGATAATGATCTGTCTTTAGGCCTCCCAGTGGCAAACATTAGTAAACATCAGAGTAATAACTATCAGTAGATTTAATGTTTCAATGAGCTCTGTGTGGATTAATTCATTTATTCCTCATACCAAATATGTGAGGCATGGAGTATTATCAATATACAGGTGAGAAAACCAAGGTCCTGATGTGCAAAGTTAGATAAATCGTAGGGCTGGGTTACATTCCCAGGCAATCAGTTATTTTAACATCTATGATAGCCTCCAAATGTACTGCTATATCTTCTTCATTCCTGCATAATTTGAATTTTTAATGATGGCAAAGTAGCCTATCCAGCATATCCAAAGCAGTTGGGAGCAGTGGTAGGTGAATCTAAAATGAAATGGGGAGGCTAAAAAGGTTCAAATTCTAGCACCAGTCATTTTACAGACTTTCTGACCATTAGTTCCTGGGAATATATTGCACAGTGGAGGGACAACAGACTTTAGATCCAATAAAATTGTTGTGTCGCTATTCTGAACCCTGTTATGTCCTGGAACAGGTTATTGAAGCTCTCTAGCCTTGGTTTCCTCATCTTTAAAGTGAGGATAAAACCCTCTGGCTCTCAGTTCAACAATTCATCCTCTCTACTCTATACTGCCAAAGCAAGAAACCTAAAACTGAGTTTTTCAGCCTCTGATTCTAACTGCATTAGATTAGTCTCTGCCAATGGGAGACACTGGAGGGAAATTAAAAGCAAAGGAAAAGAATCATTTTTTCTGCTTCTGACTTGGGGATGGGAAAAACAAGAAAGCAGAAGCTTCCAGGGATAATCCAGAGGGTAATTATAGGTTGTGGCAATAATGACAATGATGACTGCAACAGTAGGGTGGGGTGATGATGAGAATAATGACTTTAACACTATGAGTATAATGCCTGTTTCTGACTTTCCCTGAGATATCACAGCAAGAAAACTATAAGTTTAGGCCTTTAATCTTTAGCTCAAGTTCTGGTCACAGAACCAAAGAGCTTCGTTGATGACACTAAAGGAATCTTTTATCTTTTTAGGCACAGGACTGATACAGTTCCCAAGTTGGAGAATTATAATGCAATTGGAATTCATGAACTCGTCAGTTCATTAAATGTGGGAATCTAAATCTGAGGGCTGTGTGGAAGGAGTATGCAGGGGCCTGAGAATTGTAATGGAGTCATATGGATGGACTCACGCAAATCTCAGAAACTCCTGGTTTCCTAAGTCCTCTTGCTAACAGGAGCAGTCTATCTTGCCCGCCTAAAAAGACTAATCTTCCCTGTAAGGAGGCTATGTCAATAACCCATCAAGGCAGTTACCTTGCAAGATGATGCCATTCTTGTCTACATTCATTCTTTCTACCTCTCATGACCTCCAGACTCATAAGCAGTATCAGATTCTAGCATTTCTAGGGGGAAACCTGTAAAGTGTAACCTTTAATGTCTGAAAGATAGACCTTTATATGCCTAGATAATTGCAGGGTTTTGTTCACTTATATTGATAAAACCCTAAGTAATATACAAGGCCTTTAGAAAAAAATTACTGGATTGGGTCAATGGAACTGCATACCAAACATGGTATGATGAGTTGATGAGTAGAAGAGCATATAGATGCTGAGTAGAAAAGGGGTGGATTGTTCCAGATACTTATCTTTGAATTTAAGTCCCACTTTTGGACTTCTATATTCCTCTATACTGCCAGGGCTAGAAGCTTGAAAACTACATTTCCCAAACTTCCCTTGCTAACTGGCTTCTGCTCAAGTCTACCAAAGGATGGGACTGGCCAGAGATTAGAAGATAGGTGAAAGAGAGAAGCTGTTTTTCTGCTTCCAGATCCAGTAATGATTACATTGGGACCATAGGTTACCACTGGTGACCATTGTCAGTGACCCTCACTATTTCCTGAATAGTGATGATTGCTGCACCTGCAACAACAGGTAACTATGTGTTCCTGCAATGGTGAGAGGAATACTAGACCTGAGGCAGTTGCCATAGCATAGAGGAGGGAGGGCATCCAAGCTCTCTGCGCAGCGGCAGTAGTGCTGGTTCTACCCTCTGGAGTGCAGCAGTAGAGCTCCATCAACCCCATAGTGGGCTCACACTGGTGGGCTCCAGGTGCCATTGCCTTTCCCTTTTGCTCTTCCAGACCTTTCAAGTTTTGAACCCATTTTCTGTTTTAAGGTCTCTCTATGTGGATTTCTGTTTTTCTACTGATACTGACTGACAAAGGAGAAAAAAACATTTTCTTCTTCCTCATATGGTTATCATGGGTATTAAAGGAGATAATCAGTCTCAGTGTAGCATCTGAGGCATTAAACGAGGTATTAAAAAATAACTGTACATTCTCATTCTCATTCGTTAACCCAGAGTTAAGCAATGTTTGGATACTTTGCTGCTTCAAGTCCGTGACACCCAAGGTAGGCCAAAAGGGAAAAAAAAGTCACGCTTGAGGAGCCTTTAAGATAAAGTCAGAGAATGCCAGTTATTAGTTATTATCTCTTAGCTACAAACCCACCTTCTCTATGCTGTTCTGTGGTGCTGGTGCTGGGACTCTGAAAACCGCAATCCTTTGCCAGCTGGGTGGTTCCTATTAGGTCCCACCAATAGGAACTCCAGAGAGTAGAAGGCACCAAGGACGTGGACCTCATTCCCTCCTGCTTGCTTGCTATTCCCATCAGTATGTTCCAACAGTGATTTTTACCCCAGCAATGTCAGCTGCTTCCAGGAACTATTAGCTTCCAGTTTCTGGTTTCTTTAGCACTCCCAGGAGCAACCCTTTGCACTCCTGCAGAGGAATCGGGCCTAGCCAAGCAGTGTCCTTTCCTCAGAAGGAAGAGCCTCAGCGCCACAGTTCCAACCACTTTGGCCTCTGCCACTTTGTTGTTCTCACCTCTGGTGTGGCTTCTTAACTCAGCATTCCCTTGTTTGTCTTTTAAACTTTCCATTTCTGTTTAATCCCGGATTAGAGTCCCTCTGCTAAAATAACTAATGTGGTTCAATTTTTCTGACTGAGCATGAGTGCCTAGGCAGAGAGCTAAGAGTAAATGTTGATCCTGAACTGAGGCGTGCCAGTAACTAGGGACTAGAAACCCTAGTTATTGGAGAAGTCAGATATTTTTCTAAAACACCACCCCCAAATTTAGGGCTTAAAACAACGATTTATTTCATTCATGATTCTGTGGATTGGCAAGTTGCCTGGGCTCACTCAGATGTCTGCAGTTGACTGTTCTCCCATAGAATGAAATACAAGAATCCATGAGGGGAAGAGGTTCTGAACTCCTTTCCATTGACCTCAGGTTTCCAAATACGCAAACAGGGCCCAGAAAGGTGGTAGGGCTCTGGACCACAACAGGGAAGTCCTCTTGTTAGATGAGTGATAGCCAGGAAATTTTTTTCTGACCCTCTTAAGCCTTTCTAGAACACTTGTTTCACCACCCTCAGTTCCTTGTTCCGTAACCTCTGTGGTAGTCACATTGGGGACGTGTGTATGCACTGTTTGATGATTTCCTCCCTCTATATCTTCCTCCTTCCACGTGTTTGGTCTTTCCGTCAATCGTTTTTCCTCACTTTTTTTTTTCTTGGCCTTACTCTGACACATAGGACTATCTCTGCCCTTCTCTCCTCCCCTGCTTTCCATCCCACAGGATCCTCCCACATGACTCTTGCTCCCTACATGATTTGTTAACAAAAAGTTCTTGCATTGTTTTGAAAGGGAAAAGTGGTGCTTATCTGTGATGCCTTTGTATGAGGGGAAGGAAAGAAAAATAGAAGAAAAAAAAAAAAAAAGCCTGCCTTAACAACTTCTCCTGTTCCTGAAAATTCCCAGAAATATCTTACTCTAAGTTCTAATTAAAATTCAAGGTAAATGCTGCTTTTTTGTTGTTGCTTCTGCTGTTTTACTGTTTATCCCTAGTAGCTAGTAGAGCAGTATCAAAGTTTAGAATGTTTTTCTTAAATGCTCACTATCGTGCTTACAGTTAGTGAATTCTAACAATCTAGAATTCCTAATGCAATTTCTACAAAATAAATTTTTTTTATTTCCAAAGCTTTCTTTAGAAAACAGCTAGTTACAATTTGGGGATACCCTTTTCTTAGTCTAGATTCTAAAGAAATAGAGGCTGATACAAGAATTTAGTGATTTATTAGAATGTGTTGTCAGGAAAAATAAAAAAAAAAACTGCAGGGAGTGGAGAAAGGGGAAGGGGAAGAGGGCCAGCAAAGGTGTCAGCCCTCAGGCCAGGATTACTCTCAAGGGGATGAAAGTCTCAGGCATTCTGGCCTCTTTGTGGCCCCAGGTGAAGGTGAGTTTAAGTGACCTGAGGGAATCCCTCTTGTGACAGGTCAGAGGAAGTGGTCTCCCAGGAACCTCCAAATCTGTCTGCTGTAAATGGATTCTGCTATTGTTGCATCAAAACACAACACACTCTAATGCATAAGACCTTCAATATAAAATGGCTTTAATACAATTAGTGTGCAAAAAAAGAGAAGGGAAAGAATAGAAAAAATAATTTCCACATGAAACACCCAAAGTTATCCATCTCCTCATGAGTAAATGCCCAGATAAATAGGATTGACCTGGGCCTCCCTGGTGGCACAAGGGGTTGAGTGCAGCACTGTGGGACTTCCGCAGCCACTGCAGCGCCAGTTTGATCCCAGGCCAGGGAGAGGACCCACATGGCACAGCAGACCTCTCCTGCCTCTTCTGCTGCTCCCCTCAGCAGTGTACTTCAATCGATTTGCTTGTTCTGCCCCCCACTCTGTCTCTGGTGAATCCTCTTCCCTTATCTCTTTTGCCAGTTTTATTTTTAAAATTTAGTTTTTTTAAGGCCCCACCTGTCATCTCCCTAAACTGCCTAGCCATTTCTAACTTGCCTTTGCCTAACGTAGGCCTCACTCTCAGCCCCCACACATCTGGCCTGTATTCCAGCTCTTAATCTGCGTAAATAAATAAATATTTAAAATAAATAATTAGGGTTGACCCATATAGCAGGAGGCCCAAAATCTTGCCACAAGTCTAAGGCACCTTTTGGTGAGAACACATAGGAAAAGAGAAGAAGGGACCAGGCAAGTCTGGAAGGATAAGAGCAAAATTAAAATCAAGATAAAGGCTGCCATTGTTAACCTCTCCATGGGACTCTCACCTACATGTTTCAAGTGTCTCCTTCCAGGCCCCTCAAGTACCTGGTACCAGTCCAAGGCTGAGAAGCAAGCGTAACTTCTCCACATGTCTCTCTGTAACATATTGTAGCGACAGGATGGGGGTGGCACAGGAGGCAGGTTCAGGATGGTTCTGTGCAGACGGGTCAGGGAAGGAGAGTCTTGGAGCCCTTGGTGGCTTTTCATACTTTATTTAGTAGAGGTGGCCAGGTACATGGCAGGCATGGGGGCCGGGGGGCTGGGAGGCTGGCAGGCTCCCAGCCCCCAGCACATCTCACCCTCCCGGCTGCTTCTTCTCTCTCTGCTGCTGCTGCTGTCGGTTCTCTCGGTCCGTCCTCGCAGTTCTGTCTGTTGGTCCTCGCAGTTCTGGCGTCCTCATGACGCCACCCATTTATGCCCGTATCCAACACAGGTGCGCCCACTTGCGCATGCCCACCCTGGAATGCTCGCAGCACCACAGTTGTCCATCATCAGTGGTGGAAGGGTGGAAATACCTGATCAACATTTACCCTACGCATATGCCTCATTCAGTCTTCTTCCTTTTCCATCTCTTCTGCTTTTCCTCAGCCAGGTTTTTCTCTCCTCTCTTAGTCTTTTCTAGCTTCCCCTCCCTGCCAAGCTCCACCCTTCCTTAGCATGGGCCAGGGAACCTGGAACTTCCCCTTTCCTTAGGGATTACCTGTTACACTCTGACAACAGGTGCAAGTTGTAAGTGTTGGAATGAAGGTACCACAAAGCTAGCACGCAGGAGGATGGTAAAGGACTTGAGGGATACTGGCAGAGAACTGATGTGCTGCCTTCTGCATGACCCACTTTTGTTAGTGATTCCAGGCGTGTGTGCCCTTGTTTATGGAATGATTAAATGAACAAATGAATGAAACTGAATTTGTAGTAATAATATTTGTCAAGAAATAAGATTATCTTTTTGTCTCAATATATTGTTCAATTTTTAAATTCCTTTCTCTTCTGTGTTTTCAACATTCCCTCCTTATGTTTTTATGAATAATAAAATAATACTTAACATTCATGGTGTGTTTAATATGGCCAGGAACTCATTTGATTTTGTTCACAAGGTACTTGGTACATCTAGGTATTTTATTTAATCCCAGTTACTATCCCCTGAGATTCAATTATCTTCACTTTAAATTAGGGGTTGTATACAAATTAAAGAACAACCTAGTAAGTGAGCAAGCTAAGAGAATATGGATCTATTTGACTTTCCCCTCTTCTCTCCTCTCCTCCGTCTCATCCTTTTTTCTGCATACACATACACACACACTGATTTTAACACCCATTCATTTTAATGGGAGTAGTTTGCAGATATCAGGTTGCATGAGTTTATCAGGGAGGGAGCAAGCAGCCTGAGTTAAAATAACACTGTGCAGTAGAACAGAAAATAAGATGTCACGGCAAACTAAACTTCTTCTCTTTCACAACATATGAAGGAGCAGCCTGAGTGTAGACCAGAACTGGACAGAAGTTGCTAGAACCGTCAGCAAAAGCTGGGTGTTAATGAATTTCAGACACCTGCTCCCCACCTGAGCCCCAGAGAGGCATGTAGCCTGGGGCGGGAAAGCCAGCACCCTCCCCCTGGTCATTCCCCAGGCCCTCCTCTATGCTCCAGTCAACTTAGATATTTGTCCAGAAAGTGAAGATGTTTAGTTTGCCATGACATCTTATTTTCTGTTTCACTGCACAATGCTATTTTCACCAGGGCAACCAAGCTCTGTGATAAACTTTGAGAACATTTGAGCCAGCTTGACATTGAAAAGACTCAGTGCACTCTGAGTTTTATATATTTATTTATTTCACTTTATTCCATGTTTAGTATGACTGAATAACCAGTTCGATGAAAAAAGGTGGGGTGGGAAACCAATGTGGATTGTATAATAAAGCTGCCCTGGTACTGCAGACAGTACTCCAACAGTTCCAATATTCTTTCAAAGAGCAGATCCCAATACAGATAGGTTAAGTGGAATGGGCAGCTGATATTTTATCCCAATTTACATTATGGCTCTGAATAGGAACAAGCAAGGGTGTGTCTCCTCAGATAGTCTTGCCTGCCTCCAAGGACCATGTCAACAAGGCAATGCACAAGCAGTGAGAAACCATCTCAGTACAAGAACAATGACTTCAAAAATCAGCATCCAACATCCTTTCTTAAGTATGACCCCAGGAGCTAGGTTATTTCCTGGAGCGTGTCCAGAGTCAAAGCAAGCTTGCCTCACCACTCCAGTCTGTGTTTTCTTCACCCTTATTGGGGCTCCCCTTTACTACCTCCTGAGGTTCCTTCTAGTTTTCAGAGGGTTTCTTTGCCACTTCCTATTTCATTTAGGAGAGATTAGATTTGAACTCCATTTTATCTCTCACATACATGTGGTGTCCAGATTATGCAGAAAATAACTGGAAGGGGTTGGAGAAGTCATTCAGCATATTCCCATCCAATGCAAATTACAAACATCCTCCTTCTTTTTAAATACATGTGATAATGATTCTCTCCATACCTGATAATTCAGCATATAGACTTGTTTTTTATTTCAAATTGCATTATTTTTTATTGAGGTAACATTAGCTTACAGCACTCTGTGCGATTTAGGGGGGTAGGTTTAAACCTCTTCTGAAGTGTATTAACACACCACGCCCACCACCAAGGCACACACAGGTGTGCACCTTAGTCCCTCTGGCCTCCTGTCCATTTTACTCCCTATCCTGCATCCTCCCACTCTGGTTGCCTTAATTCTATAATCAGATTTCTAGAGTTTGTTTTGATTTAGTTTAGTTTGATTAGTTTATTGTGCTTTTGCTTGTTTCCTTTGTTTGTTTGTTTTTTTCCTTTGTATTCCACAAATGAGTGAAACCACCTAATATTTGTCTTTCTCCTTCTGATTTATTTCACTTAGTATAATCCCCTTCAGTTCCACCCATGTTGCCACAAATGGCAAAAGTTCATCTTTTTTTAAATGACTAATATTCCATTGTGTATCTATACACCTTTTATTTATTTATTTATTTATTTATTTATTTATTTATTTATTTATTTATATTTGACATCAATTGTAATCCCCATGTATTCCCCATCACCATATCACCAGTGCACCATCACCTCAATCCCCCGTGCTCCCATCTACCCTCAACCTTCCCCCTCTTCCCTCTCCACCAAGTGTCCCCAATTTGTCCTTGTCTTTTCATTTTTGGTTTTTGTGTCTTTATTGTTATTATTATTACTATTGTTGTTGTTGTTCTTATTCCTTTCCTTAATCCTTATTTGGTTCCTTTATATTCCTCCTAGGGGAGGAACCATCTGCTATTTTTGTTTTTCCTTCTGACTTACTTCACTGAGCATAATCTCTTCCAGTTCCATCCATGTTCCTATTAATGCATCTAGTTTTTCTTTTTTGATTGCTGAGTAGTATTCCATCATGTATATGTACCATAGCTTCTCGATCCACTCGTCTGTTTTTGGGCATTTAGGTTGTTTCCAGGTGTTACCTATTGTAAAGAGTGCTGCTGTAAACATATGGGTGCAGGTATTCTTTTGAATCAGTGTATTTAAAACCACCATGAAAAAATGAATATTTTGTGCAATTTTTAACTCTAATTAGCCAATAGGGAAACAGAAGCTTAGGCAGCTTAAGTAACCACTCAAGTCACATAGACAGGACACTTGGAACCTACATATGACCATTCTCAAATCCAGAATCTTTATCTTTGTATAATACTAGTTCCCAAGCTACAGGTTTATATTTTTCATCACCTTTAGTTTTTTTCATATGTTGTTTCTTCAATTACTTTTTTTTTTTAAAGATTTATTTATTTATGCGTACAAGCACTGGGGTACAGGCCAGAGGTGTGGGGGGGTGAGAGGATTCACCACAGAGAGCGGGAGC
>JAGFMF010011830.1:23864923-23893806 GCA_019455555.1 Galemys pyrenaicus | reverse complement strand
TCAACAGAAGTACACTGCTGAGGGGAGCAGCGGGCACAGCAGGAGAGGTCTGCCGCACCATGTGGGTCCCCCCCCTGGCCGGCAGCAGGGATCGAACTGGTGCGGCAGTGGCTGTGGTTTGCTTCATAGTGTGTTGCTTAACCCACTGCGCCACCGGGGAGGCCCCACTTCAATTACTTTTATGTCCTTTCCAATCTTTTTTTTTTTCTGGATCTCTAATTTTTCTGGCTCTCTTGATTTTAACCCACAATTCAATATGTTGTGCTTTCCCCCCCAATCTTCTTTTTGTATTTCATTTTGAATAATTTCCGTTGTCTTCAAGCTCACTAATATTTTTTCTGCATTGTATAGTCTGTCATTAATACCATACAGTATGTTTTCCATCTCAGTGATTGTATTTTTATCTTTAGAATTGAATCAGGTATTTTCAGAAACCTTTCACAGATGTCTTTATCACATATTCTACTACTTTCAAAAACATAAGGAGCATATTCACATAGTTGTCTGATACCTTTGTTTACTAATTCTATCATACGTGTGATTTCTGGATCTTTCTGTTGATTGATATTTCTCCCTATTATGGGTTATAGTTTCCTGCCTCTCGACATTCCTAGTTATGTTTGATGAAATATCAGACATTGTAACTTTTTGTGTTGTTAGAGGAATTTTTTATACTTTTTTATATATGTCTAATCCTGAAGCTAAGATACAGTTAAATTGGAATTTTATTTTTTCTAAGACTTTTTAAAATCAATAATGTAGTTTTAATGATTACAGTGACCCTCACCAGCTTGTCTGAGAACATTTGGAGATTTTTATATCTTTTGCTTGGAGATTTTTAAACTAATCATGTTCATCATGAATATTGTTATGCCTTGAAAACTGACCTTATTTTACTACCTAACTGTCTTAATTTATTGTAACTTTTTCTTAACTGAAACATGTATCTTTGGAGAGAGCCATACCCATTTCATGCAGAATCAACTAACACAAAGATAAGTCAGTCCACAGAGTTCTTGTGACTAATTCTCCTATGGATATGAAAGAAGCAGAAAGTATCATTGTAATTCTTCCTTACCATTGGGTTTAGAACATTTTTCTGAAATATGAGTAAATCTGATGACAAATCAACAAGTTAAGCACAGCAGTATTACAAGAAAGGCATAGAGTTAAACAAAGTAAAAGCCACAAGAAAGTTCATGTAAAGAATTGCTTTATTGTTCATAAAAATCCTGTTGTGAGTTTCCATTGTTTGACTCTGTGGAATAATCATTCTACATCTCAGAATTTTCAATAATTGGATTTGCAAGTCCTTGGAGCATGGTTCATTGTTCCTTATACTTTGGATTTTCACTTTAGGAGTATGAATAAACTATCTAAAACAAACAAACAAGAATTCAGAAGAAGATGTGTCTTGTAGGTTTTAAGTAATAACAAGATGATGGAACTTTTATAGAACATTGTACTTATTGTTATTTCCTAGAAACTAGATGCACTAAGTCGATTGGTCAGAATGTGAAACCTGAGTCCAAGCATGCTCCAAACCCATGGGGACTTCCACAGACAGCCTAAACTTGAGGGACACTGGAAAGTATCTGTACATGAAACATTCCACCTCCTGATCTATGCCCCAATGATAGTGAAATGTCCCTTTGCTTCCTTTTTTAATACCTAGATATCTTCAGTATTAAAGATAGGTACTCTAAGTAACAAAGTACTTTGTGTGAGTTATGCCTCACGGTGAATTAATGTAATAGAAATAAAGTAAAAAAACATGCAAAGATAAAGATAAATTTCACTTCCTTTCATTTTATGTTGGTCAACTACCTTAGGTAAATAAAAACTTTTACAAAATGAAAATTAGAATGAAAGAAAAGATACTACTGACCCAATCTCCAGTATGATACATATATCAGGTAATGTTAATAAAATAGCAATGGTTATGCCCAAAACATGTCCAGCTCTTGCTTTTAAGTTCCATTCATTGGGCCAAATACATCCTTTGTCTCCACTATTTAGGCAATGCCCTTCAGAGGACTCCAGACAACACTCAGTGCATGCAGAGTTTTCTCCTCTTTGATGATGGAAACTCAAACTATTCCCAGCCCTGTAAAAGCTGTAGGGGTTGTTCTTTTGGCCCCTTTCCAGTGATTCTTTCCCTGGACTTCATCAGTTTCCTCACGCATGGATCTTTATCAACAATCAGTTGAAGATACAAGAATAATTCTCTGCACATTTCTTGAGTTCTGTCTTGTGCAACTTCTCTTTCCCAGTACTCTGAATCTTCACTACCTTGTCTCCAAGTCTGAAATTGTTTACTCAACTTAGGGAGACCAGTGGACTTGATCTCTTCTTCCCAAGCTGGAAACTCCAAACAGTAAACTGGGACAATTGTAGAGCTCACTTCATTTGTTTCCCTTCTCTCAGAGGTCATTACCCAAACTGAGAGACATTCTACAAAATATTTGACCAGTACACTTCAAAATTGTCAAGATCATCAAAATAAGGTGTCTGTGAAACTACAGCTCTTTAGTGGTACCCAAGGAGACATGATGTGTGCATCCTGGATGGGAGTCTGAAACAGAAAAAGAGCTTAGAGTAAAACTAAAGATATCTGAATTAAATATGAACGCTAGTTAATAATAATGCATTAATGCTGATTCATCAGTTGTGGCAAATGTATCCTAGTCATGTAAAACATTAATACAGGAAATAGGTATGGGGTATACAGGAATCTTCGTAGTATCTTTTCATCTTTGTATTATCTAAATCTAAAACTAAAATAAAAGGTTTACTATTAAAAAGCAGTTATAAAACCTACTCAATACTGGCACTCATTTTAACTAGGCACCTGAAATCCAACCATGTCAGTGATAAAATTCTCCTCCTGTGCACAGGGAGAACTACTCTTCAACACCCTACCCCCACACCCCACCCTAGCCCCCCAAACTTGATATTGTACACTCTAATAAATTCTAGTAACACCCTGGAAATGACTCCAGGTTCTTATTACTAATCTAACTTAGGTCTAAATATTCCAAGCTGCAATAAGGATGCACCCATTAATCTCACACCAACTCACACCTGCCTATCAGCAGCTAATCAGGTCAACAATGAACACTTAATTCCTCAATATTTGTTACCTAATATGATTCAGGATAAGAATCTCTTGACTGGGGCTCTGACATTGAGCTGTGGTTCTTAGTCTTGACTGCACAGCAGCAGCACCTGGAGAACTTTCTGAACTCTTAGCCCCCAGCCCAGACCAGCCAGCTCTGAGTCGCTGGGGTGGGGCCCAGGCATCGGGACTTTATTATAAACTCTGGGTGACTCCAGCGTGCAGAGTTCAGAAATAGACATCAAGTTTTTCAAGTCTTCCTTTGAAGAGTTTTTATGCAAGCAATCTGGGATGAGGCCTGGGAACTTGACTTTTTAACAAATACTGCTGAAATTATTTTTTTCCATCCAGAAAGGTTGGGACATAGCTTTAAAGGGCCAGATATGAAGCCATAGTGTATCACAGCCTCTGAGTAGAGACTGCATCTGTGCTTCTGTGCTTTCTTTCATGAGTAACTATGTCTTTTAAATATATTTTTAAAAAAGAAAAGTCATAGACCTTTGAACTTGCTGTATCAGAGTTGACCCTGAAAGAAACTTGGTTATCTAAGATGTTTCATATACCTGTCCAAATGGGTAATATCCAAAACTACTCACACTCATTTCAAACAACCCCTAGGATAGAATGTACTGTTCTAGGTGAGATTCCCCTGGCTGATTCTTAGGGTTCAACTACATAATCTCTACCAAGTAGATACCTATTTTTTTAACGATTTATTTACTTATGTATTCAAGAACTGGGGTACAGACCAGAGGTATGGGGGGGCGGGTGAGAGGATTCACCAGAGACAGAGTGGGGAACAGAAGAGGCAGATCTACTGAAATACATTGCTGAGGGGAGCAGCGGGCCAGGCCAGAGAAGTCTGCTACGCCATGTGGGTCACCCCCCTGGCCAGATATTGAACTTGTGCTGCAGATGCCTAACCCCTTGTGCCACCAGGGAGGCCCCAGATACCTATTTTTAAGACAAAAAGCTCACTATTTGCAAGGGCAAGCCATTACATCTTTGGAAAACTATAGATAATAGAAAACTGCAAAATCTAATTTTTCCTCCTTTTAGAAAATGAGAGAGACTCTGATCTACATATAGTCTCCCAGCAGCTCTGCCATTCTTGTCTTGAAGATGGAGGAGATTGTTCCATGCCATATTAGTTTCCTGGGGCTGCCCCCACAAAATTCCAACAGAATGGGTAGTTTAAACAACAGAAATGTATTTGCTCACAATTTTGGAAACTGGAAGCCCAAGGTTAAGGTGTTGACGGGTTTGCTTTCTCCTGAGGCCTCTTTCCTTGACCTGTGAATGCCATCTTCTCCCTGTGATCCCATTTGGCCTTTTCTCTGCCCTCAGTCATCCCTACTGTCTGTTCCTCTTCTAATAAGGACCTGAGTCCTGTTGGATCAGGACCTACTCAAATGGCCTAACTTCAGTTACCTTGTTGAACATCCTTAATTCCAAATACAGCCACATTTGGGGCTAAGGTCTCACCATATGAATGGGGAGCAGGGGTGCACTATTAAGTCCATAACAAGCACTATCTTCCAAAAGTTCTTTCAGTGCTGGGTGTATACATGTAAGGCAAGAGATCTGCACTCAGCATCACTTAGGATCTTCATATTATTCCAGGTCTCAGAACTCAGGACACATGAACTTTACTTGCTGTCTCTAAGTCTTACCACAACACTCGCACAAGAAGCTTGCAAGATACTCTTGTGCGAGTATCTGAGGACCCCCGAGAGACACATCTTCAGTTTGAAACAAACAGGATAAGAAAATACTTATTAGCAGACATGTCCTCAATTTTTAAGTAGAATCTCAGTAATCCAATCTTGTTGATTCAAATAACTTTTATTTGCTTATTTCTTTTTTTATTTATATATATTTTATATCTTGTTTACATCTTTTGGGGGGGATTGTTTTCCTAAAAATGAGCATATTGTGAATCAATAACTACCCTTGGTGAATTTAATATAATTCTTCCAAAAACTGTTACGGTTTGTGGTGGATGAAAAACTTAAGATAAAACATTTTAGGTAACCAAGTTTCTTTCAGGGTCAACTCTGATACAGCAAGTTCAAAGGTCTATGACTTTTCTTTTTTAAAAAATATACATTTTGTATATTTTCAGATTATTTTACTTGTTGTCTAACACTACTAATACATACTTGAAAATACATTTGTTATCATTAAGTAGGTGAACATAAAATGCTCCAACAAGGGCCTCCCTGATGGCACAGTGGGTTGGGAGAGGCACCGTGAAGCATCCTCAGCACAGTAGCACGCGAGTTCGATCCCTGACCAGGGTGGGGGACTCACATGGTGCAGCAGACCTCTCCTGCCTCACCCGTTGCTCCCCTCAGCAGTGTATTTCAGTTGATCTACCTGTTCTGCTCCCCACTCTGTCTCTGGTGAATCCTCTCACCTCCCTTGCCTCTGACCTATATCCCAGCTCTTGCATGCATCAATAAATAAATCTTTTAAAAAAAAAGTTCCAATGAGACACTAACCACTCTGTATGAGCTGGGCAGGCAGCAATGCAGTTCATCTAAAACTCTGAGAAACAAGTGCAAGGAGGGACTGAACTGGGGGAGAGTCGTGTTCCCAGGATTTGCTGGAGTTCAGCAGGAATAACAAATAGGTTTAAAAAATGTATAGAAGATTGTGAAACCCCCACAACTAACATGTCAACCTAGAACCAGAATCCACTAGTCTACAAGGGTCAGACAGATACGAACCTTGAAAGCTGACTATGGATCTGAGGCTTCCAGGAGGGGAGGAGCGAAGAGGTGAAAAAAGGGTGGGGGAAGAGCACAATGGACTCTGTTTATGGACTATGGGTGCCTTGGTGACCACACCTGAGGGGAGAACTCCTATACTGTCAAAACATTAACAAGGATGTGAGAAAAATATACATGCTTAGAAAGTAAATTAAAGAGAAAAGTACCCACTGGTCTGGTCAGCACTGGGCATGGTGACGCAGACAGGACAAAATGCAGGAGACGACTCACTGCAGAGACAGAACCGGACAGTGGCCCGGCCTTATCTTACAGAGAAAAAGGTGACAGGGAGGAGGTGGCGAGCACAGGAGAACCCGGTCATGTTATTTATCCACAGAACTGACATGCACACATGCTCGGCTTGATTGTTTGGGGTCTGTGTCTCGTACGTTCCCTGCTGTGCTCTCAAGTCTTCCTGAGTTTTTAGTAAAAATATCAGGGCCCCTCCAAAGGTGGCTGGAAAGAAGAGTCCGCTGGAAAGTGGGGTGAGGGAATTGGCCATTAACTACTGAGTTAAAACTCAGGGTCCAGAATATAAAGAGGGGGATATTTAGTCTGCAGAAACAGACTAAATAGGGTAGGTTTCTGTTTCAGGGGAAGACTTTTTTTTAAAAAAAAGATATTTAATTATTTATGCATACAAGAACTGAGGTACAGGCCAGAGGTGCAGGGGTTTGGGCGTGAGAGGAGTGAGAGGAGTGACCAGAGACAGAGTCAGGAGCAGAACAGGGAGATTGACTGAAGTACACTGCTGAGGGGAGCAGTGGGCAAGACAGGAGAGGTCTGCTGTACCATGTGAGTCAGCTCCCTAGCCAGGGATTGACCTTGTGCTGCAGTGGCTGCCTATAGCCTCATATTGCTGTGCTTCACCCCCTTGTGCCACCGGGCAGGCGTTCAGGGGAAGATCTTTGATGATCCCAGAATTCAGGGTTTCAACGGCCAAAGTCTCCTTGGTGTCCATCCTTTTCTCTGCTTCCCTCTTCCTCTGTCCCCTTCCTGCTTTGCCAAATCTACTCATCAGAAAATGTTTCTAAGTAGTAGCACTGGGCCAGTGAGTAGAGGTATTGTCCTGTGGTCCCTGAGAGCTGCCCCCTCTGCAGAGCAGAGCAGGGAGAAAGGGGCTTCTTCGGCCCAAAGGGGAGATAATTACCCCAGACAGAGGAGGGAGGATGGTCCCAGGCAGCTTCATAGAAGAAAAATTATATGTTCAGTCCAAAGCCGTTTGATTCAAAAGGTAAGGCAGAGTTACCTGAGGTAACCCTTGAAAGCTGCTTCCCACTTCTCAGATGTCAAATGATCCCGTTTCAGATTTATCAAAGCAGCAGGGATTAGCAAAACCATACACTCTTTAGTTCTGCTTCTTCCTTCTCTTCACTTCTTTGTTTGTCTAAATAGTTGTTTTAGTGAGTGAGGAGAAAGAATAGGAGGTAATTAGTGTTACTTGTAATATTCCATGTTTGGTTTTGTAATCCTTCTGTCAGGTTTATTTTCATGTTAAGCAAAGGAAGTCCCGCTGGAATATTATAATCTCTTCTTAGTGTTAGCAGAAAGCTGTGGTATTTAAATTAATAAAGAATGTTTTTCAAGGAAACGAAGGCTTTCCTTGAAAGTGTCAGTTTAAAGAGCATGTCATGCTTCAGAGCTTCCCTTGCCCCAGTGTTTAAGGCTGGAGATAAGAACCTTTCTAAGAACCTAGGTAGGGGTTTAGGTTTGAATTGAATAATCTGCAGACGGTGCCATCAATCCCAGTGTTTCTGCATTATTTCAAAGCTTTACACTCCAGCCCCCTCAGCCTGCAGCCTCTGCTCCAGTCCGGGCAGGGCCAGGTGTCACAGCCCCACCATACCCCTCACTTAACCCGCACCTCCAGTTCTCTCTGTGATTACTAACCATACTGAGTTCCTCATTTGCTTCAAAACCCCCAAAGTCCTCCACCCATGATGGTCTTAGTCCAACTTTTCTCCTCATTCACCCCACATTCACTGCTCTTTCCCTTCTCCTCTGTACTGTCCTACCTGTGCCTTTGCTCTGCCCACTCCATCCCTGCCAGGTCAACCCGGGTCTCCTTCCCAAGGCCCCTCCTGGCCTGAGTTCCTTCCCGTCTTGGCTGCAAGTGCTCTTTCCTGCTCTTTGTATCTCAATGTCTGCCATCTGTAGCACTGGCCAATTTTCACTGGTTTTAAGAATTTTTAATTTCCTAAACAAATTAAGAAACTGGAACCTACAGATACAGCTTTATCCCTCTTCCCTGTCCTCATCCTTTCTGTACTCATCAGAAGTAACCACTCTGATGAGTGGGGTTTTCCTTTGAGGTTACATCTATATACATACATATATGTGTATATATATATATATATATAAAATATATGCAGATATATTTAATTTTGTAATTTGCCTTTTTAAATTATCTCATAAGGGCCTCTCTGGTAGCGCGGGGGGTTAAGCGCTGCACTATGAAGCCTGTGCCACACAGCAGAAAGAGTTCAATCCCTGGCCAGAGAGGAGATCCACATGGCACAGCAGACCTTTCCTGCCTGGCCTGCTGCTCCCCTCAGTAGTGTATTTCAGTCAGTCTGCCTGTTCTGCTCCCCACTCTGTCTCTGGTGAGTCTTCTCACCTCCTGGGACTCTGGCCTGTACCTCAGCTCTTATATTCATAAATAAATAAATATTTTTTAAAAAAATTTTCAATTATTTCATGAGATATTTATTCCCATTGCTTGAGATCTGTCCATGTTTCTAAATAAGATTTAGAGATTGATTTTTTTCATTCTGAAATTTCATCATATGGCACTTCACATTTTATTTGACCTGTCCTCTATGGATAACCTGTTCCTTCTTCCTGGGATTTTCTCCTGCCAGTTGACCTAATGAACTAACATATGGGTGTCACCTCTACTACTACTATCTTTTTTTGAGTTGACTCGATTCATTCTGTCCTGTGTATCCCTGCCCTTCTCTGTCACCCTTCACTTTATAGCACCGAGAAGACAGGGATCCAAATCCCTCCCCACTGTCATGTTGAGTAACACTCCTGCCATCTGATGGCCCAGGTCCTGAAGCCCAGCTTCCACCCCCACACTTACCAATGTACTTGTCTGGTAAGGGCCTCTTTCTCTTTTTCTCACCCTCCAAGGAACCAAAGTACTAACTTTCAAAATAACAACACATTCAGCAATTGGTACACATGTCTGTATTTTCACCTGACTTCTTTGAGGGTGGTCATTTGTTGTCATATTCAGGAATCCAGAATAGAGACTGGTACCTGGTAGGGTCTTAGTTAATAAATGCTGAATCAATGTGCCTGATTTCTCAAACTGCCAGTTCCTTGAAATCTAATTTTGTATCATTTGACCCATTGACCCTCATTCAAGGGTCCTGAGTGGGGTTTCACCCATCCATGCTATCTAAATATTAAATAAGTAATCAAACAACAAATCAGTCCGGTTATTTCAGACAAAGACCAACTCTCCTCAGAGAAATGAATGAGCAGTGAACAAAAATTGGTCAGTCTTTGATGGAACCGATTATTCACATTAATAAAATATTAAATTATTAGTTATATATAAATTAGTAAATTAGTTATATAATTGCAAATTATATGCTATATGGTTCTATATATCACATACACATACATCCCCATTGGAATCCAGCAGGTGTTATTGCTAATCCACCCTATTAAGGGCAGAGATACAGCTGTTTATCACTCTGGTACCCCAAGTGCCTAGCACAGTGCCTGACATAAAGTAAACTCTCATTAAACGGTCAGTGAAGAAACAAATGAAAGAGTACTTTGCTTTGCCCCTGGGTTCTCTCTCTCTCTCTCTCTCTCTCGCTCTCTGTTCTTCCTCTTCTCATTCTCTTGTCAATAAACCTTTTTTTTTAAATTTCTCTCTGTATGCCTGCTTTTGGGTCTTACCCAAAGAGGTTGCCAAGAACCCCTCAAGTTCCTCCTGAGTTCCTCTGTTGGGTAAGAATTCCTAGGGGTTCTGATTTAGAGTGTTTTCCTTGAGGGCTGCACTATGTTTTAAGAAAATGCCTATTCCCAGCTGCACAGTTTAGGTACATAAAATTTGCGTATTGCAATAAATACTTGGCCTCATGAATTTCTAGCCTGTTAAATAACAGAACTTAAAATGCTAGGTAAGCATGTAAAAGAAGATAGCATCATAAATACCAGAAAATTACAGGTTGGTGATTTTTTTCCCCTTTGATCTTGTAACTTTTTACCAGATTTAAGACTGATTGCCTCTGAGAGAGTCACAGGTAGTGTCACCTACTGCTTGCTGCTGATTAGTTTGGGATAAGGAGGCAAGCACCCTCTGTGGTAGACACCAACCAGGGCAGGGACTTCCAATTCACAACAAATACCCCTCTCTAAAAGTGTTCCCAAACAAAACGGTGGGCAGTCAGTGACTACATCTTGCTATATGAGAGGTATTGGTCGAAGGACAGATCCTTGATCCAAGAGGGGTCAACAGATTTCTCTTCTGTGATTTGAAACTTGAACAGTTTTATATACAAGTGTTGGAGTTAAGTTAACATAATGATGGCCTCTAAAGAAATTGTTCCAAAATCCTGCTATTACAGAGAAGACCCAGGGGAAATTGGGGTGACATGGGTGTGAGTCCTCACCTGCACACTTAAGAACTTTGGCAAGACCCAAAAGCAAGCATGTAAAGAGAAATCTTTTAAGAAAGGTTTATTGACAAGAGAATGAGAGGAAGAAGAACAGAGACAGAGAGATTATTTGGTCTGATACATCCTTCAGTAACACTGGTTGAGCTAAGACACCATGGTGCAATTGAAAGTCAGAAAACCAAGAGAGCCCAACTGGGCATGTGTTCAATTGTGAACCTAAGTATGGCTGCTTAACTCTACCCCTAGTTCCCAGTAGCCTCCTATTCATGAATTCGGATTCATGGCATGCTGGGAGTTGTAATCTTCAATGTCTGAGATCTCTTTGATGTGTGGGAGTGGAGTTCATTCAAGAAGTCATTCAGGGGTTCAGATTTTGCTCCTTAACTTCAGATTTTGCTCCTTACTCCGTTACTGCTACTGGGGTCTCCTGAAGTTCATGCCCTGATGTTTTCCTTCCTGAGAACTGAAACCATTTTTTCTTTTAATCCTGTAAGCCAACCCAGGACCACTTCAAACCATTATCTCTTTGGATACACCAATTAGCCATAAACTCCTCTACCTGTTCCAGGTTAAAGTTAGATGTCATTTCCAAGTTAGGTTAAAGTTACCATTCAAACAATCTCTCACTTTTTGAAGGGAACTGAGTCCCAGCCTGACCTAGAGACAGTGGGACTGGTGAGTAAATATGTGTCATATGAGATATTTTGGCACCTGAGCAAGAGGGGGAAGCAAAAAGGGCTTCAACTTTCTCAAGCTTAGTAGGAAGGTTTGTTCTAATCAAAGTAAGAATGATCAACTTGCCTTTCTGACAGCAATTTGGCTCTAAAAGTAAAGGAGGCAACAATGTAATTGTTCTGTTGATTTTGCTAAGCAGCATGAAGGGAAAAGATTACCAAGGGTGAAAAGTGCCCTATCATATCAATCAGTGAATCAAATCCATGCCCTAGACTTTAGGAATTTGAACCTCTGAATGTTCTGAGGAAGGAGAGCCATGACTTTTGGAGCTAGAACTTGCAAGGAAATATAGCTCAAGAGGCTTTAAAAATGAAATTCTAACTACAAAATCACTAATAACTAAAGAGAGAAGGAAAAAGAAAAGATAACTAGAGACACAGTATGCTTTCAAAGAGAACTCTGATAAGTCCAGACTTTTTATATGAAAGAACATGGTCCCCACCCTCAAGGACATTCTAGTCTGGTAGAGAAGATAAAGTTTTTAATCTAATAATTCAAACCCAAATAAGAAAGTGCGGATGGTAAAAGGACAAGATACTGACTGCCGGGAGAAGAAGATGACCTGATTCATATCCAGCTGGAGGATGATATCTTGTTCTGTTACTATTTATTTCACATCAACTAAGCAGGAATCTTCTTTTGTCTGATTTTGGGGCACATAATAAATGCTCGAAAATATTCTATTGCCTGATTATCTGACATAGCATCACAGTGGGGATTGCTGCTATTAGTAAATTTTTAAGTAACTACCATTTATATATTGCCCACTAATGAAAGGCACCTGATAGGCATTACCTCATCCCATCCTTACATTATATCTATGGGCTAGTTACATTCTTCCCATCTTACAGATACGAGAACTATCCTGTGAAAGAAATAAAATGACCTGCCAAGACCACACAAGTATTTAATGGTGGAGTCAGGATTCAAAACCAGACTTTGACATCTTTCCATTCTACTCTTTGCTTCTCAAGAAATGATACAGAATAGTGAGTCCAATTCTTCCTTTTACCTATATCCAGGGAAACAGTCCCCTAAACTGATTGATCCAAGTGGGTCCTTGCTACAAAGGGGCACAAAGCCGGGAGCCCAGTGCCAGACCTGCGGCTGCCTCCTTGGGGAAAAGAGGAATTGTTGAAATATTGGTTTGAAATCTCAGTCTGTAGTTGGTAAAACAGGCTAGCCTGTCTCCAGCCAGGTTTCTATTTTACCAGGCTGACTTACATCTCTGGTTTACCTGCCTCGCAACCTGTTCGTCAGAATAGTTCATTTTACAGCCTCGTGTGTTGTTTCTCCCATTACCTGTTATCTGTTGTCAATTGTCATCTACAATTTATGTTTTTCACTTTTAAATTCTTCAGGTCAGCAGCTCCAACAGAATAAACCCTAAATAAATGTTTGTTGAATAAGATCCTTGCTGTTTTGGAAGGATACAAGACTTTTTCTTTTTCTATTAATATGTTGAAAAAGAGCTTTCAGCAGGAGATGTGTTAGAACATCACTATTTGCTATGAACCCAACTTAGAAGAACCTAAAATCATTTCTCGCTTAGAATTTTATGCTATCCTTCTAATCTAACATTTTCCCTGAAAGCTTTCTTGTCAGCTTGACATGAGATTTTCCACATAATGATGAGGGGAAAAATCCAAATAAAAGAATTACAAAGTCATCACATGCTTTATCAACCGATGAATAAACAAAATGTGGTATAATCAGATGATGAAATATCATTTGACCATGGATGGAATGAAGTTCTGCTCATGCTACAATGTAAATGTAGTTCAAAAACATTAAAACAAGTAAAAGAAAGACACGCAAACCCACATTTTCATTATTACATTTATATGACATATTCAGAATTGGCAAATCTGTAGAGAAAGAGCAGATTAGCAGTTGCACTGGGTGGGGCCAATGAAGACATGATTTCTTTTGGGGATGATGAAAATTTCATTGTTGTGATAGTTGTGCAACTTTATGAATATATTAAAAAACATTGAACTGCATACTTAGTTGAACTGTATGATATGTGAATTATATCTCAACAAAACTGATAGTAAAACACAAATTTTAAAAATCATATGTGATCCTATACCACTAAATTATATACACCAATTATATACACCTATATATATAATTACATATAATATACACCAATATATATAATTATATATATAATATATATAATTATATATAATTTATATATTATATATAATTTATATATATAAATTATATACACCAATATAACTCAATAAAAACTATAAATAAAAAATGTAGCAAATAAAAAATAAAGAACTAGTGCAGTGTTTCTCAACTGGTAGCATTTTTGCTCTTTGTGGGGCATTAAAAAAAAAAAACTCAGTCTTTTTTCATTTAATCAAGTTTGTTTCCCTTGTTAACTTTGCCCTCAGACTAAGATTTAACAGAAGATTTTTGATCAAAAAAACGAGTACCTGCCCAATTCAACTCCAGCTTCATGTAGGAAGTACTGTGTTTATTTTACTCTGATTAATAACACATAGTTTTCTTTTTTCACAGAGAGAGATGGGTAGCAAGGTGGACTGCATCATTTAAGAGACACCAGAACCCTTAATAAAAGGCCAGATTGCCACTAACCACTAAGAGGGATTGAAAAAGTTCCCTGGTTAAATCTAAGATTGAATAGACCAAAGAGATGAAAAATTGGGAGATCAAATCAACGATCCAAGACCTTGAAAACACACAGTCAAAGTTAATCTCACTGCTGTGGCATTCCTTGTTGCTTCTCTCTTTATTAAAGGAGGCTTTCTTTCATGTGGTGTTAACTTAAAACGCGACTAACAAAGTAATTGCCACTTCTGTATTTCTTTCTTTTTTTTTTTTTTTGTCCTAGACTACAAAAGACAGCTGAGTTTTCCCTCACATCATAAATCTTGGGCTTCTTATTGATGAATTACTCCAGTTGTCTCTCCCCCCGCCCCGCACCCCCCACCGTGTGTGTGTGTGTGTGTGTGTGTGTTTAATACAACTCACATTTCAGTAATTCTACCAACTTCCTGGAAGTACCCTGTTAGGTGGTCATTGCCATCAGGCTTCGCAGGCTTCGCTGAGACTTGTTGGACAGCCCCTTTCAGGGTAAGGAGGGGAGAGGTGATCGCATTCAAGCAATGTGAATAATCCAGCTTTGAAGCTGGGAGTGCGGCACGCAGAGGTCATGCATAATTCATCAGGCAAATTAATCAAGTTTCCTTTCCTATGCCCATTGCAATTACTGGGAACACGCAGAGTCATCAGCTTTCTCACCCTCCCTCCGCCCTGGCCCTGGCCCAGGTAGCTCTGGGAGAAGGCATGGCTCCATTTCAGCCCCGGGCTGCTGAGGTCGTGGTGGGCTCAGAGCTGTGCTTGGAAGGCGGGCGCCCCTGCCTCCGCTAAGGCGAGGTTTTCTCTGACCAGTGTGATACTGGAGAAGCATACGCTGAGGTTTGATGTGCAGTAGAGCAGAGAGTGGGGACAATTAGTTTTCTTCATGCTTGGCTGAGCCTTAGTGTAGGGACGGGCCGGCTTAGAGGGTGAGGCAGATCACAGATAATAGAAGCTTCATTTCCAACTGACCCTCCAAGCGTTCTGCCAGGCCCGGGAGGAAGGAACAATGCCCACCACCTCGAGAAACGCCAGCGCTGCCTGCAGAAGGCTCCAGTGAAACAAGGAAGGAAAAACAAAAGCAACAGACAGAGCTTTGCCTTGAAACGGTTTCTATAGTCTCCACCAAATGACAAAAGAAAAAAGCCTCCATTGAAGACAGAAAATAAAGTCTGGTAATGAAACATACTTCTCAAAGAAGCAAGTAGCAGACACACATGCACACACACAGACACTGCGTGAGCAAGTTTCTTCTTACTCAACAACATGTCTCAGAAAAAAGAAAGCACCTCAGATAGATAAGCCCCCAGTGCAGGACCTTCTGGCTGTGGTATGAGTTACCAGGAAAGACCTGTAACGAGAGAGCTGAGATTTGAGATTAATGCGAGAGACCAACACAAGAGGCAAACAAACAAGCTTGCACCATAAAAAGAGTAATGAAGCACCCTCATCACTGGTGCGTTTAACCTTTTGTCAGATTATCTGTTACTGTGTAATAAACCACCCTAAATTTTAGTAGCTTAAAACATACATTTAGTTATACAGATCATGATTTGAGAGTCTAGATATCATTTGACTGGTTCACTGGCTCCACACTGTATCAACTGAGGTCACATGATGGCATTCAGCTGACATCTGAGCTGGTCTGGAGGATCCAACTTGGCTTCACTTCTTTTATCCTTTGGCCAGGAAGGGGTGGCTGGAGTGTTGGGTTTAGCAGGGGCTGTCAACCAGATTGGGTTGTCAACCTGTAGCCTCTCCAGCATGGCAGCTCGGGCACCCAGAGAGAATGTACCAAGTGACAGGAGGTGTAAGTTGCCGCTTTCTTTCTCAAGGTCTGGTTCTGGAAACTGGCATAGCATCACTTCTACTGTGTTTTATTGGTCAAAGCAATCACAGAACTTTGACCATCACAGAGGAGGGGACAGAGATCTCACCACTCACTGGGAGGAATACTAATAAATATGCAACAATCTTTAATCCACAACACATTTCTTCATTGTGCATAGCAGAAGGAGAAAATTTAGTCAACAGATAACTCCCAGTGTGATGATGTAGCATTTGAGAAAATTTCAAAACAAAGAATTACCCTTACATTTCTTGCTCAACAGTTCAAGTCACAAATTAGTGGAAGGGCAAGACTGGTGAAGTTATAAGGAGATAAAGGGTAAGTGTAAGGTATGAAGAGTCATCACTAAATAGATTTCTCAAAAATCTGATTCAAAGAGGTTTTTTCCCCAAATTTACCTTAAACTCATGTCCAATTTCCTCATATCTTTCTGATCATTATCTTTCAATGACTTCAGGCTCTAAGGTATTTATTTCTTCAGTGAATAAATGAAAGAATCTAACTAGGCTTTTTGAGAACAGAAATTCATCTTAAATTTCTTTTTTGAATTTATTAAGAATTATAGCACATGCAGAGTACACACATCACATACTGTTTTCCTGTTTCTTTGGCTTCAGTCATTCTCATTCCACTATCTAGACACACTATTAGAAGGAAATTTCAAGACAAGGTAGTTTTTCTTCTATAGCCTTGTTTTGCCCAACTCTTTTTTCTGGATGTTTTCCTTCTGCTCATAGGATGGTGCTTTGGTCTGAAAGTTTGTGCCCCCTCCCTCTCAAAAAAATTCTCATGTTGAAATAGGAACCCCTCAGGTGATGGTATTAACATGTGGGGCCTTTGGGAGGTGACTAGGTCGTGAGGATGGAGACCTCATAATTGGAATTAGTACCCTTAAAAAAGAGAACCCACAGAGCTTCCTTGCTCCTTTCAGCCAAGTGAGGACACAAAGAAAAGTTAGCTATTGGTGAACAAGGAAGTGGGTCCCCAGCAAACTAAATCTGCCACCACCTTGATCCTGAAATTCTCAGGTTCCAAACTGTGAGAAATAAATTAGTACTGTTTATAAGTCACCCACTCTGTGATATTTTTATTATAGCAACCCAAGTACACTAAAGCAGACAATTTTATCTTCTTTCTCTGTGTTTACACTTTGAGGAAACAGCTCAGTATCTCCTATTATAAGATTTGGTTTCCTGGGAATGGGAGGGTTTGTGGATATCAGTCAGTTGTGGGAGGATGGGCAGACTCCGACGACACAGCCCAAGAGGAATGATTAGCAGCAGCGCTGGGAAACTCACCCCTTTTTGTTGGTGCTTTTCGTCTGTCAAATGCCAATTCAGACTTCCATCAACAGGCATATTTAAAAGAGTACATGTTAGGGAAATTTGTTATCCCTGCAGTTTCAATGAGAGCCAATTCTATTAACTCCTCCGAAGCCTGTGCATTATGGCTGGGCTTTCAGGAGCAAACCTTGAATAAACTTTTCAGTGATTTCACAACACTTCCATTATGGCTGTTCCATTATGAAGCAGATGAACATTTTCTTGAACAATTACACAGGGTTGTATAGAATAAAGAGTGAGGTTTGCCTGAGATCACGGAAACCTATCTGCTTAGGTGATTCATTTTCTTCCAACAAGGCAGCCCATAATAAGCTTTTCTTCTGGAGCCTTGTCTTGCTTCCCATTTCAATTAGTGACAATGACTGGAGAATGGGAAGAATGTCTTCTTCATGTCCTTGTGCAGCAAACAAGGCTGGCCAATGAAGGACAATGAGGGAGGGAAGGGGAGGCAGTGGCGCAGCTGCAAGAAGAAAAGGAGCTTGCTTTCTCAGACTCCAGCAGTGCAGGGTGGGGGGCCTGGAGGAATCAAGTGGTAGAGCTAAGATGGGAAGAAAGATTCAACTTGAGTGGAGTGGAGATTCGACAGGACACAGCATTGGGCTGCGCTGCCTCCGAGAGGGAGTCAGGTCTTACTCTTGGGCCTTGACCCCTGATCCCGCAGGTATATTGAACGGTCACACTTCCTATCAGTCATTCATACAGGTGTGTTTCTGGGCATGGTTCTGCATGTTGCTATTTTGTATGGTTTCATCATTTCTTGCCACCAGGAGTGATAACTGCTCCTCTTTTAGAGGTAATGTGAGATTGAGAGATAATAGTATCAGAGACTCATTCCTTTATTTATTCTCTCATTAAATGATCACTTCTGGGCAGAGTCCACAGAGTTGATTTTCAGGCATTCCTACAACTGGGCCATGAATGAAAGAGGTGAGTTTTTTGTGTCTTTTTTTGCTCTTCTTGTGTCTGCTCTCTCCATCACCACATTTCTCTTGTCCCCTATCTCTATATTCAATTTTAACTTTGGCAAACATGAACAGCTTGCCTCTCTTGCCTTTCTGGAGCCTATTTAGGACCCTGTAATCCAGTGGTGACCAGAACACAGCTCTGAGATAGTCTCCTAGCACTGCATAACTAAGCATAACTAAGTGCCACAAATTGGATGATTTAAAGCAACAGAAATGCATCATCTCACAGGTCTGGAGGTTGAAAAGTCCAAAATCAGGAAAGAGCATCCAGGCCATGCTCTTTCCAAAAATTCCAGGCAAGGAAGGTGTGTTAGATTCTGGGGTATTCCAGCAACCTTGATGCTCCTGGACTTGCAGAAACATCACTCAGCGCCTCCTGGTGGCACAACTGGTTGAGCACCGCACTGTGAGGCATCTGCTGCACAGTTCGATCCCCAGCCAGGAAGGGGACCCACATGGTGCAGCAGACCTCTCCTGCCTCTCCCAGCAGGGTTATTTCAGTCTATCTGCCTGTTCTGTTCCCCACTCTGTCTCTGGTGAATCCTTTCACCTCCTGAGACATTGGTCTGCTCCCCAGCTCTTGTATGCATAAATAAGTCAATCTTAAAAAAAAAAAAAAGAAACATCACTCAGTCTTTATCTGTCACTGCAGGGGACTGTCCCTGTGTCCTCTCATCTTACGTCTGGTGTGTCTGTGTCTATGTCACTTCTTATAAGGATACCAGTTGCATTGAATTGAGGGACAGCCATACTCCAGTACCTCATCTTACTGATCTACATCTGCAATGACCCTATTTCCAAATGAATTCACATACCGGGGTTTTAGTTTAGACTGGAATGAGGAGAGAAAGGAAGAGAAAGATATTATTCTACTTAAGTATCTGCTCTTATAGAAGTCAGGGTCTAGAGGGAAGAAACACAAGTAAAACACACAGCTGACCCTTGAACACACAGGTTTGACCCGAGTGGGTCCATTTATATGCAAATTTTCTTGTGAACAATGTAAACTTGTGGTACCCATTAATACAGTACTATACTGTAAATGTATTTTCTCTTATGATTTCCTTTTCTCTAACTTACTTTACTGTAAGAAATAGTACACATAACATATAAAATGTGTTGATCAACTATTCACATTCTCAGCAAGTCTTTCAATCAATAGCAGCCAGTTCTCACTGACTGTATGCTAATGTAGCACTGAAAGATGGACCCCAGTTGGTGAGAGCACCCCTGAACCTGGCAGAGGTCCTGAATAGTGCTCTTTAAATGCAGGATCCCCAATTATGCTCAGGTCCCTTACCTGAAGAAGGCCTCCAACCACACACAGAGTGTAAGGGAGTTTTTGACTCCCCACGTTATGCTGAGATGCCCCAGTAGCCCATCTATAATAGCCCCTTGGAAATATCCCTCAGTTTATTATTCTATGAAATGAGACTACACTTTATACCCCCTTGTCTGCAGCAAAATGGGAAAGAAAGGCCCACAGACATGCAAAGCAAGAACTGGGAGTGAAGAAAGTGCTGCAATTCCTACTTATGGATTTGCACATTACCTCCATTGGATTATAGTTTCTTTGGGATGATAGAGAATAACTACAGACACTTTGGCCTTTACTAATCAAAACTGTTTTCATAATGACCAGTCTCCAGGTCTTTACCTTGGCTGGCATGAATCTTATCTGAAAAGACTCTCCCAATATCTATGCAACAACAGAATTTTTCATCCCTTACAGGAAGTGTTTAGGATTATAACAAAACTGGTTTTTGACCACAAAACCTGAGGTATTGACTCTCAGATTGTAGAGACAAAATGTCAGTGCATACTGGGTATTGTCCTTCACGGGTCTGCGTTTTCAATGCCTCCTTCTCTTTCTTTCTTCCTCCCATCCTCCTTCCTGATAGCGGCACACTGAGGGGTTCCCTGGGACCCCCAAACTTGTAACTCTAAAGAAGGTTTACAATCCATGTTCACAAAAACAATGCAGCGCAACATAAAAGGATTAGTGTGCATAAAGAAGAGGAGAAAAAATACTCTGACAAATCTCCCAGAGTTACCCATCCTCTTGTGGATAAATGCCCAGCCAAACAAGGTTGGCCCAACGTGGGACTGTTGGTGCCTGGAAGGTTGCCACCAGTCTAAGGTTTCTTCTAACTAGAAATGATAGAAAAAGGGAAAAGGGAGGCTGGCAAGCCTGGGAGGAAAGGAACAAAATCAGAGTACAAAGCAAGATAACTGCTGCCATTGTCAGTCTCCCCACATGTCTCTCACCCATGTGTCTCCTTGTCTCTCCTTTCCTGGCCCCCAAGTCCCTGATGCAAGTCCAAAGCTGAGAAGCAAGCAAGCCCTTCTTTCCATGTCTCTCTACTGTGTGTTCCTCCGCCCCATGTCTCCTCCAAGTGGTATTCTGAACCCCTGTCTACTGCATTGTCTTCTGCATTACACAGCTTCCCCTGGCCACTCAGCTCTGCCCCTCATTAGGTGGGGCAGGAAAGAGAGAACCTTCCCTTTTTATGGAGATGCCTATTACATGCCTTCCCTCCCTCCTCTCTTTAAGATTAGGTTTTCACTGCACATACCTAGGGGAGAGATGTCATGATAAGAGAATATTCCTGGTTCCACAGAAACCTCCACCCACGCCTCCACCCACATCCCAGTCACGCAAACTTGGATATAAAGTACTTGGTAACTGACTCCTTTTCTTAAGGACGAGAAACAAAAAGTTCCTATCTTGTCCAAGAGTTGAAGGGTGAGTTGAGGAGTTGAGTAAAAGATCAGTTAAGACTTTCTCTACCATGAATGTCCACTTATCCATGGTAAAGAATCTACCATCTTTATTTACATTTGTGCTTTATGTGGCAATGCTGACTCGCTGAAAAATAATATTTTTGACTAAACTACCAACACTGAGACCCCCATGTCTTATAGGATTCAATACTGGGATCCTATTTCCCACATTAAAGTAGAGTTTTCCTGTACCTAAAGCTCTGCAGGACAGATAAGCTGCTACACAAATCAGTCACCCTGTTGGGCCATTTTGCAGCAGATCTGTCCTCACCTGGCCCCAGCCTCTTGAAATCTTCCCACTGTGCTTTCTCACAAGTCGCGTCCTCATCCCAGAGTTGAGACTACAAACTGAGTTATTTGTTTTGTGACTGCTATGGAAGACTCTCTGGAAGCCATGAGGGTGTGGGCCAGCCCCCTTGCCAGGCCAATTTCCAGACTCTTGAGTTTCCTAAATGTTGCTCTTTCTCTGCAGCTAAGGTCCTACTGATAAAGAATGTAGAATCCATTGGCCTTTAGCCTTCCCATCCAGTGCTGCCTTGCAGCATGCAATTTACTACTGATAAGTGTGGAGCTGTTATCAGCCCACACTCAAAATACTACTCCATACTCACTTCTTAAATGCATTGTCGATAGCCACTTCAACTCCAGAAACTGCAGCTCTGAATGGGGTATCAAGCCTCAAATGTGAGAGAGAATGCAAGGGTTTTGTTCTCTGCAGAAACTTTCTACCCACAACCACCTGTTACAGGGCAGGGAGAAGGGCATCCTATGAACCCCCAAACCTGCCTGCTAAATGAGTCTTGCCATCTGCTTCATCAAGACAGAACATATTCTAGTGCATTAGACAGTCAATGGAAAGGAATTTCAATATAATCCGTGTGTAATAGTGAGAATCAAAGGGTAAGAACATCCCAAATTACCGATCCCCTCATGGGTAGATGCCCAGCCAAACAGGGTGTGCCCAAAGTAGGACCACCGAGGCCCAAAAGCTTGCCACAAGTCTAAGGCCCCTTCTGATGGGGACCATAGGAAAGGAGAAGAAGGACCAGGCAAGTCTGGAGGAAAAAAATAAAACCAAATTCAAGATAAAGTCCTCCCCATGGGTCTCTCACCCACATCACTGTCTCTTTGAAGTATCGCCTCCATGTCCAAAGTCTCAAGTACAATTTCAAGGCCAAGAAGCAAGTGCAAATTCTTCACATGTCTCTCTGCAACATGTGCCGGTCTTCTTGCTCTCTTTCCAGTCTCTCTATCTCCTCCTCCCTGCTCAGCTCCCCTTTCCAAGGGAATTACCATGTTATATACCCATCAACCTTCTAAAGCAGTTCATGTATAATGAGAAAGGCTACTGGAGTCAGCCAAAGATCAAAGGGTTAAATGGTTCCTCCTCAAGTTGGAATACTGATCACTTTTCACCAAGCATCTCCAGACCCTGGACCCAGCCCTTTTCCTTCAGGGTCCAGGACTGCTGGCTCCACCTACCCTTGGCAGAAAACTCCCCGCTGGAACAAGGATGTCAAGTTAAGTGAGTGAGGAGCATAACAAATCACTCCCTACAACCATCAAACCCTCAAACTCTCCTCAGTTTTTCAGATCAGAAAGTGAGACTGAGATCACAGCCCCACTGGTAAGATATGCAGTGAAATATCATCACCTGAGAAACATCAGAAGTGTTTTTTGTGCTCCCTGAAGTCTTTGCAACTCTATCATCTTAACCAGAGATATGAGTGCTTCCAAAGTGTTCCTTAACCCCAACCACAAACTCTACCCTCACCCAACTCACCCTCCTCTACTACATTGGCTTTCTCCTATTCTCCAACACACTCTGTTCCTATCCCCACACTCTGTGCACTTGCTGGTCCCTCTGCCTGGAATAATTTCTAATCCCCTTCCCTGATCCATCTTCTGGACCCTGTCTTCCCACCATAGCTGGTCCTTTCTTAGCCTACCCATCTCAGGACTCTTCAAAGAAACTCTGTGATCTCCCCACCTAAACAGTCCTTGCTCCTAGTGCTCCCAGTTTCTTTCTTTAAGGATTTGTACATCTTTTATTTATAATAACCATTTAAAAATATATAGATATATTATTATATCATCCTTCATATTTGTACAATATGTTTTCCCCATGAGATTCCCACCACCAATTCACCCATGCACCACCACCAGAGTCCCTTGGGCTTTTCCCACCCTGTCCTGATCCTTCTCCCCTTTTTCTTCCCCTACAGAATGTCTCTGATCTATATTTGCCTGATGGTTTTTACTTTATTATAGTTCTTCCCTATATTATAGTACTTCCCTCCCCCAGCCCCGGTCCTTTATTTGGTTTCTCTACATTCCTCTTATAAGTGAAACCATTTGATGTTTTTCTTTTTCTGGCTTATTTCACTGAGCATAATCCCTTCCAGCTCCATCCTTGTTGCTGCAAATGATGAGTTTATCCTTTTTGATTACTGAGTAATATTCCGTTGTGTAAATATTCCACATCTTCTAGATCCAGTCATCTATTTTTGGGCAATTGGGTTGTTTCCATAACTCACCCATTGTAAATTGTGCTGCAATAAACATAGGGTGCAAGTGTCCTTTTGAATTAATGTTTTTGTGTCCTTTGGGTAAATCCCTAGGAGTGTAATTGCTGGGTCATATGGTAGTCCCATTTTTAGTAGTTTGAGGAACCTCACACAGCTGTCTATAGTGATTGGATCAGTTTTTGTTCCCACCAGTCATGTAAGAGAGTTCCTTTTTCTCTACATCCCCACCAACATTTCTAGTTGCTAGTTAATGTCTACGGCCATACCACCCTGAACGCGCCCGATCTCGTCTGATCTAGTTGCTAGTTATTTTTAGTATGTGCCGTGCTCACTGGTGAAAGATGGCATCTCATTGTGGTTTTGATTTATATTTCCCTGATTACAAGTGATGTCGAGCATTTTTTCACATAAGTGTTGGTCATTTGCATTTCTTCTTTGGAAAAGTGTCTTTTCAGTATTTCTGTCCATTTTTTGATTGGATTGTTTACTGTGGTTTTCTTGAGCCTCACTAGCTCTTTGTAGATCTTTGTGATTAGTCCCTAATCATTAGTATTGTGTGCAAAACTTTTCCTTCCAATCAGTTGCCCCCAATTTCTTTACCCTGACTATTTCCATCTGTACACTTACAGGTAGTTGATGTTTTTAGGTATTTGATAACCTGGCTTTGACCTAAACCTCTGGGTTGACCCCATGAGGGCAGTTACTTCATCTGTGTTGTTTACCACCATCCTTAGCACCTCAAACGCTGCCTGTAACATGGGGCGCTCCACAAGTAGTTATTGGATGAATGTTGAAAGAAGAAATGAAGCTTTGGTCTCTTTATTCTTGATGTCCTGAAAAATATCAGAGTGTATCAAAGCTGGTGTCTCTTTAGAAATTTTGCTCAGTATTACATAGGGTCTTAGAATCTGAGGGTGCTGATCTTCATCTAACTCTGGAAAATGTTCTAGTATTATTTGTGTGGCCCACTACCACCTATATATTCTCTAGTCTCTGTTTTCCTGGAATTCCCACTAGACAGGTGTCTAACACTTCTACAAGTCTACACTTCACATTTCATATTTTTCCTTCATCTTTCCTGGTTTTTGTTCTCATGCACTGCTCCAATTTTCAAATTGCAAATTTTGCCTTCAGCTATGGCCACTCTGATATTTAACCTTTTTCTCAAGATGTTGGTCTAACAATTGTATTTTTCATTTCAAGAATTTTAAACTTTTACATAGCAGATTATTTTACACAATACTGTTCTTAGGCCTCCCTGGTGGCAAAGGTGTTAAGTTTTGGTGCTATCATCTCAAGGGCTTGAGTTCTATCCCCAGCCAGGGAGCTAACCTATATATGTTGTAGCAGACCTCACTTGTTTTACCTACTGCTCCCCTCAGCAGTATATGCTAGTAGAACTTCCTATTCTGCTCCCCACTCTGTCTCTGGTGAATTCTCTCACCACCCCCTCCCCCACCTCTGGCCTTTACCACAGTTCTAGTAAGCATAAGTAAATAAAAAAAACTGTTCTTTTTTTATGCTTCCTCATGGCCCTCTTTATCAACTGACATTTTTACTTGTTTATTGTCTCTTGCTTGCCCCCAGCTAAAATCTAAATTCCAAAAGAGTAAGAATTCTTTTGTTGTTTGCTGTATTTTCAGTGTATCACAGTGCTAAACATACAATAATGCTCGAAAAAGTACTGTTGAATAAATTGAAGAAATAAATGTGCTATGTTTTAGTGTCTTTCTAAAATTAATAGCTATATTTCTAAACATTCCTTGAGTGTTAATTCTATTATCTGTCAGGTTTAGGTGTTCTGTTGGTGTCTGTCAAAGTCTGGTGATTCTTTAAACACATTGTTGTTATATTTGTAGACTCTTTCAACCTGTGTATAGGGCTACATTCTGTTTATCATGACATTCTTTTGCAGGCTGGATTTGAGGGGTACTGAATGTATTCTGGATAGAATGATCATGAGCTGCTCTTTGGGATGTGGGCCTGGGTTCTTCCTGACCAAGTCACCTGGGGTACCTTTCTGGTCCACGCATTGGAACTCTGCTCCTTCCCTGGCATAAGATCCTTCTATTCATGCTATGGTCCAAGAGAAGGTGAGACACCCTAAGACTACCTCCAAAGACCGTGCTGTTTCCCAGGACTTCCTCTCTTGTATCTTCTTGTATCTTCTTCCTCT
Source organism: Galemys pyrenaicus (assembly GCA_019455555.1). Classification (NCBI taxonomy): domain Eukaryota; kingdom Metazoa; phylum Chordata; class Mammalia; order Eulipotyphla; family Talpidae; genus Galemys; species Galemys pyrenaicus. The sequence goes on along the minus strand of JAGFMF010011830.1, from coordinate 23,868,278 downwards.
GCCCCTGAAGCCTCCCACCTCTTCCAGCATCCTGTCCTGACTGTGCGTGCTCTATCAAGTTCCATCTACTTTCTGATTCACAACTATTTGTTATCATTTCTAGTTACTTCATATCACTTATTCTTGTGTTATAGACTCTTAAGAGTTTTCAGAAATACCTTTCCTGTGCTTTAGGAAGAGAAAAAAAGGAGGCTAAACCATGTGCTTTATATTGATATCATATTGATCCAGCCACTTCTCTTCATTGTGCAGATGCAAAAAATGTGGCTGGAAGAGGCTAAGTAATTTTTCAGGTTCACACTGTTAGGAGGTATTGGGAGACTGATGTGTATCATGATGATAATTAACATCTGTTAGGAGGTATGATGATGATGGTAATACAGAAGGAGACTAAGTCTTTGTTTATGTACTCTAGAGGCCTCCCTAACTCAAACCCTTGGGTCAATCTGGACAATCTGAAATTAGCCATGGTTCTCACAAGTATCACAAGGAGGTTCAATCTTCTAATACTTCTGCTCTAGAACACTATTTCACTAAAAATAGTGTCTCTTTTAAGGATCACTCTCTGATCTAAAGACTAGTTTTGTATACCTTAACTATTGTAGGAAACAAAGCAGCCCATTACTGCTTAATTACAAATAAAACAAACTTTGGAATTAAGCATATTCATTTCTTACTAGCTGTCTGATCATGAGATTTGTAAAATGAGGGTTTTAATTGCAATTTTGCATATTAATAAAGCACATGAAGCTGTCATTGATCACTAGCTACTTTAATCATTAAAAAATAGTTTATATAGTCACCTTTAGTTTGAACAAGACTTCCGACCTGACCACTCTGGATTTTATTTTGAAGCTTTTATCTAAAGGATTCCCTTGTTTTCCATACTTTCCCCACGCTCTTCCTGCTTTGGTTAACGTTTCCATTTGATCTATGCTTTGTTTCTGTTGCTGTCAAAACTTTTATCACTTGCTCCCGGGGGCCTGAGAATTCTGTTCATGTAAGGTGAGAAGAGTTTGTTTCCAAAATCAGTTAATAAATTTTAATTAATTGTTGCTGATTCTAAGGAAATACAAAAAAAAAATCTTTTTCCCTAAACAAAACCCAGCATAAACAAGGCTTTCTTACATTCACACAGTAATGCATTACAAGGATTTGAATATAAGGAAGATGTTGAAGAAAGAGAAGCTATGGAAAATGTTTTCATGAGAAGAAATGGCAAAATTTATGGGGGATACTGAGAATGTAAGTCCTTGAACTGAGACTGATTGGAAAAAAATTATGAAAAGATTGTCTGCTTGAATAATAGAGTAACTAGCGACCTTGAACACAGAAGAGTGTAGAAAAGGAGTGAAACAATGAAATCTTTTTAGAACAGAGAATAATGGCCATAAGAGGCAATTTTTAAAATGAAAGAATGTTCTATAATAGAAATATTGGGGGCCTGAATCACCTTGTAATTCACAGAGAGGGAAACACCGGTGGCCTTGCCTAGAATCTCATATCTAAGAGAAGGAGAGTGGCTTGAAGAAGACTATTAATCTCTGGAATGAGACCAATATGACATCCTCCTGCAAAGCTTGGCCAAATTCTGACAAGACCACTTTGTACAATGAAATCTAATGAATATGCAAAAACAAAATCCAAAGCACATCTGGTAAGCCAACAGTATGTTGAGTGGTTCTTTAAAATAAAACATCTCACTATCCTTCCTTCCATAGACTTTATAACATTTTCCCTAATTAATAAAGATGTTTTCATCGGGTTTCAGGCAAAAATAACTGAATATTAAATGTTACAGGGCTTTAGTGGTAAAAAGATAAAATAAGTGACATTAGGGAAAAGAATGATGACTTTTCAGGTCTCCATTCAAATATAGTTTGGCAAGCTATAGTAGACCTTACTATTTCTGTTCACCTAGCACTCCTTCCCTACTTTGGGGTACTTTGTCCTCTTTCTTGTTACCTACTTCTTCCTTTGCACAGATTGTTCTTCCTCCTTTTCCTCAGTGTGTCCAGGAACTGATGAAGTTGTCAGGAAAAGACTTCATGCAGTAGTTTTCCACTCGCCTTTCTTTTCTATATTGGATGTGATGGTAATTTGTCTTTCTACTGATCACATGTTTTAATGATAAGATTTTAGAACTGTTGATGGAGGAAAAAAAATTGTATTGGCATTTTGCCTAATGGGTTTTCTTAAAAAAAAAAAAAGTAGCCTCATGGGTTAAAAAACCAACAACAACAAATCTACAATCAAATAAATCAAATGAAATAATCTTCATATATAGATTTTATATATATAATATATAGAATTCATATATAAATGGACCTCAGGATGATGAAAGCATAAAGTAAAAAGGAGTAAATAAAGCATCTTCAAAAACCAGAAAGAAGTAATGACTAACAGGATAGAATTAAATGACTGTTCCCTGAAAAGCAGAGACTCAAGTATGTATGTCAGTAAGTATGTATGTCAGTGAGCTCATAATGCTCATCTTCCACTAATATATGAAGGGTTATCTTTTGGCTAAGACATTATTCTTGTTCCAAATGACTTTTAGATGTAAACCTTTGTTTTAACTTTATTTTTATTGAAGTAAATTGGTTTATAACATTATTTGATTTAGGGAAGTAAGTTCACAGCACTTCAGATTTATGTAATCATACTACATCTACCATTAAAGCATCCACAGTCCTTTATTACAGACCATTGGGCCTCCTCCTCACTTTGTTCCCACCCTCACCCCCATCCCTCTCTAGTAGTGGTATCAATTCTGTAGTGGTATTTATCAGGTTTGTTTTGCTCCTCTACATTCCACATATGTGCAAAGTTATCTGGTATTTGCTTTCTCCTTCTGATTTATCTCACTTAGCATAACTCTCTCCAGTCACATCCATATTATTGGAAATGACAAACTTTCATCTCTTTTTATAGCTGAGTAGTATTCCATTGTGTATATCCACATCTTTATCTATTCATCTGCCTTTGGGCATTTAGGTTGTTTTCATGTGCAGGTTTTGATGCAATTCCCAAGGTCCTTTCCTCTGTCCCCATCTTGGATAGTCCTCTAGCTTCTGCAGTTGGAAAATATGCCTGGGCATTATTAAAAAGCTAACTACCTATAGAAAATATGAAAGTTGACACAAGAAGTAAAATGGTCTTTATGAATTTCACTGCTTTGTTCAGTGTTATTTGTTTGACTGTGCTATTACTATAACCATTTAAATAAACTATGGTCTTAAAATCTATTGTCGAGAGGGGGACCGGCAAGATGGCGGCAGAGTGAAGACGCTAGACTCATAGTGTCCAGATACACATAACAGGGAAAGCCAAAAAAGCAAAGAGAAAAGCCAGA
>JAGFMF010011830.1:23847907-23858319 GCA_019455555.1 Galemys pyrenaicus | reverse complement strand
GACTGAGGTGATGGTGCACTGGTGAGATGGTGATGGGGAATACATGGGGATTACAATTAATGGCAAGTATATGTAAATTTTAAAATATTTAAAAAAAATTCCAACAACAAAGGAAAAACCAAAAATAAATAAATAGAATTACTTTAAAAAAAAATCTATTGTCGAAGTTTATAATTTTGGGAAAAATCTCCTGTCTACTTAGGCCAGATTAAAGGCTATGAGAAGCCCATCTACATGTGTGTGCGTGTGCATGCGTGTTTGTGTATTAGGAATGTAGAGATAGAAGACTGTACTAAAAGTTTTCTTAGCATTTTCCTCCAAATTATGTTCTAGTTCCTCTTGTTCCTGGCTTTCAGTTTTCCTGGAAACTAGCTGAGGAAATCCATCACTTGACTTCCTGTTTTTGCAGGTGCTGAGTAATGGACCTGGCAAACATGAATTGATTTTTCAATTAGCTTTTTCAATCTATTTTCTATTTTTTCAGAACATCTTCAGAGTTTTGGTCTACATATGGTACCCTACACAATTTCTGAGAACTGTCACAGGCATTATTGTTTGTTTTGATTTTGCATTTTAGTATACTTTTAGGATTTTAATAGGGAAGATAAGTAACTATGTTGATTCAGTTTACCAACCTGAACCTAGAAGTTTATCGTGAATACATTTTGAAACTAATCTTAACAGCACAAAAAATTAAATGCTTTATTAGGAACAATTAGGTTGATCTATTTAGACCTTTTTCGGAAAATGTTTGATTCTTGGTCCTTTTGAACCTGAAACAGAGGATTAAAATGGATCTCATCTGAACAAGCAGTTAACTAATTCTTAGAAGAAATATGCTCCAAGAAATTTACTAATATTTCTCATACTTCTGGAATCTTTAAGAACTCTACAAAGGAAGATTTGATGCAAACCTTCATTTTCATCTCCTAAAACTTAGCAAAATAAGCAGTCTCTTACTTTGTATCAAGTTTCATGAAGTCCTTGATTTTCACACCACAAAAGATTAAAGATAATACCACTAATTATGATATTTAAAAAGAGCCCTTCCTGAGAATGATCTGCCACTGGTATTGTACTGTATAAAGACTTTGAGAAATAGCTTTGATAATTTATACTTATTAGCCAGAGAATGAAGGAGATTAAAGGTAGCAAGGGTGAATAGCCTCTCATTTTTGCAAAACTTGTGCAACCTTTTATTCACCTACTAAAGCCGTTATTATGTAATAATAAAAAAGGAGGTGTGCTGCATATATGAACTCAGAGAGGGAATAAAGACACAAGGAGCTATTTTCTCTCAAGAGAACTGTAGTGCCATAGATTAAAGGTGGAAAGGCAGCCATCATTTAAAGCAGCTCACATCTCCAAAGGATATTTATTCACAAATTGATTAGAGTTGGAAATGAAAATGATTCAGTTGGTGGGAACATTACAGCAGCCCTTTAAAGTGTGATGGGAAAGATGAAAAGGAGGCTCACTTACCCTTTCCTTAGCATGCAGACAGAGATCAAAAAGACCAATGTCCCATTGATAGCTCTAATGAGTCTGTGCTTCTGTTTAGCTCTTCAGTTATTTCCAGTGATTTGGGACACATGTTCTCTCTGACAAACCTGACTATTCTGTTGCTGGAGGTGGCATTACATTTCATGAATCTATTTTTGGCTATTTTAATTATATTCCCAAATCATAATGAAATTAATGATACTCAGTAGAAGCTTCTATCCCTTTCCCAAAGACTTGTTTTGTTGCTATTACTTCTGACCTCCAAATGTTTAACTTCATCTTTTGCTTCCTGCTGTTTCTCTTATCCCATCAAATCCACCAACAAAACCTGGTGGCTCTATGCCGAATCTGACCACTTCTCTCCCTTCCACTTCTTCAAATCCATTTTCATTGTTGTTAGACTCAGTCAGGAACTGAGGTGGTGGAATAACCAAGGAAAGTTGTTTTGGAAGAAACAGCATATGGACAAAATGAATGATATTCAAAGTCGTATTCCTATAATCTTTTTTTTTTAAAGATTTATTTATTTATGCATACAAGCACTGGGGTACAGGCCAGAGGTGTGGGGGGTGAGAGGATTCACCATAGACAGAGTGGGGAGCAGAACAGGCAGATGAATGGAAGTACACTGCTGAGGGGAGCAGCGGGCACAGCAGGAGAGGTCTGCTGCACCATGTGGGTCCCCTCTCTGGCCGGCAGCAGGGATCGAACTCGTGCTGCAGTGGCTGCGGTTTGCTTCATAGTGCGTTGCTTAACCCACTGCGCCACCAGGGAGGCCCCGTATTCCTATAATCTTAAGGAGAAACCAAAGCAAAGTAAATTTTAGTTTTCCATGAGGATGGAATATTATTTGCACCCAAAATGTACATATTCTTTCCAATATGTAAATTATATTGTCTAAAAACAATCATGCTCTCAAAATCAGGGCTCAAATATCATCTCCTATAGGAAGTCCTCAGCTCTCCACCGCACACCTCCCTGACCACACTGTCATTTTTTGCCTGATGAGAACCTGCCTTTTTAATTTGTATAAAATGACATTATATTTGGTAGTAGGTCACTCCATAAATGTGTCTCAAGTGACTTCCTATGTGAAATCTTCTATTCTTTCAATGAGTCTTTTTAAGGAGAGAGGTCACTTCTAGCACTTTCCCTACTCATTTCCATTTAACATTAGGAATCACTTAGCTAACAGGGAAGCCTTAAATCAATCACATAGGCAATAAATTTAAATCTTGGGCTTTCACATTTAATTTCAGGTAACATCAAATTAACATATGTGAAGGAAGCTTCTTGAAGTAGATAATGATTATGCTGGGTACTCTCCCCAAACCTCCTGAGCAGAATAGTGCACCTTTTTTTACAATAATAAGTCAGAACTTCTAGATAGCAATCAAATTTACTGAAAATTAAATCAATCAAAACTAATGAAATGATTTATTTAATCTATTTGACAGGTTGAGCTTTTGGCTAATGCTCTATTTAAATAACAGTGTAGAGGTATTTTCAAGCAAATTGTCCCCCCAAAATCCAGATTATTCTTTTTGATAACTGAGATAATTGCAAAACTGCCTGCTCAATTTGAAATGGAAACAATAAGAGAAATATAAAAAAAACACAATAAAATAGTACTTTATACCTTTTAAGTGAGCAAAAATTAAAAGTATTGAATAAGCATTACATCACACTCCATTTTAGAAAATGGGATTATTTCATATAGTCAATGACACTCATACTTAGTGTTCAGAAATTTCATTCCTAGGTACATACCCAGAAGAAACTCTTTCTCTCATGTTTAAAAGAATGTATAAGAATGATTATAGCAGCACTGTTCTCAACAACAAAAATCTGGAAACAATCCTAAGGTCTCTCAGGAGGAAACCATACATAAACGTGATATAGTCACACAGTGGAAAATTATATAGTGGTCAAAATGAACAAAGTCTAGCTACATGCCACAGTGTAAAAAATCAGCAATACAATATGAAGAGAAAAATAGTAAAACCCACAAGGTTACATAAAGCATACTACTCTTAAGCTGTACAGACTTTTTTAAATATATTTTTTGGGAATAGATACACAAAATATGTTAAAAGCTAGAGAACACTAAGTTGAAGGTTCAGAATGATGGTTTTATCTGTGGGGGAGGGAAAGGGGGAAGGGAACAGGTCGAAAAGAAGCACATAAATAGAAATAAATTATTGTTTGAATTCTAGATTTGTGTTGGAATCACTGGTGCTTGTTGCATTATTATGAATGAATAAATGAATGAATACTCATGCAGAAAACATTAATTAAACTTTAAGACCAATGATTAATTCAATTAATCCAATCACAAGGTTCAAGAAAGGAAAAAAAAATTAAAGTACATAAGTAAAAAGAGGAAACATTCCTATATCAAGGGCAAAAAAAGGTCCATACAGGGAAACAGTAAAATACAATTTAAAGATTAACAACATCAGGAAGCCACAACCACTCCAGCTGCAGGGTTATGCAAGGTACATTACCAGACCAGAAGCCAGGAGCATACCTCCGAAGCTGAAACCAGGGTGGGCTGATGAAGTGGGAGCTGGATCCATGGAGGAGATAAAGTTGCCACCAGAGAAATCACTTAACAAAGAAAGGAGAAAAATGACCCACTTTCCCTTCTTCCTGCTCTTTAGTCTCCTTCCCTATATTGACTACATTGTTCCAAGTAGGTATACTACTGAATATATCATCTATCTGTCTGTATCTCTCTATTTTTTTGCTTAGGTACAATGTTTAAAATCATGTTCTTAACATTTTTGTTTATAATATGCATGTGGCAGTGGTTTAGTATAGAATCTTTCCACTTCTACTAGAGAACAAAGGAGCAAAAGAAAAATAGAGGAGAAAAACTTCATAAGACACACTTAAAAAAACTAACTAAGATACAGAAGAAAACTGAAAATCCAATTGCATGTAAGTGCTCTCAAAGGCAGAACTAACTGAAAACCTGAGCTGGAACTTTCAGAGATGCCACAAGAACAAACCAAGAATGGAGGAAGCAGACGGGCTCATAGATCTTGGTTATCACCAACAAATATTCCCTTCCTGGAGAGGGTCCCATTAGAATGAACTCAAATGGACTAAAGACTTGAATACAAAACATGAGACAATACAAGTTTTAAATTACAAAGGCAAATTCTTTCTATAAACTTGGAATGGGGAAGACTGTTCTATGACACAAAGTTCAGAAGCATTTTAAAAAATTAATAATTTTATTGCATGAAATAAAGGATTTTCATAAAAGATTCCTAAAACACAAGAAGAAATATTTATAATTAATCTTTCAAACAAGGACTAAAAAGATTCTAAAGAAAAAAAAAATCCAAAAGAAAGTAAGCCACAAATCTGAGCCGATGACCTGCTGTAAAAGACTAAATGTAAAAGGAAATTTACCTCACTCAAATTAAAGAAAGGCAACACATTCTCACCTACCAGTATGGCACAGAGTAAAAAGAAAGGTTTGAGAATAAAATTTGCTCTCAAAGCTGTAGAGAAAAGGGCCTCTTATTCCTTACAGGAGGTTGTCCTGATGAGTGGGAGAGCTGAATCTTTCATGGTTAGTGCTGTTTGTTTCCTATCTAAAAATTATGTCCCTAGCTAGAGATGACTAAGAATTTCTCCTATGTTTTCCTATAGAATTTCTCCTATGTTTTCCTATAGTTTTTGGTTTTCCTTTAGGCCTATATCTGAGTTCATTTTTGTATATGGTGTAAAGTATGAATTCAGGTTATATTTTTACAGATGTTTGTTTTAGCACTATTTGTTGGGAAACATATTTTCTTCATTTAATCATCTTGACTATATTGTTACAAATGGATTGCCAATATATTGTGAGGGGTTATTAATTTTTATTACTTTATGATATTCCTGTGTATGAAAATCCTTTCTAATTTATTTATTCTTTGGGGACATTTGTAGTTTGAGGCTATTTTGATAAGTGCTATGAACATTCAGGTAACTGTCTCCTGCTGCAAATGCCATCAGCTGATTTATACACAAAGTGCCTGTATTTTTATCCAAATAAATAAAACAGTTCACATTGTCTGATTTGTGTAATACCTGTTTAATCAAATCTTCCGCAGTGTTTTTGTACCTCCAAGAAGTGTCTGTTAACAAAGGAAAGAAATATGATTTAGTTTGTCATCAAACATATTTTTTTTTAACCATGGCAGGGAGAATTGTTTTCCCAATAGTTTTTGGCTTTTTGTATTAACTCCTAAGTAAGAAATTTTAAATGCTTCTAATCATTTTTATTATTAAGTTTAATTTTAAAAGTTTAAGGGGTGACTAGAATATTGCAAGCTCAAACATTATTGAAGATCACTTTAGGCTATTTTGGGGGAAAATGTAGAAGCTTACCCTCTGCTTTAAATATCTAGATTTTATGTCTTGCTAATTTTTAGTTCTGGTTAATATCTCAAGGTCAGCATATAACACGGGTAAAGGTTTTTTGTTAATGACAGCAGATGTAATTCATATTTCTAATAGTCTTTAGAATTTGGAACTTGTATTTGCCTCTCTTCCTTTCATACTTGATTAGAGTTTTATTCTTTTTACCTCATATGGTGACTGATGAAGCACTCATCCAAGGAAGCAGGAGAAGGTTTGGCTCAGCCATTTTCTTGTTCACTTATGCTTCCATTGTTAGCAACATCTTCAACCCACATTTCTTATTTAATTAAAATCATATAATATTTATCTTTACATTACTTAACTAAGCACTCTAAAAGTCAAGTAATAAATGAGAGATTGCTCTCTAGTTCCCACTTTCTTCTCTCAGGCTGTGGAGATTCAATTATAATGAATTAGGTCACTCTTAAGGCAGATAGTATAGCCCATCTTTGCTGGGGTAACTAGAAGCCAGAAAGAACTAAGGATCTCAAGCCCTGCCCCAACATGTCTCTTTTCTTTCTTTCTTTCCTCAGTGTCTCTACATCCAATTCCATATCCTTTTCTCATCTTTCTGGTGACTTGTTTTTACTGCTTATGATATCAAGGGTACTGAATTTTATGTCCTCAATTAAAGGGATCAACTAAGTGATGTGATCTAGAATCACCATCCAAATTTTCAGGAGCCAAATTCCAAAAGGTTGAACTAGAGTCAAAGGCCCTACCCTGATGCCCTACTCTGGTCAAGCTTATGCTGACAGGTTGATAGGATAGATGCACAAAGAAGGGATAAGAAGATAGGAAGACAGTCTAAAAAGTGGTTCTCATAAATAACCCTAACTAATGTATTCTCTGAAGACTTGCCATTGTAGAAATTATCTCTTCCATTCTTTGGCTGTGTGATTCCTTTTCCCATGGATATGATGAAATAGAAACACCAACATTTGTATCCATGGTTTTCCTTTTTCTCCACTCCTGCAGCTGTCCACCTCATTGACTCATTCATTCATCATTAGTTGGTGATTGCATCTGAGCATGTCATAGTTAATTCTGCCAGCCCCAGAAACTTCTCTTTATGATTACCTTGCAGGTCTTTGCTCTATACATCATGGATTGACTTTGTAATTTAACTCTGGATAGTAATATTATTTCTTTCACATTCAAGTTTTTTGGAAAACTGACTACAAAACTAAGTCTTAAACATGTTCTTTTCCCAAAGTGTATGTTGTGCACGTACATCCTCAAAAGGATCCAGGTATGTTGAAATAAGAAAATGTCATAAAACAATTAAGGAATACTATAGTTAGTCTGAAATTTCATCACCTCTGTAGGTGAAAAGCAAAGCAAAAAAGGAGACTGGAAATGGAAAAGCCACTTTAAATAATTGTGAGAGCCCACATACTGTCAATATTGAACCTTTAGGTATGTGATATATAGAAATAGATATGGAGATCACATTGAGATGGGGACAGAAATGGAATAGACACAGAGCACGAGCTCAGGAAGGGTAACATAGTACTTTACGGTATGTGGACAACTACACTCAGAATCACTTGACAAGCACAAAAGCTAAATTTCTACCATGGCAAGGTACATAACCATCTAGAAAGAGCTAAAAAATCTACCCAAACTCCTAGTTTGGTTTCCTATACTGTAGCCAAACCAACAGAGTCATGACCTATTTCAAGTGACAGAGAAAAAGTGATCTTCTTCCTCCTTGTCAGAGAATTAGATGGTAAATAAAAGTATTTAACTCTACTTCCACCTAAATGGAGGAAGGGGAGGGGGTGGAGAAAAACTATTTTGTCTATAGACAAACAGGGACGATGGGGAGAGACTTCAAGATTTTGGAGCATTAAAAGTGATGCAAAGCCCATTTAATGGACACCCCCAGAGCTTTTTTTTCCAAGCACTGCAATTGATTGCCATGAGATTATGATGCCATTAAAATTCACTCTGCCCATAAACTAATGCTGCAGAAAATGCTGACGTTTATAGCAGTTCCTACAAGGGACATATTTCAGTGTGAAAGTAAGTCCTAATGTAAGAACTTTATCTCAGTAAAGCAACATCTAGGAAGGGGGGAAGGAGGAGGAGGAAGAGAGGCCATCCAGGAGTGCTGGGAGTTTTATTTCTCTCCATAATGGGTGTATGGATGCTAAATTTCAAAGACTTTTTAAAATAAATCTATTGGCCTTTGACAAAATCAATCCAAACCCCATAAACCAAGAAGTCATCCACTTGATATTAATGAGCCCACATTTGCATTTATTTGTCTCTTACACTAGACAAACCATTAATTTCGTGTTTATGCTTCCTTTGAAGTCTGAATGCTCATAGATAGATGGCCTCATCGAATCTCCTGCTGCTACATTAATATTTCGCTATAAATGATAAATTTTATCATTTTCCACAACACCCCTTTTTACTTTAAGAAAGCTGTGAAAATACAAGCAATAAGTCTTAAGGTCTGAAAGCACAGCTTTTTTTTTTAATACTCTTCAGCGGTGATCATTAAAATAGTGATATCTTTAACATCAGGGTATCTTTGATGGCCTCTAGCTCTTGGAAGCCAAGATGATGTATAGCTCATCAACTAATCACCTCTGCTTGCATAAAAGATGGTTCGGTTGACTGGAGCTGACACACAGGTCCATTTTTTGACCAACACTCAGTGCCTGAAGTTCTTTTCAAAATTTATCTGACAATATTTTAGTTTCAAATAAGAAACTAATTCATCGATCTTAAAGGGAAAAGTATTTTGAAAGGTTTGGGGTAGAAGTGTTTGCTGGGTGTTCCCACTTGGCAGGATATAGGCATGACAAAGAACCAGATGAGAGGGCAAGGGATTCCAGAACAAATAGATTGATGCTAAATGATATGCAAAGCATTATGCTAGGGAGGTGGTGACAATGTGCTCAGTCACTCTATTTGTTGTTTGTGATGATGATGAAGATTCTGAAGATGGAGCCTCCCTGGTGGCGCAGCTGGTTGAGCATCCAAGGCACAGCAGCGTGTGTTCGACCCTCAACCAAGGAGGGGACCACATGGCACAGCAGACCTCTCCTGCCTCACCCATTGCTCCCCTCAGCAGTGTATTTCAGTTGATCTCCCTGTTCTGATCCCCACTCTGTCTATGGTAAATCTTCTCTCCTCCCATGACTCTGGCCTGTAAAGCTCTTGTATGCATAAATAAATAAATCTTTAAAAAAAATAGATAATGATGCTGTCAGTACTGACAGAACCCTTCTAATATGTCAGACACTAAGAGGTGAGCCCCAAAGAGAGCCTCTCAACAGTCCTGAGGGCTAGTTTGTGTAACTGAGTAAATGGATTCTCAATCTGCCATGCCCAGAAACGGATGCCTTGATGTAAGGTTTTAAGGAAGGGAGAAATTTCATCAATTAGCAAGGAGGAGGCGATAAACTCAAATCTAATTCTCTGATTAAAAAAGGGAATGAGGTTATATAGGTTTTGGGGACCAGGATTGAGAAAAAGTAAATTTTACTAACTAAGGCATTGGTTATGGGTAAAGAACTGTGGACTTGGCTTCAGTTCATTGGCTAGTAACAGAACAGTTCACACATGATGGAATATGAATAGCTATTTTTTATAGATAACTGGAGTTTTAAATTATTCTTGTGGATCCTTGGCCTCTGGGTAGCCCCTGTCCTCTGTGTTTGCAGCCTCCTGGCTCCAGCCTGTCTTGGAGCTCAGCTCATGTTAGTCAGTTAGCCCCTAGGTTCCGCCGTAGCTATAAAAACCAAGTCCCAGAGAAAAGTTTAAAGAAGTGTTTTGCTTTTTTGTGCTCTTAGGGCCTGAGACCAATTTCATCATTTAGCCTCAGTTACTGTTGCTACTGCCATTCCCAGTTTATAGATGAGGAAACTGAAGCTCAAAGGATAAATAGTTGTCAAAGGTTTAAGTGCTAGGGAGAAAGCAAGTCCATGTGCTTTTTTGCCTTGTGCTGTAAGACCCACCAGGCTCTCCAAGGAATGGCCCAACACACAAACCTCTTAGCACTGTACTCACTTTTCCATTATGCTTTCATAGTATATGTAAGAAGGAGAACGTAGCCAGAAATGTCCAGATGATAGACCCGTCACAGCCTGGATTATGTACATGGAAGAACTGGGTAACTTCAGCCAGTTTTTCATGGAACTTTCTCCCCTTGGACATTACTGCTTTCTCCTTTCCCTCAAGCCATTCTTTTCTGTTTCTGACAGAGTTCCACCATGTCAGTCTCACCCACAGAGGCTCCGACCTCTCAGATTTATTCTATTCTTCTCCCTCAGCTCCACCACCTAAATGCACTTGCCCTTTGCTTTGTATATAAAGTCTTTGCTACAATTCATGTTTTATTTTGATGTTCCATTAAAATTAATGTGTAGTTTTTTTTTAAGATTTATTTATTTATGCATACAAGCACTGGGGTACAGGCCAGAGGTGTGGGGGGGTGAGAGGATTCACCACAGACAGAGTGGGGAGCA
>JAGFMF010011830.1:23810320-23847857 GCA_019455555.1 Galemys pyrenaicus | reverse complement strand
CTCTCTGGCCGGCAGCAGGGATCGAACTCGTGCTGCAGTGGTTGCGGTCTGCTTCATAGTGCGTTGCTTAACCCACTGCGCCACCAGGGAGGCCCAAAATTAATGTGTAGTTTTTATAGTATATGAAATATGCATTCATAACCAGTTTATTTTAGGTTAATATTGTACATTCCCTGGGGAGAGGGGTATGAGCAAAATTCCCATGTTCAAATTGATTTAATAAAAGAAACTTTTCATTAGCTAAAAAATCATCATAATATAAATGTTCATAAATCATTATAATGCCATATATTTGACTTGGTTTTTTTAACTTCTGAGCTAAATCTGATTAAGGACTGCAGTGAAATATTTAACATGCAAACACAAGTTTTATTATAAAATAATGTGCTGACCAGGAATGAGAAAGGCAGTTAATAAAGTGACTGAGAAATTTACCTGTTTAGATAAAGTGGTCACTGGAATAAGTATTCAGGAACTGGTGAACCAGAAAGTTGGGTTGCAGAGAAATGTCATAAAAAGGTGCTACTAACATCCCTAGGCACAGGGAAGGTTATAAGAGCAATTTGACTGAGACTTTATATAATAAACAGGTGATTTTGGGAATGGAAAATTCCAAGCTTAGTAAGAAATACTAAGAAAACACCTTTAGGGGCCTTTTTCATGTCTGTCTGATCTGCATCAGCAACAGTTAAATTATATTGAAGATTACTAGCTGCCAGATACTCCTTTGAGTGCTTCACATTTGCTCCACCACTACCCCCTAAGCAAACACTATCATTAGTGCCATCTTACAGACTGGAAAATTTAGATCCTGACTTGTCTAAATTCACACAGTTACAGAGAGATGGAGCTGGGATTCAAATCCAGAGTTTAACCCAAGAAGACTCTTACTTTACTACAACAGTGTATTTCTTCTTAAGTGATCACAGAAAAACCACAGAAAGGAAGTGTTTCCATAGACTATAAGTTGCTGTGATTATCTATTTCAATAAATGATACGTTATTTCTTTTCTAAAGCCATAATATGTCAATTAATCACAACCCCACAAAACCAGCCTTCTAGACCTGGAAATTCTAATGTAAACCCTATATATAGCATTACTTCCTGCTTCCTGAAAAAGCAGCTAGGAGGAAATAGCAGGGTCTAGGGTGCTGCCCCATTCTCACAAGTGTGAAATGATATCTCACTGTGGTTTTGATTTGCATTTCTCTGATAATAAGTGATGATGAGCATTTTTTCATTTGCTCATTAGCCATCTGTGTGCTATCATTGGAGAGTATCTATTTTCTGCCCATTTGTTTTTATACTGTTGAGTTATATGAGTTCTTTATATTTCTTGGATATAACCCTTTATCAGCTATATGATGTGCAAATATTTTCTCCCATTCAGTAAGATGTCTTTTCATTTTAATGATAATTTCTTCTGCTGTGTAGAAGCTTTTTAGTTTGATATAGTTCCATTTGATTATTTTTGCTTTTATTCCCCTTGTCATTGGAGTCAAATCCCTGAAGACATTTCTGAGGCCAGTATTACCTTTGGTTTTGGGGGTTTTTTCTATGTATTTTATACTTTTGGATCTTATATCTAAGTCTTAAATCACTTGGAATTAATTTTTGTGTATGGTGTAAAATAGTGGTCCAGTTTCGTTCTTTTATATGAATGTATATTGTTCTGTATGTGGCTGTCCAGTTTTCCCAACACCATTTGTTGAAAAGATTTTTTTTCTTCATTGTATGCACATGACTCCTTTCTCATAAATAAACTGTGGGTTCATAAATAAACTGTGGGTTTATTTCTCTCAATTCTATCCCACTGATCTATTTTTATTTAAATACCATACTGTTTCTATTACTATAGCTTTCTAAGATATTTTGAAATTAAGAAATATAATACCTCCATTCTTTTTTTGTCAGGGTGATTTTGGCTATTTGAGGTCTTTTGTATTTCCATACAAATTTTGGTAGTGTTTGTTTTATTTACTTGAAGAATGCTGTTGAAATGTTGATAGGAATATATTGACTTTATATACTGTTTTAGATAGGTCAGCCAGCTTAACAATGCTAATTCTTCAATCCAAGAGCAAAGAATGTCTTTTCACTTATTTGCATCTTCTATTTTTTAGACCGTCTTATAGTTTTCATTTTATGGGCCTTTTAATTTTTTGTAAGTTTATTCAGTTATTTTCGACAAGCTTGTTCTCTTGATTTCATTCTTTCTTAGTTTATTGTTTTCACATAGAAATTGAAAACATTTTTCTATATTTACTTTGTAGCCTGCCACTTAACTGTCCTGATTTATTGTTGCTAACAGTTTTTTAGTTGAGTCTTTAGAGTTTTCTATATATATTTTCATGTCATCTGCAAATAGTGGTAGTTTATTATCTTCTTTCCCAATTTGTATTCAATTTATTTCTTTTTCTAACCTAATTATTCTGGCTAGAACTTCCAATGTTATGTTGAATAACAGTGGTGAAGCGAGCACCACTTATCTTATACTTGATATTAAAGGGAAGGTTTTCACTTTTTCACCACAGAGCACGATGTTATCTGCTGATTTGTCACATATGGCCTTTATTATGTTGAGATATGTGCCTCCTATCCTGATTTTATTGAAAATATTTATCATAAGTATATGCTGACTCTTATCAAGTACTTCCTCCACATCTATTGTTTTGGTCATATGATTTTATACTTTCTTTTATTCATATAGTATATCACATTAATTGATTAATGTCGGTTGAACTATCCTTGCCTCCCTGAAATAAATTCCACTTGGTCATGATGTATGATACTTTTAATGTATTGTCAAATTATGTTTACTAGGATTTTGTTGAGGATATTTGCATCTATGTTTATAAGGACTATTAGTCTATAGTTTTCATGTATCTGTGTGTTATCCTTATCTGTTTTTAGTATCAAGGCAATTTTGGCCTCATAAAATGTGTTTGGAAGTGTGGAATAACTTAATCTTTAAAAATTTATTTGTTATCTCCTTCCTGAATAGCTACCCTAGGACAAATTGGCTTGTCTGTAACCAGAATAAGTCCAGTTGAATATAGAAGTGTTTTGTCAATACAGGTGTGAGACTCCAGCAAAATGTCTTTGGGGCAATGAGGAGAATTGAGACTCCTTCATATTTCTTCATTTTGGGCAATAACTGTGGCTATCTTTTTATAACCTCTGAGTAGAATCCTCAAGGAGATATTAGTGCAGCATGGCCTAGAGAAGTTTAAGTGTTCCTTTAGAAAAGGTAAGATTAGAGCTAGGCTTGAAAAATGGGAAGAACAACGAAGGGTCTTATTTTTCTGTTGAGCTGACCCTTAATTTATTTTAGTGATGGTAGATAAAACCATGGCATCAAGATCCAGAAGAACGTCATGTTAATTTCACCAGGTCCCAAGATTTTATTGTAATATTTGACTCCAGATTGAGTGCTTTCCAGATGTTGGTTACATAACCATAGACCAGCTGTGCCCAATGAACCAAGAATGATGTCAAATGAGTTAGCATGCATAAAAAAAGTTTCAAAACACAGCAGAGAGTCTAGTGAATATGAAGAGAACAGATTATATGTGTGTGTAAAATTTTAAACAAACAACAAATATTTGCAATGATTCATAAGCCTGAAAGTATTAGAATTTCTACAATTCTGACAAATTTGTCTCCACAGTTTTCTTCCTCTGGGAGGAAAGTGTGAGTATTTGGGGGTTTAAGTTCTCAAGAGGAGTAACTCTCTGGTTGGGTCCTGCCCTGAGCTATTACAACTCATTAACATTACATTACAACATTAACAATTCATTAGTGTTGACCCAAAAACACAAACTCTTATTGGTCCTGACTCTTCAATTTCCTCGCCAATAATATGATTAAAGGATGCAGTAACCAGGAGTTTTAATTTGTTACCTCCATTCACTCTCTACCAATCATTTCAAGTTCCCCATTGGGCTTCTTGATTCTGGAACCATGGCTGAAATGCGTGTTAGTCCATTCACTTTGGAGAAAACAATAAAGAAAGGATGGGAATTTTTAAAATTTTTTAAAGAAAGAAATGTTAACACAAAAGACTCAGAGGATACACAGGAGACAAAGTTCCCTTTGTTCGGTGACAATCACCCAGAGAAGCGGGTGCCACCGTGTTGGGCAAGGTTGCCGCGTGGGGCCCATTGTGTGAGGCATGAATGAGTGTGTCAGGGCCTCTGTTAGCAGAGCTTGTTCTGTGCTCAGAATGGTGCCATTGTGCCCATGTAGCTAGAAGGACTCAAGCTCGCCAATGGAAAACGTTCGCTCTCACCTTCCCCCAACCTCTGCTTTGCCATCCAAATCTACCGTTATGGATATAATGCAGACCTCTGGCTCAGGGTCCTCTTGCCCCTGTTCTTCTGAAACAAAAGCTATTATACTGCACCATGAAAGCATGGACACAGAGAAATAAAGCAGCCTGGAAGACTAGACTAAGAGGGGCTGTGTGAGCTCCATTGAAAGTTAAAACCCGAGCAAAACAAAACACTTCCGATTAAAAATGGGCTTTCATGCTTTTGTGTACACACATATGTATATTCATCAGAACATTTCATCCAAATGTTCATGACAAAAGCAAGTGACCTGTCCTTGCTTTCAGAAGCCAAGAGAGGTGTAGTTGGAGAAGAGGAGCAGAGAAGAAAGAAGTCTAAGCTTGCTCAAAAAAAGCTTATTCTAATTAATAGGTTCCAATAGAGAGAGTGGAAAGAGGAAAGGTGGTTTTTCACTAAGAAATGACAGGCAGGGAATAAAATGTATTTCATGCCTTTGTGCAAAGAAAATAAATAAATAAAGGATCGAACCAGAACATTTACTTACAGCCCTCCTCCCTTTTAGGAAAGAAGCAGCGACAGCCACCAGAGTTTTGCATTCATTGAGGGAAACCGAGTGTGTACCCAAGATGAGGATTTGTCATCTAACTTTCTGAAAAGCTCAAGACACTTTGAAAACTTAAGTGTCAGGGGAGAATGCTCAGCAAACTCCTTGATCTAGCGAAAGCTTGCAAAATTATGTAAGGCTTACCCTAGCATCATTCATCACACATTCCACACACATCCTAGAGAGTTGACATGGACTTTTCTTATTGCAGAGGGTAAAACAACTCACAGCTTCCCCTAATCATCTATTCTGGCACCAGTTACCAACTGCTTCGCTCAGACTGTTTCCCCCTTTTTTCCTATCCAGCTCTTACTCAGCTCTTCATAACTCCAGGTTTGTTTTTGTTGTTTTGGTTGTGGTTGGTTTTTTTGTGATGACACTTCTTTCTTATCTAATATTAATAATATGTTAGTTTTTCCCCTGAATCTGGCTAAGAGTTTATCAATTTTAGAGATTTTTTCCCAAAGAACTGGCTTTGGCTTCATTATTTTCTCTGAAGATTTTATGTTTTCAGTTCCATAGACTTGTGAGAGTTTTTTTTTTTTTTCTATTTCCTTCTGCTTAATTTGGATTTAATTTGTTACTCTTTTTTGCAGCTTCCTAAGGTTGATGTTTATAGTATTGATTTTACTTTTTATTCTAAATATAATTAACAGTCAAATTAAAATGCAACATGTGAAATATTTTTCATGCTTATACTCTTTAAAAGTTATATTACTTTTATTGAGGTAATGTTGGTTTACAACATGTATATGATTTGGGGTATAGATTTACTCTTCACATGTGTGTTGCCATTTCACCCCCACCACCAAAATACCAATTATCCTCCACCATAGTCCACTGGACACTTTCCCACTTTGCTCCTACCCTCACTCTCTCCTTTGATTGCCTCAATTCTGCAGTCAGATTTCTAGGGTTTGTTTTAGTTAAGTTTTATCTGTCCCTCTGTTTTGTTTCTTTATTTTCCACATATGAGTGAAATCATACAGTGTCTGTTTTCTCCTTTTGACTATTTTGCTTAGCATAATCTCCTGTTCTATCCATTTTGTCACAACTAGCAAGATTTTATCTTTTTTATAGCCAAATAGTATTCCATTGTGTATACTTACCACACCATCTCAGTTTTAATTAATATCATATTCTCCAACACTGAGGCTTGGTGAGAGACTCCCAAGGCCTCTGCCTTAGCTCTATCAGAGAGTTTATCAGACTACTAAAAGTCTTCCTTCTTCACTGGAGAGCTTATGGCCTCATTTCACCTTTATAGTCCTAACATATATAATAGCTGACAAAGATCCTTTATTTAGTAATCATCTGACAAATGAACTGAGGTGTCTACAATCCTTTCTTTTGCTCATTCTAAGTCTCTTCATGCTTCCACTTTAGTCTAGAAAATCAGTTCACTGTCTCTTTATCGTCAGGACCAGAATGTCCCTTTCCACAAACTATAGAATGGGGCAGACTCTGAGGGTTACCTTTGGTATCCACAAGCTAGACTTATTTGTCATAAGGAGGCCTCAAAAGAAGGTTTTTATGAAGATTCTCCCCCTCCCCGCATATGGAAGCTTGCAGGAAGGGGCTCACTTTCCAGTTACAAGAACAAAGCCAGGGATCATTCATCCTGCTTCAAGCAAATGTCATACAAACTTAGAATCACTGAAAATAAGGTCAGTGCAAAAGAATGAATGTGGTAAACTGAGGTCAAGGCTGAGTCTAAAATGCAGGTGCAATTTAACTGGATATAAGGCCCAAACCTAGAAGGCAGCAAGAAACATTACAGAGATCATAGACTCAGGCAAGGTAAATTGTGTTGCTTGAGCACAAGAAATGTAATTGGGCAGAGAATGACATTGGGCAGCATTTAGAGTTGCAGGTTAAGTAGGAATACCCATAAGTTTAGAGAAATGTAAGCCAGGCTGACCAGGGTCACATAATCCCATGTCATCCTATCCTTTCCAATATCTTCACATTTGGTCCATTAGGGTTCAGGATGTGAGTTACATATCCCTTGGCTATGGAGTATACACAGAAGAATACTACCTAAAAGAGAATCATTACTGATTTTGCTAATACCATGATCTCCCAGTGCAAGGCTTTCTGGTCAAAATTGGAGTGGAATATACAGCTTGGGAAAAGTGACATTTCCTTGTTTTCCCAAAGATCTTGGGAGTGGGAGTCACAGACCCAGATGTCCAGTGAGAGCTCTGAGCCCGAGAACAGGGTATAGTTTTATTTTCCCAGGAGTTGCATGCACCAAACTAGCCAGATCCTCCAATACCAAGATCTAGTGAGTCAGTTTACCTGGGCAGTAAAAAATAAAACAGCAGGTCTGGTTCTGCTTTTGAAATAGAGTCAAATTGCCAATAAAATATGACTCACTGAATTCAAACCTTCATGAGGTAACTTAGGCAAGGAGGGAGGTGGTGCCCTCCTATGGCTAACACAGAATTTGAAGGAATTATTGTTTCATATTGCAACCTTAAGGTCAGAAAATTACATGGGCCTATATGTTACCTTTAGTTTCCTGATGTAAACAGTGTAGACACATGCAGGAGAGTCAATCCATGAGGCCGGTGCCAAACTCAGAAATTAAGCATGTTCACCAAAACTAGGCAATATTTCAGTCATGGAAAGGACAAGACACAGAACTATGCATGAGACACAGAGAAAGACTTCATTCTTTCCAAATCAATCCATCAGGCTTCAAAGTTGAAGTGGTGTGTTCAGAAGTTTTTAAAATCACAATATTGAGGCATGCCCACTTGGGAAAAAGAACTGTCAAAGTGAAGCATTTCTGTCACAAGAAATACCAAAGCAGAGACAACTCAAAGAAATAAGCAATTTTTGTATTAAAAAAACTTTGGCAGTCACAGTGAATGGTCTTCAAAATTAAGGATTAATTTTATAGAGTCTGAAGACAATTGCATCTTTCTAAAGGTTATAGAAATGATTCATCCTCTTCCTACCAAACTGCTACCAATCTTGGCTTCCTTGCAACACTGCCACCCACCAGAAAAGTGGGTAATGGAGCCTGTCTTCCCAACCTTCACACCGAATCTGTGAACTTTCTAAGAACTTCATGCATTTATTCTCTTCCCTCATGTCCACTGGTAATAGATGACTCTAGACTCCCATCTTCCTCCCCTTGTCACCCTTTACTCACAATCACTTCATCATTCTACATCTCCTTAAGTGAGCATCCCCAATGCAAATCAGAGGTATTCTCTTCTTAATGCTTTGTAAATATACCCTATTATTTTTAGAAATTACTTTAATCATGCCTACTAAAGAGAAAACTCCAAGGGCCATAGGAGATACTTTTTAACAGGCATATAAATAGTTTACTGGGGAAACAGATGAGGGACAGATTGGTGGCACCTAGTAGGACTGCTAGTCTGTTATGACCAGCCTGCTGGGATAGAAAGGCAATATATTTTTAGTATTATCTGCAAACCTACAAAAACTTCTCCAACTCAGTATTTTGTTGTTGGAGTTAGATGGCAACAGAGTAAGTGGATCTACATACAACTGTCAAGGTAAGTTCTCTAAATCATAGCACCATTTGCATCACTCAATGGTTTCCCCCCTGCCCACCCAGTCAGGACCTTACACAATATGACCTTAACCTGACTTTCCAGACCTCCTACATGACCTCCAAGAAACTACATGCTTTCCTGTTCACTGCAATGACCCTTAGCTTTTACTTACACCTTTTCTCATGTTCTTCCAACCATTTGAAATCCATCTCCCTCTCCCCGCCTGAGTCACCTCACAACTGAAGTCTCCAAGACTACCTGATTCAAAAATGAATCTCCCTCTCTGATTTCCTTCTTGCCAAAGAGTAAATCTGCAAAATTATTGTTTATGATTATCATTCTACATTAGTAGAAAAAGAAAGAGAACAAGAGATGGTTTGTTTTATGTGAGTGATATATTGTAAAAAGATAGCAAAAGTAACATTACACTGAGCATCCAAGAATATTTCAGCTCCGGTGTTTACCAAATTTTCTAAGACAAAGTAGTATATTTTATAAGATTTGAAGCCCTACTTCTACTAAGTGGGTCTTAGTAACTTCTGGAATAGCTACTCTGGGAAGCAAAATACTGTTGGGGAAATGAGCTCTGGCCCCAGAGTGGCATCGCTGTGCCCTGCATCCTGCCTGATAAAAGATATGCTGACATGTCTGAGGGTGGAGAGTCCAGCGTTGCAGGACCTATATGAGAGGCCATCACCATGATATCTTTCAATGGTCACATCCATCCCTGGCGAGATGTGGGAACATTTGGAAGAGTGCAGACTGGCCTCTTTGATTCTTGCTTTATTTGCTCCACCAACAAGGAATGCTTATTTTGGTTTTGCTTAGTTTAAAGTCCCTGAAATTAAGATTGTTTCATCATGTTGGGCCACATAGGTGGGTCAGGGAATTAGAGTAATAGATTCCTCCAGCCTATAAAGGCTATTTAATGTTCCTAGATAACCCTCACAAACAGCCCCACTGACCCTACCTCCTCCAATTTGCAAGGAGTTGAACACTTAAGTCACAGGATGCTAAAACTACAAATGCCCTAGTAGAGTTCCTTTGGCTCTTCTCTTTCACAGTTTGTCCTCTTCTTAGGAAAAAACATATTTGAAAGCATATTTGTAAAACAAGGTTATGGGGTGTTACCTGCACACCCCACCTGATTGCCCAGAGTTATGGAGGCTCAGCCAGTCACAGTATCACAGTATGTGCTACAGTGTGCTGGGGCCCTTGGCTGGAGAATTAAAGACATCCCTGCCCAAGGGACAGCAGGAGTGGATAAAGTGGAAAAGGGGGCAGAATCCAATACAGGCAGATGAAAGTTGCAGTGTGAGCAAACGATGGCGAAGGAAAGTATCTGACTGAAGCAAGACAAGAACAGCTTCCCAGAGGAGGCCATTGCCAGTGGAGCCCTGATGGACAGCCCTTCTGGAAAGACACCTTAAGTCTGAACATATACAAGGAATGACCGTGTATGTCCCAGAGGCAACTTTAAGTCTTCCATAACATATTCCTGCTGTCAACAACCAATTTTCTAATTAATTCGTATACATGCAGACAATATGACCTAAAACTGAGAGAGTTGGTGACTCTGTCCCTTGAAAAACATACCTGAGCTTATCCACAGCTCTACCCACTCATCATATCAATTTCCTACTCAGGAATTTAACACACTGGCCACCGTTCTTAGGGACTAAAGGAACCCAAATTCCAATGCCATCCTCACATGTATGTGTCCAAATTATTTTTTCTCCCAACCCCATCCCCTTGTCCAGTCAGACCTGTCACCTGACTACCCCTGCTCCAGTAGGGCTTCTTTCCTTGTCTTTATCTTTAGTTGATTGCCCCCATTGCTCAGACAGTAGAGAAATGAAGAAGGGAGAGAAATGGAAGACACAGTGGTGGAGAGAGAAAGAAGATGAAAGAAAGAAAGAGAATAAAGTGTTTCTACTGAACTACCTAATTTCACCCTTCTTCCCCATATGCATTTAGCAGTTTTCCTCCCCATAGCAAGGAAGTAGGTCAATTTTGGACACACATTCAGGAAGTATCGAATATTCTTCCCCAAGATATTTTATCGAGGGTCTTCCTGGTGGCACAGCGGGTTGAGCGCCACACTATGAAGCATTTGTGGCACAGCAGTGCATGTTCAATCCCCAGCCAAGGAGGGGACCCACATGGCGCAGCAGACCTCTCCTGCCTCACCTGCTGCTCCCCTCAGCAGTGTATTTCAGCCAATCTGCCTGTTCTGCTCCCCAATCTGTCTCTGGTGAATCCTCTCACCTCCTGCAACTCTGGCCTGTTTCCCAGCTCATGTATGCATAAGTGAATAAATCTTTTAAAAAAAAGATATTTTATCTGGTCAGGTAAATTCTGCTTTACGATATCTAAAGTCAGCCTTAACTTTCAATAAATGACACAGAAAGAAGACAGGTTAACTTTCAGGCAGAGATGAAGGAAGCAGGCGAGACCCCCATAGAATCTCCATTCTCTACCAAACACTAGGTCCCTGGTATATAACTCTTTCATTTGTTCATTTCTAATCCTCAAAGCAACCACTTATATTGGTCTAAGTTACAAACTGAAGGAGAACTGCATTATGTTGGGTTTTAACAACATTATCTCCAAAGCAGTGATTTTTTTCCAATGAGTTTAAGAAATGGAGCCTATATCCAAGGCTGTTCTCCTTTCCACCTTAGATTTGGCACTTCCACCAAAATCCTGCCCCTGAAGCCTCCTCACGTGTGTATACATGATGGCAAAGCACCAAATGAAAATGCAAACAGACCACATGAAAATGCCAAAGCCCATTCTGATGATTTGTCTCAACAGAATTAACTGAATTTGCCAAATTCTCTGATGTTCTATAACCATAATTACACTTCATAACTTGTTGCAACACAGTCCTTTGGAGACAGAAGCACTGGATTAATTGTACCATTTTTGTGACCTCTAGATTTTTCCCACTAAAGCCAAGTTAATTTCTCAACATGGGAAGATTCATTTTTTGTACAGAATAATATCAGCGATAAAGCCAGAGCAGTGTGCACAAATGGCTATTATCAAACAGCCATGTGATCACACCCTAGTTCAGTTTAAATGCAATTTATGTCAAATACATTAACAGAGTATGTGATGAGCACTTGATTTGTTTTGGCTTTGTGGGCAAATAGCATAGTTTTTCAAGGATTTAAATATGTGTTTGTGACTTCTCAACATTAATAAGTAGGAGTGTTTACCTGGAGAGTTGTTTAGTATCTCAATGGATTTCTGGAAGATGGGCTTTCTCCGTGAAACACAGGGTAGGGAATGGGAACCGCTTTGCAGATGCACTTCAGATTATCAAGAGGCCATTGGATGCGATCTGCTTTTGAAACCATCTCTTCAGGCTTCAGGATTTTCCCTTGAATATGTGGACAGCAACTGACCAATCCCAAGATGGTTCAGACCTACTCCTGAGACCAGTGCTTGACCCTAGTGTGCTTGGGGAGAACAGGAATGTGACCTGGATCCTGTTATAAATAACTCTTCAACTAATGGTTTAAGCATCAGCTGGAAGAATGTTTCTGAGAGTGCTCTGTGACAGCATGAATGTCCCATGAGCTGTCCAGATGCTGACCAAGCTCCATTCACTTTACTGCACAAGACTCAGGATGGTAAAGGTTGTCATTTACAGATAATGCCAATTACCAGGAAAATATTTTTAGCCAATCTAAATAAATATTCAATTTTGTGATTTCTGAGGGACTGACTTGTTTTACTTTAAGTGATGTATTATTTTTCAAAACCTGATTTAGTTTTAATGTGAAGAGCGGGGGATGCGTTTGAGCACATCTAAATTATTCATGGTCTCTTCTAAGTCATAGAGAACTAGTTTTTCACATGTTGTTGACTGCTTAGATATTTTCCCATTGATGATCTTGAGTATGAATGCCAATTACTTCTAGGACATTACACTGTGATAGAATTTATGTTATTTCTTCATATAAATTCTACTTAGCTCTAAACAGTAAAGAGTTAGTCTGTGTCAACCAAATTATTGATGAAAATGATTAATAAATAATAATATGGCTTTAAAAGTGATTTAAACATACATTATCAAGGAATCAATCACTTGAGTGTTACTGTATAAGACATTTATTAAAAACTTGGGACAGGTTAGCAATCAGAATAGTGTTCTTTATTATTTCCCATGAAAAATGGGGAAATGAAGCTAAATGTCTGGTTCATGGCAAAGTTCTGACACACCATAACCCAGAGGTTTCTGGGAATGGCATCTAGCAGCCACAGCCTGGAGGGTGAAGAGGTTCTGGTACTGTAGGTCCTCAAAATAAACCTTAAATCTGAAGATTGAAGAGTGGCACCTGTTGATGAACACGCTATGACTGAGCCAGCTGAAAATATGGAAAAACTCAATGTACTGCTAAATTTATTTGATTACCATACATAGTTCCTCCTCAGGTTTTTGAGGTAATATGGTTCAAATCTAGGATGAACTTATTTTTTTCTGACACTTGGAATGAAATGATTTATAAGGTAAATGAACAGTGAAGAAAGGGGAATACATGGGGATTACAATTAATGGCAAGTATATGTAAATTTTAAAATATTTTAATAAAAAATAAATAAATAAATAAAAGAACAAGGCAGAACCAGATACTGTGGAGAGACTTCCAAACCCTGGTCCTGTTTACTAGAACTATGGTTCGAGAATTTATAGAGGAAAAAAATCAACAAGAATGTGATTCTGGAAAAGCTCAAGCACACAGGACAATCAAGAATGATTTTATGAAAACTGACCATCATCTTTATAACTGGCAGGGTTTACACACTTCAGTATTCATCCCCATGAGTCTCTGACCTTTCTAAGTCAATGGATGTATTGCCTTTCAAACCCTAAATACAATTTAGCAATGTATGAATCATACACAGTCATAATAAAGAATAGATAGAAAAAAAAACACACATTGAGATAACTACTTTTAAATACCCTTCAAACACATCAGAAGCAGCCACTACATAAAAGAAAGGATAAACTCACTGCATTTGCATGTTGCTTATCGGCAGGCTAAACTCTGCAAAACGTCAAGCCAAATGTTGCCAAGAATCCAGAAGTAAGCAATTCCTCTCATCCTTCCGCACTCCAACCATGCTTCCTGGATTGCCTCACCTCCTCAAAGAAGCTGCTCACCATGCTGCCAGCATGCTGTTGCCCAGTCAATGCAGTGCTGAGCACTCACCTGGAGATTACGTGTCTATATCCCTGGATCCTTACAGTGAACTGCAGAGCCCTAATCTAAGACTAAAGCATTTTATCTCTTTTTAAAAATATGTGTTTACTAATGCATGCATACAAGAACTGGGGTACAGGCCAGAGGTGCAAAGGATGAGAGGACTCATTAGAAACAGAGTAGAGAACAGAACAGACATATAAACTGAAATACACTGCTGAGGGGAGCATCTGGCTAGGCAGGAGAGGTCTGTTGTGCTGCATGGGTCAGCTCCCTGGTGGGGAATCGAACTCATGCCTCAGTAGCTTAGGATAGCTTCATAGTGCTGCATTTAACCCCTTGTGCCACCAGGTACATAAGACTGAGGAGATACTGGAAATAAGATACAAGATTGGGGCTTAGCCATAAATGAATATAAGAATTTAGTTATTAGATCTGGAGTACAATCTCTTGTTTAAAGGAATCCTAACGGAGTCAAGTTAGTGAACTAGTTGACAGACTTAAAGGAGGGCAGGAAAAACAGGCAAGAAAGTCACTATACTTAATATTATTCCCATTAATCTTCAATTTCTTTGATATTTGCTAATTTTTCTTGTAATGGACATAGAGCTTAGAATAATAGTACAACTAGCATATTTAAAGAGGGGCAGCAAGTGTTACCAGTTGGGTTCTCCAGAAGCAGACACTTGAGATGAAGTTTGAGGTAAAAAAAAAAGTTTATGGGGATTCAAAAGGAGGTAGTAGGGTTAGGCAGAGGGAGAGTAAAACTGAAACACAGCCCTGATAAATCTTTAAGGAACCAGATGGTACAATCTAGAGGTAAGACAAGTACTATGATCATAACTACCTATGGGAGTCAGTCTTCTATGCCCCTGCTTTGCTCAGTCTCCAGATATAGGCTGTCCTGTTAAGGGTTAACCTCAGATAATGTGGCTCTCTATAACTGACACCAGCCCCA
The DNA here is from genome assembly GCA_019455555.1 of Galemys pyrenaicus. Taxonomy (NCBI): domain Eukaryota; kingdom Metazoa; phylum Chordata; class Mammalia; order Eulipotyphla; family Talpidae; genus Galemys; species Galemys pyrenaicus. Next base: position 23,833,250 of record JAGFMF010011830.1, on the reverse strand, counting down.
CAGTGGAGGTGTTCTGCTGACTGCACTCCCCACAGCTGAATGGGGACCAGATAGTATATCTTGTGTAAACCCCAGACCTCACCTTGCACTGCCAAAATCTACTTCTCATGAACATGTAGGTGTAGATACTCAAGGAAGCTGCTGAGTCTCTCTTCTTGAGAAATCTATGAGTGTAATGAATTGAATTGTCTTCCCCCCAAATTCATATAACAAAACCTTAACCCTCAGTAGCCTATAATATAAAGTACTTCTAGATAAAATCTTATAAGAGGCATCTAAAATTAGATCTTTATATTAAGCCCAATATGATGATGTTTTTCTAAGAAGAGAAAATGTAGCCTCAGACATATGTATACAGAGGAAAGGCCAAATATGGTGGCATTTGTAATTAGAGGCCTTAACTTGGGAGCCAGGTTCCAGGGAGCACCCTACTACCCATACTTTGTGAGGCCTAGAAAAAACGGCTTCCCTCCTTGAGCCTGTTTCCTCACCTGTTAAATAAAGTAGTAATTTTAACAGATCGTTTCCATGTTTCCTTTTTGGTAAGGGAGTGATTTTCTATTATATCACTGAGTTGCTAGTGCCCTCTAGTGTCTATGAGATGATTTGTGGACCTCCAAGGAAGTCCTTGTCCTGATTTCTTTCTGTGGATGTAAAAAAATACAGCCTTCTAGTCCAATTATGAAACAGGTGAGTTTTATTGTGACATACTCCTAGGATGTCACAATTAAAGGCAAACCAAAAAAAGTAAGGTATAGGGTAAAGTTGACAAATGTCTGGCTAATTTAAAACAGAATAAACAAATCTCACAACTGCCATCACAAATTTGTAATATCTTAAACATATTAGTAAATAAAATAATTAATGGGTATATTCTGTATTCCTTGTAAGATTTCAGAATCCTCTCATGTACCTTAGGGTTAGTCAAGATTTAGAATTACAACTAAAATAGTCCCCGACTTCCCTAACCTTACTGTGGCACCTGTGGCACCCATTTCCACAATCCTTACCACCTAGGAAGCATTCAGTCAAGTTTCATGAAGTGGAGAACTGAATCCACAAAACTGTATACATCAAGTAGTTTTTATATCAACCATTATCCCATTGACAGAATACTAACAACCAATATTTAACAAGCACTTAACTGTGTAGAGGCAAATAAAGACATCTAGACATAAAAAGAGCAGCCAGTGGACTGTGATAAATGTTTGTATAAAGAAGTCTCCATGGGAGGACTGGAGAGGTGATCAGAATTGATGGTGAACATTTAATTTATGTTTGTGGAGCAGAGAGAGGATATCTTAATCAAGGCTAACAGCATAATAGAAATGGAAAATGGCAGGAACAAGGAGCATGTTCACTGGGAAAAAGACCAAGCTGACTGAAGCAGAAGGTTCAATTTGAAATAGAGCAGCAGATAAAATTGGGGAGGGAAAAACCAAAAGTATATGGGACATGCGTGTCAGTGGATAGTTTTATTCATTCATTCATTCATTCACTTGACAAAGAAATTCTGACCACTTGTGCTATGTCCAGCATCATGCCAGCCACAATGAATAAGGTGTATGGTTTAGGAGAATATCTATCAAATAATTTAAAGTAAAGTTTGAGGAAAAGCAGGAGGAAGGGAAGTGGCTTCCATCAAGAAAGGGTCTGGGAGGGGCGATAAGGGGTGATAGAGCTATTATAAAACAGTCAGTCAATGAACATAGAGTGAATAGAAAAGAACAGATAAGTCTTGTATTCATAATGGTGGGTGACCAGGCAATAATAAAGTGACTTACGAGACAGAAATGAGAGGTTTTTAATGGTGCTATAACAGGAATATTGTTCTCAAGGCTTGGATCCAACCCTCTATGGTAGCAGGAATGTGGGCACTTTGCTTGGCTTTCCTGTACTTCACTTTCTAGCTCTGTGATGCTGGACAGTGTGCTTAATCTGCCTTTCATTCACCCATCTGTAAACTAAAGGTAATGATCACTATTTCAAGGAAAAGAATAATAATAATAAAATACAACAAAAACAAAAAGTCAAGGACAAATCAGGGACACTTTGTGGGGAGCAGGTGGGAATGGGTTGAGGACAGAAAAGAAAGAACACAAGAGCCTGAGGTGATAGTGCATGGGTAAAATGGTAGTGGGAAACCCATAGAGACTACAATTGATGTCAAATATATATAAATAAAGGGAAAATTTTTTAAAAATAATCACTATTTCATCTGCAGTCATGATAACTCAAAGGACATAGTGTATATAAAATAGCTGCCAAAATGGAATAGAATAGAAAACCCAGAAATAAACCCACAGGCTTATGAACAACTAATCTTTGATAAAGGAACAAGCAATATTCAATGGAATAAAGGCAGTATGTTCAATAAATGGTGCTGGGCGAACTGGACTGCTACACACAAGAGAATGAAACTAGAATACTGCCTTTCTCCATGCACAAAAATCAACTCAAAATGGATTAAGGAATTAGACATAAGACCTGAAAGCATAAAACATATTGAAGAAAAAGTAGGCAAAATTATATATGACATAGACCTCAATAACATCTTTAAAGACACAGCACCCAAAGCAAAGATAGTGAAGAAAAAGATAAACAGTTGGGACTACATCAGACTTAAAAACTTCTGCACAGCAAAAGACACACTAACCAAAACAAAGCAATACCCTACCGACTAGGACGCACACAATGCTACTGACAAGGGACTTATTACAAAGATCCACAAAAAGTTAACCAAACTAAACCAAAACAAAGTCAACCCAGTCAAAAAATGGGCAAAAGAGCTAAAAGACATTTCTCCAAAGAGGAAGTGCAAATGGTCAACAGGCATATGAAAAAATGCTCAACTTCTCTTGTCATCAGAGAAATGCAAATCAAAACCACTATGAGATACCACCTCACACCAGTGAGAATGGCACACATCAAAAAAATTAGCAACAACAAATGTTGGCAAGGATGTGGAGAAAAAGGAACTCTACTACACTGTTGGTGGGAATGCAAGCTGGTCCAACCATTATGGAAAGCAGTGTAGCAGTTCCTTAAACTACTAAAAATGGAATTCCCTTATGATTCAGCAATTCCACACCTAAGAGTATACCCAACAGACACAAAAACACTGATTCAAAAGAATGCCTGCACCCCATATGTTTATTGCAGTACTCTTTACAATAGGTAAGACCTGGAAACAACCTAAATGCCCAAAAACAGATGATTAGATCAAGAATATGTGGTACATATACATGATGGAATACTATTTGGCAATCAAAAAAGGTAAACTAGAGTCATTCATAGAAACATGGATGGAGCTAGAAGGAATTATGCTTAGCGAAATAAGTCAGAAGGCAAAAGAAAAATACCTGATGGTTCCTCCCCAGGAGAATATAAGGGAACCAAATAAGTGACCAAGGAAAAGAATAATAACAATAATAATAATAATAACACAAACACAACAAAAACAAAAAGACAAAGACAAATAGAGGACACTTGGTGGGGTTGGGGAGGGAGTGAGTAGAGGGCAGAAAAAGCACAAGGAACTGAGGTGATGGTGCACTGGTGAAATGGTGGTGGGAAATCCATGGGGACCACAACTGATATAAAAATATATAAATAAAGGAAAAAAGAAAAACCCAAAGTAAAAATAAATAAAATAGCTGCCAAGTTAGATGGTCAATAAATTATCATTATTTATCACTTATTGATATTTATCATGTCTTTATAAAATTGTAAGATTTTAAGGAAAGCTATGCCTTTATATTTAATGCATTTTTTATGTTAGTTTAGGGTAAAAAAGATTTTTCACAACCAATGGAACATGGGAAAGACCCATGTCCTTATTTAAGACAAGTGTTGACATGCTCTTCCCAGGTTGACAGGACTCTCGGTGGTTGCTCAGCGGCACTGAGGAAACCCTGAGGCTACCAGCTCAGCTTGCTTATTGGCTGCACACATTGCCAACAATGTGTCCATTCCAGAACAGACACCTGTGGTTTTAGAAAGCATGGCTGGTGGGGTGAAGATGGACAGAGAACCTGGCAGCCTCTGATGAAGTACATTACAGCAGGGGACATACACCTGGGCAGACAGAAAGACATTCCTAGCTTGTCTTCCCACTATCAGTCCCACCTTGAAAAGAAACTGCAGTAGCGACAGAAACAACTGAAAAGGGGAAGAATGCAGCACTAGCCCCAAGCACTGTGTCATCTGCCATAACCATGGACAGACACTTCCACCATTGATGAGAGAAAGAGGGAAGGTGATAGTAACATGCACCAAAACATCCATGTTTATTCCTAATACTCTGGGAACTTTGCCATGAACCTGTAACTCCCAACCATGCTGGCACAACCCAGCCCAGTGAATACATGATTAGTGGAGCAGAAAGCTGCTGAATTCCAGCCCCACATGCATGACCCCGGAACTGCAATGTGCTATCAGCCTTGAAGAAGCGCCTCCCTGGCGTCTGAAGGCAGAAGTAACAGTGGACACACTAAAAATTTAAATGCAAACATGTTGGCCCTTCTGCTACTCTTAGTGGTCTTTGCACGCAGCTGAGACACCATCTTCATCTTCAAGAAGGTGCTTACGAGACCTCACACTGGTCAGCTCATACCACAAAATAGTTCACTTTTAGGAAAGGTTATTTGCACCAGCTTCATGCTGTGAACTTCAGGTAAGGGGGAATCCTGATGAAATGTGTATCTTCATGAAAGAGGGGGGACCAAAGACTTACTCATCTGTCCACTGGTGGGTTTGTAAATTCAATATCCAAAGCTCAGCTTAGATTTGGAGTTGGCCTCCAGAAAATGTTCCTGGAAATTATAATAATCATTATATCTTCTTAAAATCACTGTTTGGCTCATTACATTACTTTGTTTAATTCTCACTGAAACTACTCTTGTCATCATCTTCCAGGTATGGAAGCTGGGTTTCTAAAAGTTACATAACTTGTCTGGCATAAAACAATTAGTGAGTAGTAACAATTCTAAATGCAGTTCTTAATCACAACATTTGAAATTGGGCCTGTGCTGAAAATTTCCATGTTTATGGATCTAGGAAAGAAACTATCTTTTCCAAGCCAGAAACCAGGAAGCCTTGAAAGTCTCTGAGGAGGACTGTTATATTACAGCGATATAGACAGAATAATTTCCAATAAGGACATTTGAGTAAAGGAGTAAATAGAAGATGAAGACATTCTCCCCGTTGCCTTCGTGACACTGGAATGAAGCAGGAGTAACAGTAACAAGTAAAAGTTGTAACTAAAACTATAGTACCTACTATGGGCTAGGCATTATTCTGAAATAATGGAATTAATGCCAACATATATAATTATATGGAAATAAATTACGTTCTACATTTACCAATTAAGTAGTGGAGATGATAAGGATTTTTCTAAAGAACAACATAAAATAAAACCACAAGAAAAACTGAAAAGAAGGAAATCAAAAAATCGTGTCAGGCAAATATTACTGAAGAGAAAACTAAGAAAGCAATATCAATTGCATGAAAAAGATCTTAAGATTAATGGAAATAAGTAGGAATACAACATAGTAATAAAAGTAATTTTAAAACAAAAATATGCAATAAATAAGGTTGCAAATATGCACCTAATGAGGACACTGGGGCAGAGTATACCTTCCAGAGCTGGCTTTATCTATTGTTTTTGATGGAATTATGTTAACTATTTTTATGGTTATAAATTCTTTAATTTTCTTCATAATTTTATAACTTTTTACTTTATACATATTGAGACCCATTCTGGTTATATACATATATAACCCATTCTGGTTATGTCAGTGTATAAGATACTTTGCTAAATGGCATAACACAGCAACCACTTTTATTATGCTCCCAGATTCTGAGTCAGGAATTTGAGCAGGGAACATGGGGGATGGCTTGTCTCAGCTGCATAATGTGTGGACTGTGGCAGTGAAGACCATGGTGCGTTGATATCTCCCATCGAACTTGCTCGTCATCGATGTCATCCTGCCACTCCCCACCAAGAGGTGGAGTCTGATTTCTCCACCCTTGAATCTGAAGTGACTTTAGTCACCAGGGTGACACCAGCAAGTCACGACAGACGTGATGCCATGAGAATTCCTAGGGGTGAGTCAGAAAATGTGTGCAGTTTCCTCCCTGTGTCTTGCCCTCCTCCACAATCCTGCATGGGGTGCTCCCACTCAGATCCTACTGTCATGCTATGACAAGGCCAAGTCCATTGAGAGGCTTGTGCAGGTGCCACTGATGTTAGCCTTTGAGTCACCCTGCTCAGGCCCTAGCCTGCAAGTGAAGAAGTCTCCAGGTGATTCCAGTGCCCAGTCCCTCCAGTCAACCCACCCATGGTCTTCACTGCCACAGTCCACACATTATGCAGCTGAGACAAGCCATCCCCCATGTTCCCTGCTCAAATTCCTGACTCAGAATCTGGGAGCATAATAAAAGTGGTTGCTGTGTTATGCCATTTAGCAAAGTATCTTATACACTGACATAACCAGAATGGGTTATATATGTATATAACCAGAATGGCAGAATGGGTCTCAATATGTATAAAGTAAAAAGTTATAAAATTATGAAGAAAATTAAAGAGTTTATAACCATAAAAAATGTTAGCAAAATTCCATCAAAAACAATAAAGAAAATAAACAATTATAATAAAGAATAACACAATTGATAAGTTGATCTTGTAGATGTAAGAAGAATTCTAAACCCACAAAATACATATATTCTTTACAAACTGAATTGCAATATTTATTTTTAAAATTATTCTTAATAAAGTTGGCCTTGACTCTTGTATTAGGTTATAGATACTTTCAAAGAATAGAAGCAATGAAATACAGACAACATTTCTTGATATAACACAACAAAAGTGGAGATGAATAATAACATGCAATGTACAATATTGAGGTATAAAAAACAAGTATGTATGTATGTATGTAAATGCATCTATAAATAATTCATTGTTTAAAGAGGAGACCACAATGGAAACTGAAATATGTTTAGAACTGACCAACAATAAAAGCACTAATTGGAAAACTCATAGGATGAAACTGAATTACTACCAACAGGCAAATTTAAAACTAAATACACTTTTTTTTATTTTGTTTTTAATATTTATTTATTTATGCATACAAGCACTGGGGTACAGGCCAGAGGTGTGGGGGGTGAGAGGATTCACCACAGAGAGCTGAGAGCAGAACAGGCAGATCAACAGAAGCACACTGCTGAGGGGAGCAGCCAGCACAGCAGGAGAGGTCTGCTGAGCCACATGGGTCCCCCGCCTGGCAGGCAGCGGGGATCGAACTTTTGCTGCAGTGACTGTGGTTTGCTTCCTAGTGCGTTGCTTAACCCGCTGCACCACCAGAGAGGCCTCACTCTTTTTAATTATGGAAAAATTCAAACAAAGTAGAGAGGAGTACAATGAACCTTCTGTACCCATTATCCAACTTGAAAATGCTATGGACATGGACCATCTTGGATTATTTTGAAACAAACTATATCACCTCATCCATAAACCCTTCAGTGCGTACCTCTAAAAGATAAGCATCTCTTTCTTTTAAGCAAACTACAATTTTGTCATTGCACCTCAAAAAAATATTAAGAATAATTCCTGATCTGGTTCATCAGTTAGAACCAGGATACCAAACAAGGCCCATATATTGTATTTGGTTCATGTATTCCATAGGTATCCTTAAATCTATAAATTTCACTTTCTCTCTTTTTTTCTTGCTAATTTTTTGTTGAAGATTCCTGTTATTTTTCTTGCATAATTTTCCACTGTCTAAATTTTACTGATTCCATATCCAGGGGATCATTTGACACACTCCTTGATTCACCAAACTTCTTATAAACTGTTAGATATTGAGATTTAATTCAATTCACACTTTGGGCTTTTGACGAGGGTATATCCTAGATGCTGGTATATTCTCCTTGAATATCATTGCAGGAGATTTTAGAAGTCATTGAGGATCACTTACCACCTCTGTTTTATCATTATTCACTGTAAAGTGGTGAACTCCTAAGTATATCATTCTTTATTAAGTAAGGTTATTCTAAAGAGAACTTTCCCTCAGCAATTATTTATTTACTCTGTGGTACAGATTAAATAGGAAAATCAAAACAAATACTGACACTTTATCCCTTCTTAACAGGTTTTCAGAATAAGGAGTTGATATTCTAACATCAAAGATTATGGGAGGAGTATTTTTTAGCATCATTATGAATTCACGGGCTTTAATACACATGATATACTTCAATCCACTACAGATATTATTCTTTTTATGGTCATATTGTCCCATCTTGGGCCAGTGACAATGAACCTCTTTAATTAGGCTTCAGGGTTCCATTGTTATGACCCTCGGAGTCTTTGATAGCTTCTTTGTTATCTGTTGCGACAGATGTTCCAAGCCCATTTTGTACATTTTCTACCCTAGATCTGGACTCAGCCATTCTTCTGGAAGGTCTGATTTCTTTTAGAAGGCATAATATTTTGAGAAATGCATTTTTAAGTATAGATTGGTCATTTTAAGGAGAAAAATTTCCTTAAAAGAAGTGGAGAAAAATAGTGAAGTTACAGGCAAAAACTAGGAAGCAAAAGATGTTCCCTCAAAAAAAAACCCAATAAAATTCAGTTAATAATAATAATAATAGAGGAAACTTTAACCAGACTTTCAACCACATTGAATAAGAATGTAAATGCAGAAACAAGTAATACTGTGGATAGAAAAACAAAAAAGAAGATAAACTTACATCTACAACAGAAACTAAAATACATGAGTTAATATTATAAATATTTATTCCAATAGATTGGTAAATAGATATATTAGAAATATTCCTAAGAAAATCTGAAAAACAAACTAAAGAAGGATAGGAATCCTGAATAAACCAAAATATTTTAAAGAAATTGAATTATAAATAAAAAGTCTTTCCCTTTGTCCCAAAGACCCCAGCCAGAGGAGTTATGTCAAAATGTTAAGGAATGTATAACAGAAACTTCAACTTGTTTGTTACCACATCCCCAGCAATGGAAAAGAGGGATTGGTGCATAGTGAGTATAAAATAAATATGTATTAAACAAACTATTGATCACACAAAAACTGTTGCAAAGAATGGAAAAAAATATGGAAAGATGGTATGGAACAGGGTAAGTGTACTCTTAGCACAATACTAAAAGAAGAGAAGAGAGGAGGTGGGAGGAAAGAAGAAGGGGAGAGAGAGAAGAAAAGTGGACGGGAAATTACAAATCAATTTCACATCTCACCTTTAAAACTAAATAGAAAAACTTAGTAAAATATCATTAAATTGAATACAACAGCATATTCTGATAAGATAGAGCATATCTCAGGAATGTAAGTAAATCTATTAATAAATCAAAATACTAAATTAAATGAGAAAAATGTGATCATTCCAATAAATATAGAAAAAGTTTGATGAAATTCAATTTCTATTCAAGATTAAAAATAACTTCCAATAAAACAGAAAGAGAAAATAGCTTCTTTAATCTGAGACAGGGCATTTTTCTAGAACTTATATAAAATACATAATGGTGAAACAGAGCTGTCCCTTTAAAATCAAGAACTGGGGCCTCCCTGGTGGCTCAGCGGGTTAAGCAACGCACTATGAAGCAAAATGCAGCCACTGCAGCACGATTTGATCCCTGCCTCTGGCCAGGGAGGGGACCCACATGGCACAGCAGACCTCTCCTGCCTCGCCCGCTGCTCCCCTCAGCAGTGTGTTTCGGTCAGTCTGCCTGTTATGTCTGGTGAATCCTTTCACCTCCCATGACTCTGGCCTGTACCCCAGCTCTTACATGCATAAATAAATAAATCTTTAAAATAAAATAAAATCAAGAACAAGGCAAAAATGCCCTCATCTTTACTTCTACCCACCATTGCATTGAATGCAAGCAATTTAATGCCAACACAAGTATAAGAATTTCAAAGAGGAAATAGGACTCTATTTTATTTGCAAATAAGAAAGTTCAGCAAGCTTGCCAGAGACAAGATTTATATACCAAAATCAATTGAAATTCTGTACAATGCTTACAATCAAATAGAAAAGATAATAGGAAAAGATTTCATTCAAAATACCAAAATATTAAATCTGTGAAGAGTATTAGAATAAGTATGTGCTTTATTAAAAAAAATTATAAAATATAGAAATACAAGAAAGGAGACCTAAAACAACAGAGAGATACTCCACATTCACAGATATGAAGACAATCTCATAAAGATGTCAAGTCTTCCTCAAAGTAACCTATAAATTTAATGTAATTCCAATCAATATCCCAAAAGGGGTTTTATTTATGAAATGCGACAAGCTCATCTTTAAATTCACATGGAAGAGTAAAGGGCCAGGAAAATCAATGACTCTTTTAAAGAAGAGAACAAGGTAGATGGGTGGTGAAAGGATAGGACTTTGGGGTGGCAGGGAAGCAAGGGAGAAAGGTCCTTGACCTAACAGATATCAGAATTTCTACAAAGCCACTGTAATTAATAAAACTGGCACCAGTGCTAAAATGTACAAGTAAATCCAGCTCTGCCACCAATTAGCCATGTGACCAGGAGCAAAATTCATAACCTCTCTGAACAACTTTAATCCATCTGGAAGTTTAGTTTTATTACATCTACATCATTATAGTGTTATGTAAACTACATGAAATAACTAATGTGAACTGGTTAGTTCAGTAGGAAATAGTAGAGATATAATAAAGGTTATTTAGATATATATCTGAAAGTCAAAAATAGCGATTCAACTGTAACACACTATATTAAAATATCAACATGGGAAAATTGTACTTCCAAATGTTTGAGCTTCTCCCAGTTTTCTGCAGCTTCCTTTGCTCTACTGCCAGTCCTGTGTGTCATGTGATTTAAAAATGAAAAAAAATCCAGAGGAATTGACCCCACTTTTCACTTGCTGTAGGTTTTGAATTCCATTTTGTTTCTTATACACCAAACGCACCTCCTCACTCTGAAGTCAGAAGGTCTCACAGGTTTCTTTGCCCTGGGTACAAATACATAGAGCTCATTTATTTCATTATGTGAAATTCTTACCAGTGGTTATAGGTCATTTTGTTACAGGTCAGGGAGAGGGGCACCCCAGAACCCCAAACCTGCTCTCTCTGAATGGGATCTGTCATCTGCCGTATCAGGACAAACATATAAGGTCTTTAATAGAAAGGAACTTTAATACATTTAGGGAACAATACAGAAAAGACAACGAATATAGTTACTAAGTCAAGCATCCAGAGTTACCCATTTCCTTGAGGGTAAAATTTCAGCCAAATAGGATTGGCCCAAAGCAAGGCCCAAAAACCTGCCACAAGTCTAAAGGACCTTTCAGTGGAGACCCATAGTAAAGGGTCAGAAAGAGTCAGACAAATCTGGGAGGAAAAGAGCAAAATCAAAATCAAGATAAAAGCTGCCATTGTTAACCTCCCCATGGGTCTCTCACCCACATCTGTTCCAACCAGTCCAAGACCAAGAAAGAAGCAAGCAGTTTCTCACATGTCCCTCTGCTTCACGTGCCTCCTCCACGTCTCCTTGCTGCTCTCCATCCTGCTACTTTCCTCCTCCCTTCCTTCTGTCCTTCTGTCTCCTATCTCCAGCATCTTCTTATCCCTGCTCAGCTCCACCCTACTTAGGGTGAGACCAGGATCCCGGAACTTCCCTTTTTTCTGGGGACCACCCTGTTACAATTTCATTTGACTTTTTTGTCTATGTTTATTTCCTAAATTTCTAGTCTTCTACAATGAACATATTAATTTATAAGCATAAAGAAACTAAAGTACTTTGAGGCATAAGGAATATCAGATGACATACTTTAAAGTTTTTTAAAAGGAATATATATATAAACTGCAATAGTACATCTCTTCCCTGCAGATAGGGACCATCAGCTTTTTTAAAATTTTATTAGATTTACTTAATTGTATTTGACATCATTTGTAGTCCCCAGGGAGTTCCCACCACCATTTCACCCGTGAACCACCACCTCAGTCCCTTAACCATCAGTTTTGTCTGTCTCTTTTGGGCAAGGTCAGATCCATGGTACAGGCTCAAGATTCATTACACCATTACCTTCCATTTCATGAGACATAATTTTCCTCACCAGAGCCAGAAGTAGGTCAGAGAAACAAGGAATTAGTTATTAAGAAACAAGAATTAGAAATTATTTATTTTACATGTGTGAGCTAAAAGTTATTACATGTGCACAGATGCCTTCATCATCACAGAGTAAAACGGAGGTTATTAACTCAGACTAGGTCAGCTGGTGCTAGGATAACAACTGACCTTTACACGACTGGTTTCAGGGTGGGAACTGCCTTTTACAATTCTGGTCCTCACCAACTTGGTGAGCAGGTCTTTATGAAACATTCCTAAGTGGAACTTCTAAACCCCAGAGATTCTTGTTCCTTTTATCCACCACCACACACATGCCCTGTGAAGTCACGGTAAAGGTCAAGATAGTAAGCAGCAGCGAGATAAATAGGTTATGGTTTATGTGTAACTCAGCAATTCCTTTCTCTCCTCCACAAGAAAGTCCACTAAAATCTAGTAAGAAAGGTTTTGTTTTGGGTTTTTTTCTTACTGGTTTCTTTTATTTCTTTTTAAAAAAAAAATTTTTTTACATGGTTGTGTTCTTCCCTCTCCTGTTTTGACCCCAGTCTCTCCCTATCCCCTCCCTTGCCATGTGCCTCAGATCCATGGTCAGTTTGCAAGCCTAAAATGCCACCAAACAGGCGAATGGATCAAGAAGATGTGGTATATATACAAAATGGAATACTACTCAGCAGTCAAAAAAGATAGACTCATGCCATTCGTGGCAACGTGGATGGAGCTGGGAGTTTTTATGCTAGCCGAAATGAGTCAGAAGCATAAAGATAAATATCAGATGGTTTCACTTCTATGGGAAATATAGGGAATCCAAACAAAAGATGAGGAAAATGTCTAGTAAGAAAGATAAGGGGAAAACCCTAAAACTGCTCTCATTTCTTAATTAATCAAATTATTTAAAACTCCCCCCTTCCTTACAGCAATCACCACTATGGCGAGTACACAGCTGCTCTGAGCCAGCTTCAGGCATCAACTCTTCAATGACACTACCTTCCAGTAGCAGGAATACTATTTTTTCTAGTGGTTACAAATTTCCCAGACCCCACAGGAAGAGTTGGAATTGTCTTTACTCCACACCTGTGGAGGCGGTGGTGCTCACTTCCGGCTGGCACCACAGATTTTTGTACCACTTGTTAACTCTTGTCATGATTTCTAAATTTAATGAAACTCATTTTGAAGGTTGGACATCAAAACCCTATCTGGGTTGAGCTTAGGGCTTCCTGGTATAAGAGGAAACAGGAATCTTTTGGTTCAGTGGCACTTTTAAAAAGAAGTTTAATTGAAGTCTGAAATGTTGCATAAATGGAAGATATAAGTTTTAATTGAAAAATAATTATAACCACTTAATCATTTTTAAATGAGGGCTGTAATTGCAGTCAGCGCACAATAGCCACATACAGACACTGAGATTTCCGCAATAAAGCAGGGATGGTACAGCTTGATTTGCTAATAGCACTTCCACTTCTCCTCCCTTTTGTCTCAAAGATTAATTCAGGCAAGGGCTATTAGTGCTGTTAATTGGTTCTGCAATTTAGACCTTGTGCCTGTGAATGAATGACTGATGCAGTCACTCGGCCAATAAATGGGAGTACTTCGTCAATGCTCCCCATTGTCCAGCAGGGTGCCATTCTGGCTGCCCAGCCTCCCTCCCACCAATTCTGGAAAACAAAAAGCCCAGCACATCTCCTAAGTCAAAGCTTCAGTGGGACCCACAGTAGGTCAACAAGATGTCTTTGAAATGAAGCAGTCTTAGTGAATCTAATGGATATTCAACTGGAGCTCTTCCTCTCACCAGAAAGCCAGAAGGGTGTGTGTGTGTGTGTGTGTGTGTGTGTGTGTGTGTGTGTGTGTGTGTGTGTGTGTGTGTGTGTGTTTGCTTTGAACCCTCCACTCTGTTAGGAGGCTGTGAAAGATTGGAGGCCCAGTATTACCAAGCTTGGCAAAAGAAAGCACCAACTGTAACATTCGCTTGAAGATAAATATACCCCAAAGCTCAGTGAGAAAACCTTCTTTAATTGCTGCAGCGCCTTCTTGGCAGGGGCACTGAGCCTCCAGGGAGCCTTTGGAGAGTTATCAGACCCAGTGGGAGGGGGGTGTATACCGATTGTGCCTCCCTGGAGGACTTTGGATTTAATTGCATGCTGAAACACCACCAAAGAGGCATCCTAATTGAAGACTCACTCACCAGCAGTCATCTGCAAAGCCACACTGGATTTCACTATTCAGAAAAATTTGCATTGCTTTACCAGAGAGCACCCCCTTTTTCTTTGACCTAAGGCCCCTGACTCTGCCTCAGATATTCAGCTCAATGCTTTTTAGAATGAAGACATTGGGGGACCAATTTTAGTTCCCTAGAGCAACCTAGCAGAAGTTGCCTAGCAGATGAGGGTGTGGGAGTTCCTGAAGAGAGGAGGGAAGCAAGGGTGAAAGGGACTTCTTGTTTTATCAGGTTTGGGAACTCTGAAGTATTAACTTCCATGAAGCAGGAAAGTTTCACTCACGATACTAACCAAATGCATACAAGCACAATATGAATTTAGATGGGGGGGGGTGGGAGTAGGGGCCAGAATCCACATTGCAATCATATAAGCACACAGTTTAATTGGCAACAAAAAATGGAAAGGTGAGGAACTTCTCAGCAACACTGGTGATACAGAGTGGGTAAGACCAGGTTCTGAAAGCTGGAATCCTTGTCTACAAGGAGACGGGGAGCTGCCACTTCTAGGGACCAGAGTCCCTGGTGGTTCTCACCAAACTCTGGAGAAGGCTTCTGGAACACAGGCATGGAACCCACAGCATCTCAAGTTACCTCAGTTTGATTTATGTCACTTTTAGGAGACATCTTATGAGGAACGTCTGTTAATTTTGATTTGGGTGGAATCTTCACACAGGCAAATTTTTATCTGTCCTTTCCTATCTCATGTTAGCTTATTCATAAACAAGTGGGTGTTTTTTTTATTAATAACTTAAGACACTCTATCCAATTATCCCTACCCATTGGCTTCATTATAATGTCAATACATATAATATCTCAATCAGTCTGGATTATTACAACATTGGTAACTTTGGTAACTTTGACCAGCTTGACATTGGGCGTGGAATTGCTTGAATTCTGTGTTTTCCTGAAGGTTGAATTCAAACTCTAGAGTTCATAAGGTACTAAGGCATCAAGGAGGCATCATCAGCATAGAATTTAACAATTATAAAATCTACTCAATGTTGGTCTGCTTTTTATCATCATGTGACAATTCTATATAATGTCATTGATAAAATTCTTCTTCCCAAAATTATTTTTGTTGGTGTAGAATATAAACAGTTTCTGTGGTTAATCTTGATAATTAATAATATATATACAATGAAAACACTAATTCAAAAATATATGTTCACTGCAGCACTACTCACAGTAGCCAAGATGTGGTAACAATACAAGTGCCCAATGAAAGATGAATGAATAAAGAAGATATGGCATATATCCACAATGGAGTACTACTCAGCAATGAAAAGATGAAATCCAGCCATTTGTAGCAACATAATTGTCCACTGAGGGGATTACACTAAGTGAAATAAGTCACTCACTTGTGGAATATAAAGGGGGTGGAGGCAAGCAAATGGAAGAATAAAACAAAACCAAAAACAAACTCCCACACTCTGACAACAGAATGGTAGTTACCAGAGGAGAAAGAAGGAGGAGGGAATGGATAAAGGGGGTGCCCACCAGCTGGTGGTGGATGGTGACTGGACATTTGGTCCAGTAGTTGCTGAGGTGAGAAAATGTACCCCTGGAACCTAAACAGTATTGTAAATTAATATTACCTCAATTTAAAAGAGAACTAATACGTATGTATGCTTCCAGTGAGCACATTTTGAATGAAAACTCTTTAGCATTTTCTACATAGCTGTCAATTCGGGAAGTTCCCTGCTGTCTAATTGGTCCCAACACACTTGAACTTAGCTACACGCATTCATTTTAAGGGTAAGTTCGTAAGGATTCAGAATCATTTCTGCTGATTTTCAGACAGTTTGATATCTCCAGCTGTAGCGGAATCACATAATCCTGCATTTAGTCAGTAGATTTGAAATAAGACATGATAGCACAATTATATAAAAACAAAGAACGATGTTATTTCAATTCTGTCTCTCCATGAGACTACTTGGAGTTTTCCTGGTTTGAAACTTAACAGAATGCAAACTACTGTGTCATTTTTTTTCCTTCTGTAAAAATAAGTCCTAATGTAAGTATTATGTGTTAATTCACTACTTTCCCCCTTTTCTGTATTGTAATATTTGTTTTATTTTTTATTTATTGTTGTTTACCGATATGATTCTATAATGGATATTGATATAAGAAAAATGTCATTGTAAATCTTTCTTCTTTCAGCCATTATTATTTGTCTCTTCTCATGATTATTACTGAAAATAATTTGGTATGATAGAGGGAAAAAGTGTTAACAAATGATTCTGCATGGGTATCCAGTATACTGAACACACGATTATTTGGCATGGACATGTGCTGGTTAATGAAATGTGACTGTGCTTGTGTTACTCTGATCTTTGAAACTTTTGCTCTTTAAGAATGATTGGGAAAGCACTGGGGCTTGCTCAGATGTCATCCCTGAGCAGAGAAAGAACTATAATAAGACTGAGTTTCAGGTGACAGTGGAGAAGGAAATTTGAGTTGGGCTTGCAACCTATGGGAACAGCACCTTGGCTGTATTTCACAACACGTACTAGAAGGAAGAAAAACCCTGAGTTTTACTCTATGATTACACTAGGCCCCTCCACTGAGCTGAAACACAATGAAAGAGCAAGAAATATCTGCCAACGAGTGCCAACACTGCAGCTTATGTAAGCTCAACAAGAGCAGCAGAGACACACAGAGAGGGTCCCCAGGAAACCAGTCACTACCAACAGGTCAAAGATGGCCATTCCTTCCATCATCCCAGCTGGAGACGGTCAACAAGCTCCTTAGTAAAGAGGAAGTTGACATTGATCACAAAATCCATCAGTCTACTAAAGAAATTGAGTGGTCTCATTTAAAAATACCCTCTTTGGTCTTTATAAATATCCTAAAATTGTTTCAACTATATCTGGACTGCTTGATTTTTGGAATTAATGAGTGGATCTCACAAAGAAAAGAACTCACTAAGGAGCACCCTGCCCCATCAAAGGCATGTTAACAACCTTATTTTTGTCTGAAGGAGTTTCATGCTACTCACACTCTTCTTTAAAAAAATAAAATAGAAACACCATAAAAATTTGCATTACACAGAAGATAAGAATCAGAGAACTACTCTAATCTAAAATGGTAATTGGAGGCATTAATCTTTATATATAATTGGAGGATAAAGACCTCTGCCCACCAATTTGACATTAATTTCACTAAAAGAAGATATTAAAATACAGTCTCATAATGGAATTATTAATCTGATGAAAACTTTACTCACTACCATGAACAAGTAAATCAAAAGAAAAGAAATAAAAATGTCCACAAATACAGGAAAAGGTAATTATTGGTGGACAATAATCAAAGAATTACAGGTTAAATTGGGACATAGAGTCCATCTATTCTTTCTCAAAAAAATGAAAATATTGATAATTCTCAGTTTTCAAGGATCTGGAACATTACCATTTGAACACATTGTTTTTTAGCAAGAATGTAAGCTAACTTTTTGAGAAAACAATAAGATGAACATAAAACAATAACATGCATCTTTTTTATGTTCATGCCAGATATTTTACTTCAGGAAGTCTATCCTAATTTAATAATGTAACAAGAAGGAAAGTGTTAATGTTTTAAGATACAGGTATTATTGTCCTTTATAATAAAAAATGGAAAAATAAGTTAATATAGAATTGATTAAATAAATTATAATAGTCTCATGAAGGAATATTATGCAACCTTTTAAAAGATTGAGGTAAATTTTTATGTAAAGCATGAAAAATTACTCCATAATAGGCTAAAATTTCAAAAAGAGGGTACAGAATATTAGGTTGACCAATATATTGAATAGGCATCACTGTCAACAAAATTATGTGATTTTGTTTGGATGCTTTTATTATTTTAAAATCTATCAGTCGGTATAAATTTCTCTATAACTACATGAAAGAATAGCTAGTCCATAATCTTTTATGCTCATATTAGCATAAGACTGAGAAGCACTCTGGAACTCCCAAATTTGCATGCTCTAGAGGCAAAGCAGACTCATAGTATGGAAGACATTTAATAGAATTAGCACACATAGAGAAGGAAGGATATTTTCCCCAATAAGTCAGCCAAAGTTACCAAGTCAACAGGGTTTGGCCCAAAAGTTTGACACAAGTCTAAGGCACCTCTGGCAGGGAACCTGAGAAAAGGAGTGCTGAAGCAGGCCCCAGGAAACCGAGATAAAGGAGATACCACATCAAGGTAATGGATGCCACTGTCAGCTTCCTCCCGTGTCTCACACCCATATATCTCTTTCAAATGTCTCTACAAGTCTCTTCCATGCATCTCCCTCCACAGTACCAGGGTGCAATTCAGGCTGCAGGAACATAGAGGAATTCCTTTAGCCCACCTGCCTTCTGCATTATAAAGCTTCACAGAGTCGTGCAGCTCTATCTCCCAGGGTAATTCCTTGGAGTCCAAGGAGGCTGCATGTAAGTGACAGAGGGGAACACAGTACCTTCCCTAACACTCACTCTTGTAAGACAGTCCTCCAGTCACTTAAGTTGTAATTATTGTCTCAATTCAAAAATCAGAATGGTTGATACAAGATTACTCAAAATTCCAAAGCTGGTTTAGTATTGTCTATAGGTAAGACCTATTAAGATCTTGACCTTTTGTTATTTGTCTATTAGCTTTGTCTTTGACGTTTTGCAATCAAGCAAATCTGTTTCAGGCCAAAAGTCTACAATTGAAAAGGAAGATGGATTTGTCTCCTTTACTCCTCTCCACTTACAACTTATCCTTCTCCCCTCCTCTTTGGCATCCATCCCTCCCAGGGAGACTTGTCAATTAAGTCTGTCTAGCGGCAGGATGGGAGCACAGGAGGCAGGGTTCAGGATGGTTCTTAGCAGACGGGGGTAAAGGAAGGAGTCTTGGAGCCCTCGGTGGCTTTTACACTTTTTATTGTCAGAGGTGGCCAGGTATAAGGCAGGCAGGGGTGCCGGGGGACCGGGAGGCTGGCAGGCCTCCCAGCCCCCAGCATCTCACCCTCTCGGCTGCTTCTTCTCTCTCTCTGCTGCTGCTGCTCCTTCGTCCTGTCGGTCGGCCGGTCCTTGCAGTTCTGTCTGTTGGACCTTGCAGTTCTCACAATTCTGTCTGTTCTGGCGTCCTCATGACGCTGCCCATTTAAGCCCATGTCCAACGCAGGTGTGCCCACTTGCGCATGCCACCCTGGAATGCCCGCAGCACCGCAGGTGTCCATCATCACAGTGGTGGGAGGGTGGAAAGACCTGATTTCTCTAACCCTACAGTCCACCCCCTCAGGTTTTCCACCATACAAATCATACATCAAATTATCCATCAAGCAATGCAGCAAAATACAGCATAATACAAATGAGCACATATGCCTAGGCAGGGCACCAACCTAGGGGCAAAAAACAAGATTATTGGCACCAGCAGATGATCCACCATATCTGCTGCCGAAGGCACCGATTACATGCGAGGCAGGAACCACTCACGGCATCTGCCATCTCATGCCAGGAGTCATCAGGATTCCTGGCCTTCTCTGGCGGTGGTCTCAGCCACAAGCCACACACCGCACCCACCCCCAGGATGCTCTCACTTTCTCTCGGGATTGGCGATTCTATTTTGGGGGTAATCACCCAATCCCCAGGGTACTCTCTGCTGTCACTCCAACACTCGGCTTTTCACAGCCACATGTGACACGCAGCCCCTGCACTCAGGCCAACCCTGTGCACATGCACACGGGTCGGGGATCCGTGGATACAAGCTCCACATGCGGCCTCTCTTGGGTCCCCTTCTTTGGCTGTGGGCTCCACCACAAGCCACGTTCCCTTCCCGTCCCCCAAGGACGGTTCCTCAGTTCCTCACCCTCACTTAACAAGTGGGGCATCACCCAAAGGTGATTTTAAGAAACTCACCGGCCTTCTTTACCAAACAGGCTGCTTACCAGCCACTCTGGGTTTCCCCAACTTCGTGCCAGCTTTTGCCAACCTCTCCTCTGCCTGGCTGCAGAGGGCTTCCTGCCTCTGCCACTCTTGGGCTTTTTCTAAGCTCAGGCTGCTTTTCGCCACCAAGGCTCACTGGCCATGCCTCCTGGGGTGTACAAACAATCATCCAACCCAGGGTCCCACAAACACAACCTGCCTTCTGACAGGATTGTCAGTCCATTAGTCCATTAGTCCTTTCCTTCCGTCAGCAGTGGGCGAGCTCTGAATCGTGGTCCTCTTTCGGTCTGCTGCCTCGGGTCGTGGGCTGGTCCTCGTGAGCGTCTCCTCCTCCACTTGAGGTCTTGTCCCGCAGCTCCTGGACCTGTCCACCTCCTGCACTCCTGCAGCATCTCTCCCTCTTCCCGCAGTGTCCTGGTCTTCAGTCACCTTCTGTGCTGTCATTGCTTCTGCCAAGTTACAAGTTCGTGGCCTACCACCTCTCAGTCCCTCCTGCAGTCTTCTTAGGGCTCTGCACCTGTCTGCATCGAACCATCCTGCCGACTAACGCCAATTGTAGCGGCAGGAAGGTGGTGGCACAGGAGCAAGGTCCGGGATGGTTCTAGGCAGACGGATCAGGGAAGGAGAGTCTTGGAGCCCTCGGTGGCTTTTCATGCTTTTATTAGTAGAGGTGGCCAGGTACATGGCAGGTATGGGTGCTGGGGAGCCGGGAGGCTGGCAGGCCTCCCAGCCCCCAGCGCATCTCATCCTCTCAGCTGCTTCTTCTCTCTCTGCTGCTGCTGCTGCTCCTTCGTCCTGTCGGTCGGCCGGTCCTTGCACTTCTCACAGTTCTGTCTGTTCTGGCATCCTCCTGACGCCGCCCATTTATGCCCGTGTCCAACTCAGGTGCGCCCACTTGCGCATGCCCACCCTGGAGTGCCCGCAGCACCACAGGTGTCCATCATCAGTGGTGGGAGGGTGGAAATACCTGATCAACCTTTACCCTACAGTCTGACTCTCCAGATTTGGGGTGGAGAGTGGGGAGAGTGGCAGAAAAGAAATGGACAGTGTTTGAGAGATGAGAAAGAATAGTCTGTGGCAGAAGCAGCAGATAGCCCGGGGAATTCGGGAAAAAAGAACATGGGGGTGGGGGGAGTATAAGGGAAGGGAGGGTCCATGGCTACCCAGAAGCCTCATTCATGTATTACCACCTCCCGAAGACTGTTCTATTAATCTCCTGCAACAAATGGCATAACTGAGACTCTTAGAAGCTGAGTAGACAGATGAGTAAAAATCAAGAAGTCTGGGGAGCCTGAATTCAAATCCTCTCTTCTTTCTTCATTTTGGTGTTTTCCAAACAACCCATAAAACCAGTATCAGGCTAGCTGTTGAGAATCACCTGGAGAACAGCATCACACTTCGTAATCAATAATCCATGTTCTCAACCTGAACGTACTGAATCAAAATCTCTGGAAAAGAGGATCAGGAAATAGAATATATTCATAAGCTCCTTAGGTGATCCCACGGCACAGCCATATTTAGGAACATAATATTGGAGGTCTATCATGTTACCTTCAACTTATGTGAAGGGTGATGAACAATTAACCCTTAAATCCTGGGCTCCTATTTTGCCTTTATAACCAGCGCTTCCCGTCACCACATCACCACTCAGCCTCCTCCCTCCTCAAAGATCTAGATGGGGAGCATCTCTATGCACTAAGGAACAAAGAGCCGTCATGAGAAGCACTGAAAGAGCTGTAGGGTTAGAGAAATCAGGTCTTTCCACCCTCCCACCACTGTGATGATGGACACCTGCGGTGCTGCGAGCATTCCAGGGTGGGCATGTGCAAGTGGGTGCACCTGAGTTGGACATAGCCTTAAATGGGCGGCATCATGAGGGCGCCAGGACCGACAGTACTGACCAACACGAGCAGCAGCGAGAGAGAGAAAAGAAGCAGCCGAGAGAGGGTGAGATGCGCCAGGGACTGGGAGGCCTGCCATGTACCTGGCCACCTCTACTAATAAAAGCATGAGAAGCCACCGAGGGCTCCAAGACTCCCTTTAGCCCCCCCCACCCCCATCTGCTAAGAACCATCCTGAACCTTGTTCCTGTGCCACCACTTCCTGCCACTACAATTGGCGTTAGTCGGCAGGATGGTTCGATGCAGACGGGTGCAGAACCCTAAGAAGACTGCAGGAGGGACTAAGGTGGCAGGCCATGAACATGTAATGTTGGCGGAAAAATGGCAGCACAGGAGGTGGCTGAAGATCAAGACGCTGCGGGAAAAGCCAGAGATACCACAGGAGTGCAGGAGGTGGACAAGGTCCGGGAGCTGTGGGACAAGACCTCGAGTGGAGGAGGAGACGCCCACGAGGACCAGCCCACACTGCCCGAGGCAGCAGACCGAAAGAGGACCACGATTCAGAGCTCGCCCACTGCTGATGCAAGGAAAGGACTAATGGACTTAGACTGACAATCCTACCAGAAGGCTGGGAAAATTTGGCAGGTTAATGTTTTGTTTATGGAACCCTGGGGGTGGATGATTGTTTGTACACCCCAGGAGATGAAGTAGAGACATGGCCAGTGAGCCTTGATGGCGAAAAGCAGCCTGAAAAAGCCTAGAGAAGGCAAAAGCTGGCACGAAGTTGGGGAAACCCAGAGTGGCTGGTAAGCAGCCTGTTTGGTAAAGAAGGCCGGTGAGTTTCTTAAAATCACCTTTGGGTGA